>CM032448.1:71506769-71533259 GCA_019049505.1 Pachyrhynchus sulphureomaculatus | reverse complement strand
GGAGAACTGTATCCTAAAACAGTATAGTTGTCTTTATTTTGGAGGCAGTGACACTGAATTCAAGTCTGTACTTAATAAGGTTATTTAATAATAAACATCGTACTATAACGTGGGCGAAGATTCAAGTCAATTTTGATATTTAGAAAACATGATTTAACACAAAATAGAAAAATACCAAATTACCCTCGTAGGTTTACGACTGGTCGATTATTTTAAAACTTTTTGGAAAAGATCCAAATACGAAATACCCTTTTCTTTCGAAGCGTATGGTCTCTGTGCAAAATTTATTCAGAAAATAAGCCAGTATTTTTAAAATATGCTTAATTTGAAACTCTTTTCGTTTAGTTAGTAGTAGTTGATTTAATAATATAAATAATAATAAATAAAAAGGCAATTACATACATAATGGTGTTATCTAAGGTCATTTGTTTTCCAAAATCTATAGATTATCAAGGACTCTAAATCACAGTTCTTTTATTCTGCACAGAAACAGCCTTTTTGTGTATGTTCTAATTTAAATTTTTAAGAATCTAACCGGTATCTTATCAAGAAAACGAAGAAGCTGATCCACTCAGCATAAATTAAGATATAATTGTAATATATAACGTAGGTCTCTTCATAACAGCAAGTTTAAAGATAATGGAGACATTAAGGGCGTCTTGTTTTATTTAGATTATCTACATGCTTACAAAAAGAATTAATATCTGGAACAAAATGATTTGTGTCAATAAGATACAACAATTTGTATGTCTAGCTGACGTGAGCCTAATACTGGAATCATAGCTACTTTGTGTCGAGGACCGTTCAATCTACAGCTACTTTGTATCGAGGACCGTTCAATCTACAGACTGGTAGAGGAAGTAAGGACAAAGCCTCAGTTTGCCAACAATCATCGCTAGACGACTGAACTAATCTGAACAAAATTCATATTTCAGCAATTAATTACTGTTCTTTCATCTATCGAACCATCTCGGGCAATAAAAGATCTTTGAAACTGAATGCAACTCGACGTAATTAATGGCGGCAACTAACTGCTGCAACAATTAATTTCATGCTATTTTGGCTGCAAGTCCAATCTTAAAGGATTTTTAGTTGGGTACGTACAATTAAAAAGAGCCCCTTCGTCGTGCCCAAGTTTCACATAACAAAGCATTATTTTTTATGTATTTCACGGTGTTCGAGGACATCCAATAAGTTGCATTTATGTGTAAAAAAGTTAGAATGAGTAAGATTTCATCATTGAGCTTACCTCTAATTCGGCTATGGTCATGTGGTTGTGATGAAAAATGGTGAATTTATACTAAATGCGAGACAACAAAGTTTTAGGAATATCCAACCTCAAATATAACTAGAAAAAATGTGTTTTGATATAAACATTGTCAGAGCTAATAATTTATGATGATGCTGATATTGAACTAAAAAATAGCTGAACTTGACTCATACTACATTTTGGGGACAATACTATAAAATCATAAGATTGAGTTGATAAATAACATATTTTATAGCAAAAAATAATACGTATTAGTTAAAATGTTTGAAATATATATATATATATATATATATATATATATATATATATATATATATATATATATATATATATATATATATATACGCAAATGTTTTATAGCAAATAAATAAATGTTTACAAGTAACATTTTTTCGATTGTCCAGGGTTAATTCGTTAGATTTTGACCACATATGTATTTGTCTTGCTCATTTGAAGAAACATAAAAATGAAAATATTTAGTACAAAATTTATAGTTTTTTTTTAAGGAGATCACATTTTTAAAGTGTATTTTTTTTTTATGATTATAGATTATTAAAGTACACAGTACTTATTTTTAATAGAAGGTCCTATATACTTTAGTTAAGTTACTTTTTAAAAAGATAAATAGCACCGTAGAGGTTAACGTCTTCTATTCCGGAGACCCGAGATCGATTCTCAGCTGGGGAAATAATAACATTTAAAAAAAAAAGTTACAACGTGACGGTCGCCTCTCTCGGAAAGGCAATGACCAACCAACCGTAGTATCATGAGTAACAGAGCTCTCTCACTTTGGTCGTTCGGACCGGCATTAAACTGTAAGTCCCCCTTGTCTGTGGAATACTTAAAAAAAAGGCACGAACCTCAGGCAAAGGTGAGAGGGTCGCATACATCTGTATCGGATATGGCACTTCGAGAAGAAGAAACAGCACTTCTAGGACAATATTTCATTCCGTAAGATTGCAGGACAGAATACAATGCCGATACGTTTTGTTTGTCCTAGAAAGCGACTGAAAGAACTGATTAGGCCGTAAATGTCCAGATTTGATTTGACTGCGCCGAGTTATGCCAGTATTCACGGGTATCTCAGTGAGAGAAGTAAATGCCCCCCCCCCCATTCGGATATGCTGATGTAAGGGCGCCATGTGGTTATTGCAATTCTAAAGTTGACTTTTACAATATAAGCAACCAGATTCACCATAAAGGCGCAGCACAATACATTTAACTAACAAAATAACAAACCAGAAATATTGCAAATTCTTCAGTATAAAATTAACTAAATAAATATGCTAATGAGCTTACTTCGAACGTTTTACATTCAAGGAAAATACTTTTAATTTTTGTAAATAATGTAAGAAGGCAAACACGAATAAACATAAACAAAGATTTAAAAAAAAAGTAAGGAGCCTTTGCTACACATACCCCCCTCTTGTGTCCTCCTACGGTTTCCGTAACCAATCTTCATAGATAATCTCCTGTAACCTTTTTGTCACGCTTGCAACCAGCTTTCTAGTAACTTCTGCTGACATGTTCATTCGTTCAATATTCTCTTTTTTAATTCTTCTCTATTTGAAATATTATGTTTGCAAACGCGCCGTTTAAGTTCCTCCTATAAATACTCGATTGGGTTAATATCGGGCGATTGCGGAGGTGTATGAAGCTGCTGTCGCACATTATGGATCCATTCTCGTACCAAGTTTGAGGTATGTTTCGGATCATTATCCTGTTGGAAAATGTATCTTTTTTCGAGTGCTAATTTTTGGACACTTTCTCTTAAATTGTCTCTCAAAATGTTCAGATAAACATGCTGATCCATGGTATCATTAATAAAATGTAAACTTCCAACTCGTCCAGCGGACATCCCCAAAACAGAACACTGCCACCTCTTTGTCTCACCGTGGAACAAATGTTTTTAATATCGAATGCGGTATTCTTCTTTCTCCAAACTTTAGTTCTGCAATCAGACCCAAAAATATATTAATTTTAGTTTCATCACTAAAGATTACGGATTCCCAAAATTTAAGAGGTCAGTTTCTTGGGATGACTGGAGCGTGGTCGAATTTTATAGGATCCCGTTGATTTATACTGGTTTACAATGTACTGAACAGTAGCATGCGACTATTTAATAATTTTCCATCTTTCCACAAATCAATTAGGATCTTTCGAACTGGAAACCCACAGCAAAATTTCTAGCAACAAGTGACAGATTATAAAGTATGGCCGAAAATTACTTCTTTGTTTTCAGTTTAGCGACCAACAGAGAGCTTGATAAATTGCGGCTGATTATAACGTGTTTTTTTCAATGCAGTTCTTGAGTGTATGGAGACTTTTTGACATTCATTTTGTTTACATTTTGATAACAATAATGTAACTTTTAAATAAAATGTTCTGTAGTTGTTTTGAATACTAATCCTCGTTGGTTAAGTTTCAAATATTAATTTAAACATGCTTTGTTATAGTTCCAATTAATTAGTTAAACATAACAGAAAAATAGTACAGAAAGCAGGTGGTGTATGGAGACTTTTTGGACTGACTGTATATATATATATATATATATATATATATATATATATATATATATATATATATATATATATGTATATATATATATATATATATATATATATATATATATATATATATATATATATATTATATATATATATATATATATATATATATATATATATATATATATATATATATATATATATATATGATAGGTGGCGAGCAAAACCGATCAGATTCAATTTTTGTCGAAAATGAGTTTTAGTGCTACCTGTACATTTGGAAACGGGTAGAATACAAAGCACGACTTCATTTGGCAAGAAAGATCATAGTTGTCTTGTAAATACAAGGAGAAGATAGTTGGTAACGGTTGGAGTCTACACGCTGACTAGCATATTATTACGTTAATTTGTTTTTTTATGGGTCTAGCACACGTGCTGCAGGGAAGTCCCTAAAGCGCCCCAGGAGCGGCATGTGTGCGGAATTTTTTGTTTCATTATTATTATTATTAAAAATTATTATCATTATTATAATTTTCATTCTATCCCTGTTCTCCAGGTCTTCCTAATTCAGCTACCAAGATAGATATAGATTTCTAAAAAACAAACCAAAACATCTGTTGATATGTATCTTTCAAGCAATATATTTTTCCGATATCATGTAATATCCATTTTGTTCAATTTTTTAATTATTATTAATTAATATAATATTAACGAAATTAAATATATCATAAATGACGGGATATTCATGGAAATCTCTCATAGGATTAATATTAAAAATACCAATACCAAATTATTTTTTGTCTAATACATATAAAAATTCACCAAGCTAAGTACGAGAAATCTGAAAATCACCAAATGGAAATCCATAATATGTAGGTACCGTTAGCAAAGAATTATTTTCTACGGAAACTGAAGCCGCACAGATCTTAAAAATGCTTTTCAATTTATGGAATTTAAATCTTATTGCTACGAGCTTGAAAGTTCTTTAAATACGAAATACACCCATTTTCTTTTATATTCATGTCTCTATCAACTCATTATTTTATAAAAGTTCTGCAATTTCAAGAGCAAAATAGTTATACTGCTACACAAATTTTTATACAAGCAAAATATATTGTTGTAGTTTTCACTTGCAATTAGGTTTTTAAGTCATCATGTTCAGTGATTTTAGGGGTTCAGGCAGTGAACAAGTGTACAAAAAAATATAAAGAAGAGGGAAAAAACAGGTAAAATGAGTGATCTAATGAAGAAATTACATGCTACTACGCATGAAACTGGTGAAGACTGTAATTGTTCTCGCTTTAAGTGTTTCAAAACAATTTCTTCTGAAGAATGTCAACACATTATCTTCAAATTCAATAAACTGGGAGATTTCAATGCTGAAACCCAGTATTTGAGTGGACTTATCACTGTCGTACCTGTTCCACGTCGGCGCAACTGGACGAATGAAACTGAGGCAAGTTTTAATTCTCCATCTTACTGCTATCGTGTACGTGCAAGTGTAGATGACATGCTACAGGACATTTGTGTTTGCTACGAGGCTTTTCTATCTCTACATGATATATTTAATTGCCGTGTACAAAATATTAAGAAACATTTGAGAAAATATGATGAAGCCAAGGCAGATGGCCGAGGTAAATACGCAACTAGACCAAATAACTTTCTGATGAAACAAAATCAAAAGTTATGGATTTTATTAAATCTGTAAAAGGTAAAACATCCCATTATTCTTTAAAAGATACCTCTAAAGTATATATGAAGAACTACGTTTAAAGCAGAGGTTTTAGTTTTAGGAGAAAAAATAGCAACGCGTAATGAGGACAAAAGTAAGAAATCGTTAAACGAAGCTCTGTTAACATAAGAGAAAAGAAAGAAAGTTCACTTAGTACAAAGTTCAAAATTTTATTCTTTGAAGATAACATACACAAAGAAATCTAAGAAGTGCGTAGAACTTGAAGCAATAACAATGGACTTTCAAGAAAACCTTCCGACTCCTAATATAACACCTGGTGTTTACTATCGACGTGAACTGATTTTATGTCATTCAATATTCATGTTTTATAGGACTCCAAATCTATATTTTACACTTACGACGAGAACATTGCTCAAAAGGGGGCTGATGATGTTTGCTCGATGCTGGAACAATGAACTTGGTCCAGAAGTGAGGAATTTAGTCATTTCTTGTTTCTTGTGACGGCCAAAATAAGAATTACACGGCATTGCGGTTCCTGGATTACTTAGTTCACGAAAAAACACCGTTTCGATAGTGTGAAAGTTGTGTTTCCAACACGAGGACATTTGTATATGGAGGGAGACAACGACATGAGCCTTGATAATCCGAAATCCTACACTGAAACGCCAGATGACTGGACAGATGTTCTTAGGAATAGCAGAATCAAACCATCTCCATTCAAAGTGATAAACTGCACCACTGAAGTTTATCACTTGGAACAGAGTTTTTCTCAAAGTTGTACAAACCCAAATGTCCTATGCCAACAAGATCTAGCAGGGTTATGAAAGTTGATAAGGACCATTCAATGATGTTTTTATACAAAAATAATAATTATTTTGGAAGTTACTTAAAAGCTCCTGTGGTACTTAAGCAAAATAAGAAAAAACTAAACTATTGTTCATAAAACCTGATAAGTTGAATAACTTAATACATCTTGGTGAATCCCGAAGCTCAGGAATTTTACAAAGGATTAGTACCGGATAGCATGCTCATTGAAGATGACAATGGAGTTGTATTTGTTGATGACCCACTCATTAATGACGCCCTTAACTGGCAAGATAGATCAAGCTCCTGTACTTTTTTCATAAATTTATTTCTCATAATTGATGTGTTATGGTTTGAAAAGTCCGTGCAAAAATTAAAACTACTTATGTGTTTGGGGTAAACCTTTTTTATTTTTCGACATAGTCTCCTTTTAGGCTTATACACTTCGTCCAACGATGTTCTAGTTTGTTGATCCCTTCCGAATAATAGGCTTTGTCCAAGTCTGCAAAATATCCATTAGTGTCTGCAATCACCTCCTCGTTTGAATAAAATCTTTGTTCCGCCAGCCATTTCTTCAAATTGAGGAACAAATAGTAGACCGAGGGAGCCAAGTCTGGAGAATAGGGGGGATGTGAAACGAGTTGGAATCCTATTTCCATTAATTTTACGACCACAACTGCTGAGGTGTGTGCTGGTGCATTGTCGTGATGGAAAAGGACTTTCTTGTGGGCCAATCGCGGGCGTTTTTCTTGCAGCTCGGTTTTCAAACGGTCCAATAACGATGAATAATATTCACCTGTAACAGTTTTACCCTTTTCCAGATAGTCGATGAGGATTATCCCTTGCGAATCCCAAAAGACAGTCGCCATAACCTTTCCGGCCGAAGGAACGGTCTTCGCCTTTTTTGGTGCAGATTCCCCCTTGGTAACCCATTGTTTAGATTGTTGTTTGGTCTCAGGAGTATAGTAATGTATCCATGTTTCATCCACAGTGACGAAACGACGCTTAAAGTCCTCCGGATTCTTCTGGAACAGCTGGAAACCATCCTTGCAACACTTCACACGATTCCGTTTTTGGTCAAGCGTGAGCAATCGCGGCACCCATCTTGCGGATAGCTTTCTCATGTCCAAATGTTTATGCAAAATATTATGTACCCGTTCAGTCGAGATGCCCACAGCACTAGGAATCTCACGCACCTTAACTCTTCTGTCATCCATCACCATATCATGGATTTGATCAATGATTTCTGGAGTCGTAACCTCCACAGGCCGTCCAGAACGTTCAGCGTCACTTGTGCCCATATGGCCAGTCCGAAAATTTTGAAACCACTTATAAACTGTTCTAATCGAAGGTGCAGAGTCACCATAATGTTTATCAAGCTTCTCTTTAATCTCCTGAGGCGTTTTGCCTTTCATAAAGTAATGTTTAATTACCACACGAAATTCTTTTTCGTCCATTTCTTGAAAATCACTCGACTTCCTTGATTCACACGAATGCCAAACACAAAGAAATAGACCAATATGGCTGAAACTTGGTGTGCGTTCATTCAAGAGATGCTACTAACTAAACATGACCTCGATACGCACCGGTGGTGCCATCTCTCGGACTTTGCACGGACTTTTCAAACCAGCCTCGTATATATATATATATATATATATATATATATATATATATATATATATATATATATATATATATATATATTTATATATACGTACATATATATATATATATATATATATATATATATATATATATATATATATATATATATATATATATATATATATATTATATATATATATATATATATATAGCCATCATTTCTGTATAACACCGACGTGGTTTACAAATTGTCATGTTTGAGTTGTGACTCTTGCTAGGTTTGGCAAACCTCACAATGGCTTAAACAAAGAATCATACGACATAAGAGTGATTGTCTAATAAGCCAAAGATTATGTGCCGTTGTAGACCACCACCTAAAAACGGGACATCGGTTTGATTTTCCAAATGTAAGAATATTGGAGAAAGAAAAGAATTATAAGAATCGTTGGTTCTTCGAAATGTGCCATATAAATAGGCAAAAAAACTGTGTAAATTTTAAACCGGACACGAATAAATTGAGCTTATGTATTGTAACGTTTTAAAATTTGTTAAAAAAAAATTTACCACTACGAACGGGTGGTGAACCATTGCACATGTTTTCATGTATACTATTGATATTTAATTTGTACCAGCCCAATCTTTTAGTTAGTTGATAAATATGAGCCGTGTAATGTCCCTGTTGCATTGTTTTATTTACTTTAATGTATCTAGTTAGTTAAGTGTTTTTAATGGTTTTTGTTACTTTGCATATACAACATATTTTTAGTTGTTAAGTTCTTCCCAAGTATCGATTGTAGTTCACCATTTCTTTGACCCATTGTTTCGTATTTTATTTTAGTTTTTTCCTGATGAAGTCATAATATAATGACGAAATATTGAATTAACAACAATTGAGTGTTAATTGTTTACAGACCGCAAACCTGATATAAATCCCTATTCCATATTAAAGTACTGTCGAGAAAATCATAACAAAAAGTATTAAATAAATAAAAATATATACCATCGTAGAGATCATTAACAACGCCATTGATTTTTAGTTTGAATTATTCTTTCAAGTACTTCTTACAAAAATAGAGTGATATCGGTTATGTTATTTTTCGAGTACTCGAGTGATTTTTCATCGGTTTCCCTCCAATGGACCGAAATGGTTTTTTACAAGACCAGCGCTAAACGCCATTTTTGCCCAAGCACCGCTTCTATAACCATTACCCCATAGGGTGCGTGATGTGCCCGTAATAGGGCAAATAATTAAATTTTATGTTGCGAATTCCAGAACGGCAAGGAGTAGGTTTTCTACTACTCATTTTGTAAGGCATGAGTAGCATGGCTTCTAAATTTCTTGTGTTTAATTGAAATTAAAAATTTCCATATAAAAAAAAAACATATAGCTGTAAAGATCTATACTATACGAAAGTGGACCTACACTATCCCTTAGCTCCGTAAAACATACACAAATTCTCAATTCAACAGATACAAAACCACTTCTTATATGAAAGGCAACTCTCATAGCACAATAACTAAGTGTTAATTTTTTATTCAAACTAGTAATACAAACCTTCATGTATCATCAATAAGTACAAAGGTGAGCAAAAAAATCGACTCAAACTATTTGGCTTCATTTGACACGGATCATAGAATTTAGTGTTCATATATTTTACGGTTTCATTTAAAAGTCCATTCTATTCTCTTTCTAATGATACCAAATTCCATAGCATTCCTCATGCTTTTTACTGATTAAAAGGATTGAAAGGAGAAAAAAAGAGCATAAGGACTGAAAATAAGGGTAAGAGAAACTAAAAATTAAACAAATTTTAAGTCTAACAATTAAATTTATCGATAAAAACCAAAATCAATTTTTTGCTTCTTTAAGTCTTCTTCTGACTGTCCAATGACTGACAGCCCGATCATGAACTTGTCCGAGCTCTTCCTGGACCTCAACGCCGGTCAAGTGGCGATTTCTTAGAATTGATAGTGAAGCGGTCGTCTCGCTTTGAGGTACACTTTCTTCTTTCTGATCCTGGTTTCCGTGTAAAGGTGCTAGTCTCTTTGTAACGTCTGTAGACTCTGGAGCCGGCTGATTGGCAAGAGGTGCAGTTACGCAACTACTACACGTTGGCTATGCGCTTTTTCCAATAGAGCAACGACTTGTGCCTTTTCTTCCGGGCTGGTATCCATTTTCCGATGACGTAATTAGTGAGCAGGTATAGCAGAGATATTGACGGTTCAAGTTCCGATAAAGGACTGATAGAAAAATGCAGTTGCATGTGTTTTATAGAGATGAATGTATGGTTGGGTATGTTTTTGAGCGAGCAAAAACGGCTCTATTGAGTAAAACCGTTTTAATCAGTAAAACTTTTTGTATTTCTATATGTTTTTGGTATTATTGGAAAGAGTAGAAAATCAGCATTCTAATGATACCAAAAATAATATCACGGTTTAAAAATTAGATTTAAGGAGTCGTTTTTTTTGCTCATCGGTATATTAGACCCTATAGAATTTTCAAATAAGGTAAAGCCTAGTTAATATTATATATTATTCTTTTTTAATACTAAAGTTATTTTCAAAATTATGCAACATACACTAATTCATCTCTCTTGTGGAAATCCTAATCGTAAAATAAATAACTAAACAGCCAACTTAAAAAACCTATCTGCAAAATCGTTTGAGTCGATTTTTTTGCTCATCGGTATATTATATCCCATAGAATTTCCAAATAGGATAAAGCCTAGTTAATATTATATATTAATCTTTTTTAATATTAAAGTTGCTTTCAAAATTATGCAACGTACACTAATTCATCTCTCCTGTGGAAATCCTAATCTTATAATAAATAACTAAACACCCAACTTAAAAAACCTATCTGTGAATAAGATTTGTAAGTGGTTCTATCTATTTTTTACCTAGCCTAGGTTCTAGAGGTCTAAGAGCATCAAACTATAACGCGATAACGCGAACTTCCTCGCAATGGAAACAGCACTCTCCAGCAGAGGAGCTGATCCGGCGGTGGTAAAATGGATCAGCAACATGCTGAATCAAAGGCTGATTAGAGCCTCACTTGGTTCGACAGACCTTAGTGTCACTGCGGTTAAGGGATGCCCTCAGGGTGGGGTACTATCCCCCCTTCTATGGTCTGTTCTGGTCGACGACCTGATTAGGATCCTTAACCGGAAGGGATACAAAACCATCGGATATGCGGACGATATCTCAGTGATAATCAGAGGCAATCATCCTGGGACGGTTGGTGAACTGATGCAGGATGCTCTGTATACAACATGGGAATGGTGCAGGACGGAGGGGCTGTCGATTAACCCAACGAAGACAACCATCGTACCATTTACTAGAAAGAGGGTGTTAGAGATCCCCATCTTAAAAATAAACGATATTGAGGTCGTTCCAAGGAAGAGGTAAAATATCTGGGTATCGTACTGGATAGGAAACTCACTTGGGAACCACACCTCGAATCGGTGCTGAAAAAGGCTACAAAACATCTTTGGACTGCCAAACAACTACTCGGTAGGTCCTGGGGCCTTAGCCCTAAAATGACCTACTGGATATATACTCAACTGGTCAAACCAAAAATACTATATGGATCTCTGGTATGGTGGGGCAAGACCAAACAAAAAACAGCAATACGGCGGCTATGTAGGGTGCAAAGACTTGCATGCCTATGCGTTACAGGAGCTATGAGATCCACTCCAACGGCGGGCATGGAAGCTCTTCTGAACCTTACACCGCTTAACGTGGCTGTTCAAGAGGAGGCAACTTTTCAGGCTATCTCCATCCACAGAAGGGAAAAACTTAAGGAGGGCAACCTTATCGGTCATCTCACGATCCTGAAGGGGATCGGAGACATACTTAATATGTCAACGGCCAGCGACACCATTGATCCTATACGGTGCTTCGTTAGGAAGTATGGGGTCTACTTCCCGACAAGGGAAGAGTGGTGCGCAAACCCAAGGTGGCTACAGGATGGCTCACAAAAGTGGTACACAGATGGATCCAAAACTCTCCAAGGGGTGGGAGCAGGAATAGTGGGGCCTAGAGCACACAGAACAATAACACTGAGCAAGGACACCACAATATTCCAGGCGGAACTATACGCAATATTGGAAGCTGTAGGGATCCTCCATCCGAAAGGGGATACAGGGGAGTAAGTATCAAAATACTCTCGGACAGCCAATCAGTCTTAAAGGCCCTGAATAGCTGTACAATCACGTCCAGGCTAGTACTGGAATGTCATAACATGCTTAATGCCCTGGCAATTCAGAATCAGATTACTCTGATCTGGGTTCCAGGACATGAGGGGCACAGAGGAAACGAGATGGCAGACATCTATGCAAAAAAAGGGGCTGAGGGGACCTTCATTGGACCCTCTCCATCCTTTGGATTCAGCAGGGGTCTCCTTAAAGAGGAGATGATGAAATGGAAAAAATCCATAGTAGAGAAACATTGGAACGACACTAACGGTCTGGAACATTCTAAAAAGTTTCTGAGCTTTGATGCAAGGAGGGCGGATCTCGCCCTAAAAATGGATAGGAAAAGCCTAAGATTACTGGCGGGGGCACTCACAGGCCACCATACCTGCAATAAGCACCTATACAGAATGGGCCTATCAACCACGTACACCTGCAGATTCTGCGGTGAGGAAGAGGAGTCCATGGAACACTTGATTACTAACTGTGCAGCATTGGGACACAGGAGACATAGGATACTACATGCCTATACGCTGGGTGAACAGGATCTGCTAACGCTCCCATTAAAGGAGCTGGTCCTGTTCCTGGATGTATTAAACCCGTGAGGGATAAGGGGAAGCACAATAGATCAATGATGGTCGCAGTGCAAAGGGCCACTTTGGGCCACACTCCCCTCTACACATTACATTACATTACATCAAACTATAAAGGTAAAACAAATGTATGAATAGCTGATAGTTATCATTCTGCATAAGTAGATGAGAAGAAGGACTGAATATTATTAGGGACAATCAATTAGTGTAGTTTCAGGATTTTAGCAACTCTACTTTTCGCCAAATTATCGCCTATGATGAAATCATCGAAACTGTACCTATATTTATTCTCTATCTACTAAACTTACTCTACATAACTAATTTTAACTCGGCCGAATCCCTGTCGAGTTATCACCAAAGGCATTGCTTATACTCAAGTCTTTTAAATATAGTGGAAATAAGTTACTACAGCGTTGCTATTGGTGTACTAGTTTTCTCCGATTGGATTGACTCGGACTGTCTTGAAATTGGCTTCACGGACAACTTTATAAAATTGAACTCCACACTGAAACCAGTTACACTCTACTGCAACTAGTCGATGTATCAGAGACAAGATCTTGCACCTTGATAATCTGCATGTACTGTTTATTTATTATTGATACCTTGAAAAATGATGGCACCATTTCTAAAGCCCTGTGAGCAGGGTCATGGATGATATCTTTCTTTCTCTCTCTATCCAGTCTCCTCTATTTCCCCACATCTGTTTCTTTTCTATGCTACATTCATTCATCCCGTATATGAACAAATGCAACAATCCAGGGAGTGAATTTTTCAAAAATTAAAACATGACCCCGCGACCACTTTATGAAAAATTACAATAACACATTTTTTTAAAAATGAAATAATACTGCGCAAAAAATTGATCCAAGCAGAATTCTATATACAAAACAAAAACGTTATTTTAAGAACTAAATGTGAAGGAACGACCTGAAAATATCCAGAAATAAATTTCAAATATTGACGATGTTTAGAAAGTAAATCCTGGAGCGTGAAATTATGATTTGTTTATTTAAATGAGCAAAATAAACTAAAATACGATAAGATGAGAAGCATAGAAACTGCTAATAGTATTAGTTTGTGACTTTTTAAGAAATAATAATAAAAAAAAAATCTAATGGCTATTTTTTATTCAAGTAGTCCAGCATACTTAAAGATATGCAAGCGTGTTCTTTATGCTTGCAAGACTTCAAGTTTAAACAAGAATATGTTTGAGCTATTTAAACCTACATCATACTAATTTTTGCCAGTTAGGGATCTTCCTATAATGGTAGCGGGTAGGCACTTTTGAACTGATGAACGTCTAATGGAATTATAAAGTGAGACTGCAGACAATAAGTGATAAACAAAAAGGATTATGCAGGACAAGAACGAAAGAGAAACAACCTACAAAACTGTCATCTGGAAACAGTTGCCATACCAAAAGTACACTACAAAATAACAAAAATAATGTGAGAGTTGGATTTCTAGTACATGTAAGGTTACAACAGAATATAAAAATAGCATATCTGATATTACAAATATTTTTTATTTATTTATTTATCACTGGGCTCAACACAAAGTAATTTATAGGGCTGTATAAAGCAATAAGTCTGTACCTAGTAATGTAAATGGTGATCATTCTGGCCAAGCTCAAAGCTTTCGGTTTATGTGACAAATTTATGCACTTTTTCCAGTCATATCTGATACAGCGATCCCAATATCTTCAATATAATGTGTTTAAATGGTGTTAAAGATGTCAATTAATAAATATCTACCAATGATTTAAAGCTGGACTTACCGGTGGAGAGACTTGAGGATTGCAAAAAATAACAAAACGTTCTTAATAGAGTGATGTGAGGTCAATAACCTGATGCTCAACGATAATAAGTGCTCAATGATGTCATTTAGTAAAAAATTGTGTTTTTGCTGTATGATTATTATGTTGATGGATCAATGTTAATTAAAGTAGAAAATATACGTGTTTTTGGGGATTTTATTTAATTTTAAGCCATGTTTTAGTGCTACATGGACAAAATAACAGCGGAAGCAACACAAATATTGGTATTTATCTTGAGAAACTGTAAACCGTTTAAGAATACAGCTGTACTTAAAACGTGGTTACGTCCTTGGTGCAAGCAAATTGGAGTAAGGTTCCATAATATGGCCAATTTGTAATAAATATATATATTTTTTAAGGGTCTAGCACACGTGCTGCAGGGAAGTCCCTAAAGCGCTGCAGGAGCGATCGAACACTTTCCATGAAAATACTTATAGAATAGGATCAAGTCGCCAACCGTTCTTCGATGTTCCAGCGAATCAAGGCCGCCGGTCAGTTCCGGGTCTCCAATCAGACGAACAGCTCTTCTCTGAACAGAATCCAACAAATGCAGTGTACGTTTGGAAGCGGAGCTCCAAACATGGGAGCAGTATTCCATAGTTGGTCGAAAAGATAGAATTTTTTTCCAGGTCTTTGTTAAGTTGAGTGACTTCCTGCTGTCTGCGGATATTCGCCTGAGTAGCCGATGTCCGAGTGTTCAAAGTGAATGAAGGGATAAGCGTACTGTCATCTGCAAAGCTGTAGATTGAATTTCCGGTCTTTTCCAACAGATCGTTAATGTAAATGAGAAAGAGAGTAGGAGACAGTATGGAGCCTTGGGGCACACCGGCGTTGATAGTGAAGGTGTTAGAAAGAAATCCGTCGACCGCCACTCGTAAAGAACACTCTCTGAGGAAACATGAGAGCCATAAACAGAACTTTTCAGACATATCATAAGAGCGTAGCTTAGCTAACAGTCCATCATGCCAAACACGGTCGAATGCCTTGGATATGTCAAGAGCAACTGCTCGAGATTCTCTAAAGTGTTCAATTGCGTTGTTCCAAACATGTGTTACATAAGTCAGAAGATCTCCTGTTGATCTATGTTTACGAAAACCATATTGGTGATCACTAGTAATGTTGAATCTTTCAAGATATTTTAGAAGATGCTGATTGATAGCCTTTTCCATGACTTTCGATATTATTGAAAGCAGTGCGACTGGTCGGTAGTTATTTGGCAAGGTCTTCTTGCCTTTTTTTAGGTATCGGCTGAACTGTGGCACATTTCCAGCAGGAAGAAAATATTCCCTTTCTGTAGGATAGGTTGAAAAGTCTACAGAAAACTGGTGTTAGTTCCTTCGCACATTTTTTGAGAACTATGGCAGGTATTCCGTCAGAGCATTAAGCCTTTTTGGTGTCTAGCTTCATTAAATTACATTTTATGATACGCCGTCTGAAGACAATATCGGGCATCCTTGACTGCACTATGGAAATAGTAGGTGGTGTTTTTCCTTAGAAATCCACAGTAGAATGTGAAGCGAAGAGTTCAGTCAACAAGTTCGCTTTCCCAACAGGTGTCGTTGCAATAAAATTATCTGGACGTGTGAGTGGTGGTATGGTGAATTTGGTGAAATTTTGACAGCCTTAGCGACTGACCAAAAGGACCTGGAATTGTCGGGACAAGCGATAAGTTTGTTTCTAATTCGTTGATTGTGTGCCTCCTTGGTTTCGTCGATAATTTCTTTGCATCTGTTCCGGGCACGAACAAAGGTGTTACGATTTATGATGTTAGGATTTTCACGCCATTGTCCGTAGGCAAGATGTTTAAAAGCAACAACTTCTTTGCATTTTCGGTCAAACCAAGGCTTGCCGTTGGAAGGGTATTTCTTCAAAAAAGGGATGTAAGCTCCCATACCAGCCAAAATAAGATCGGAAATTTCCCTGGCGATTTCAGATGGGTTGTTGGATCGAAAAGAAATGTCTAACCAAGGGAAAGTTCGAAAATATTCCATGAGATTTTCCTATTTAGCAGATTTGTAGTGCCAGATCTTGCGCGGTTTAGGCGCCTCTCTGTCACTGATTGGTAGGATACTCGATGTCGAAAGCAGTTTATGGTCGTAAGAACCTAACGGCGTATTTACGGTGATCGTGTAAATCTCCGGATTCGTGGTTAAAAACAGATCAAGAAGACTGGCGAACTCCCCGTCTCGATCAGGGATCCGTGTTGGTTCGTCAATAAGCCACAACTGATTGAGAATGATTCAGCTTCACGACCTTGTCCGTCGGTAGTATTTGAATATTTAAGCCAGTTGATGTTGTGGACATTAAAGTCGCCCAGTAAAGCAATTTTGGCATTTGGATAGTTAATTTGTAAATGATCGATCGTGTCTGCAAGAGAAGTGAGAATTGTTCTAAAGTTAGTACCACTTGGTGGCCGATACAGGATACAGGTGAACCTTGTGGTTTGTTGAGTCGTTATTTTTAACCACATAACATTAAACTTTGGGGGCTCCAGAGCCTCTTTTCGTGGGTAAGAGAGGTCGCTTCTGACAAAAAGACAGATTCCACAGTTACATCTAAATTGGGAATAGAAGTCGTACCCAGGATAAAGATAGTTGACTGTGCTGGGCGATGAACTGACTTTGGTTTCACAGAGAGCGAGTACATGAGGTTTATTTGATTGCAGGTGTTGGTGCACTGAATTTATGTAGGAGTTTAAACCTCATATGTTGCAAAAATCTATTTTAAAATTATGATCTCTGCATGTCGACGCCCCTGAACCAGCCCCCCACCCGGAGATCCGAACGGGGGGCTATTTTACTTCCGGATTTTTTTGTATCCAGGTGCCTCATCATGCTATTTGCTCCCACAGTCCGGGACATCGGCACAGGCACGAAACATTAAGCAACTTCACGCAGCCTAAGCCGATGCAATGGTATCACACCGGGCTTTGATCATAGGAATGTAAAACATATAAAAAATTTTTAAATAAAAGCACACAGTTGTTCGTATCCTCAAGAATTTCAAGTTTGCTTTATATATATATATATATATATATATATATATATATATATATATATATATATATAATATATATATATATATATATATATATATATATATATATATATATATATATATATATGTATATATATATATATATATATATATATATATATATATATATATATATATATATATATATATATATATATGTATATATATATATATATATATATATATATATATATATATATATAATATTCTTCTTACGGCGTTAAGGACTGCCTATATCTCTACTGAATCAAATGCTTTTTCATAGTCACCCATTGCTATCCACAATACGACCTTATATCCTCAAGAATTTCAAGTTTGCTTTATATATATATATATATATATATATATATATATATATATATATATATATATATATGTATATATATATATATATATATATATATATATATATATATATATATATATATATATATATATATATATATGTATATATATATATATATATATATATATATATATATATATATATATATATATATAATATTCTTCTTACGGCGTTAAGGACTGCCTATATCTCTACTGAATCAAATGCTTTTTCATAGTCACCCATTGCTATCCACAATACGACCTTATATTTATTTGCTTTAACTGCTGTAACAAAAGAGACAATTGTTCTAATAGGGAAATCCTTTTTATGTAATTTAATTAGGGAATATAATTTTGGAGCTTGTGGGTTCATTATTGTTAAAGTACTGTTTTCAAAATCATTGAAAAATCTTTCAAAGTAGATTTTATAGTTTTTGGTAGACTTTTGTTGGGTCATTATTTATTACTTGAAATTTGTCTGTATTAAGAAAAGAAAGAGTTTTAAATATATACCTCTAGAAATAGCTACCACAGACTTACCTTTATCAGCTCTAGTGAATATTATGTTGTTTTCTTGGGCTCTGGTTTTGATCGATACTATTCAGTATATATCACCACAACACCAAACACTTTATTTTTGCACTCGAGGCGCGTTTCGCTAACCATGTTAGCTTCATCAGCAGCGATGATTGATTACCAGTCATCATCGCTCCTGATGAAGCTAACATGGTTAGCGAAACGCCCGTCGAGTGCAAAAATAAAGTGTTTGGTGTTGTGGTGATATATACTGAGTAGTGTCATTGTGCCAAAGATTCCACATTCCCAACTTAGTTAATCGATACGGTTGTTTTCTGTTCTGTAGCTTGTCTTGGTTGTGGTTGTTGGAACAATTTTTTATTAATCTTGTTGGTTATCATATATTTAAAATGTGGGTCGTTATTAGATAAGGCTAATTCACATTCAACTCCGAGGATTTCTCTTGATTTTTGGATATCCTTAGGTTTTAAATTATACTGTAAGCCTTTTTCAAGTAGTCCTGATTCCTCTTCTGTGAATATTGAGTTAGTAAGACAAGTAAGATAAGAAGTAAGACTCTCATATTGTTTCAATCTATTATCTCCTGGCAATGCAGTAAACATGCTACCAGTGGTGCCATTCAACTGTTGAATGTCCACACACAATAAATATGCTTGCACACAAGAAAAATATTTGCAGAACACCATCGGGATAGCAGTTTTTGTACAGTTGGGTCGTTTTGCGACTGACATTGAGAAATAATAACTTTCAGTAAGTCAATTTCTTAGTCCACATTAAAGCAAGTCGGATTACAGTAATATCATTTGTTTATATTGTTTGTCGAACAAAATTATGAAATCGATAATTTCTAAAACAACAGCTATACTGCGGAAATTGTGCACGGAACTTTTGTGGCTATTGTGCCGAGACCAGTTAGCGGACTAATCTTTTCTTATTATTAATTGATCTGATCGAAGCTTTGTTGAGCATAGGTATCAATTTTTGTTATAACAAAGAGAAACGATGCTTACGGTGCTAAAAAAGGATCTTAAGAATTAGGTGTAAAGAATATGATACGCTTATTCCTGTGTTGAACCTACAAGGAAGACTTTAACAAATATGATATTAAAATTTAGGTAAATAAATATAATTAAATTAACACTTAAATAACCGGTCAAGTGCAAGTTGAACTTGCACAATTAGTGTTCCGTACGTTAATTGCTGTTAAAATAAAAAAAATTTGTTACGGTTGTATAAAATGATCAGTGACTTCAGAAAATACACCCCAAATGAGTTTTTAACAAATTAATGACCTTGAAATTTTTGTTTTTGTTATATACCAGATAAATTATTAAAGATAATGCACTCGTGATAATTTTCTTTCAATCTATACCCGTGGAGAATACTCCAGAATTTTTTCAAAATTTTTTGATCAATACTTTTCGAGATAAGGTAGGGGGCCAGCGATTTTTCGCGATTTTCTAAAAATAATACAAAGAAAAGTGTGCACAAGTATTACATTATATATATATATTTTTTACTCGTGTTTTCACAAGCTTTCATTTGACACCAGACTCGATGACGTAGTAAAAAACATTTTTTTTCACTTCCGATTTCACCCCTCAAAACTAACCCCTTAAGTCAAAATTTAACTTTCAAAACTACACGGCTCTGATGAGGCCATCAATTCCTATATTAATACCAAATTTCAACTTTTTATGTTAAATAGTTTCGGAGAAAATCGGGTGTGATAGATAGACAGACGGACAGACAGACAGACACCGAAGTGATCTCATAAGTAATAATAAAGATAAATATAACTCTAACATAATAAACGAACAACTGCAGAATAGTTATTCTAGCGTCAGTTCAGGCAAATTCTAAATTAGTTTCAGCGGATTTGGTCTGTTATGGTTCTGGTTACGGTCCTCGGTAGAACAAAATGCAATTCTTTGCCTCTTTGACAAGACGTACACAGGTTTCCTTCTCCGTAGCCTTATACAGAGATACATGTTAGGCTAAATTTATCAACTTTATGTTCAACTGAGTGAATGTTGGAATATAATAATATGATTATTTTCAATTGATCTACAAAATTCGCTACAAAATATTAATAAGAAGAAGAGAACAATTTTTACATCTCGTAGTCGTTTTTTTAAGAAATTTAAAAAATATGATCTTCCTTTTTGTACTCGTTGATTACCCCAATTGAAACTGAATTTTAAAAAAATCACTATATCTGTACTAAGAATCGGAGGGTTTTCTTTTTTTTACGTTTACTATGAGACGATTGCTGTTCCCAGGATTGTATCTCACATTGAGTACAACCTGCAACGATTCCAGATCAACTTCAACTACCGTCATCGCGAATCTTTCACTCCAATAGCAACTTATGAATTTCTCTGTAGTTCCCATGTGGTATTTGAAAGTAATGCATTATAAAAAAAATATTAGTGGAAACATCCTATTATCTCTTTTTGTTTTGACCAAATTTACCCCTAACTTCCTCTAATTAAGAAAAACAAGTTAAAATTTAAAGAATTCTTAGGGCTTTACCAATCTCCTCATATAACAAGCAGAACTTCCGAAAATTCAAATTGATTTACTTTTGGCAATTCAATTGTTTTAATATAATTCCATTCTTTAGAGGAAATTTAGTTTCCTAACGATTAAAATTATTAAAGTATTTAGTAATTATTTATGAGTGGTTGAATCAATTTCATAGTCATTAAATTATTGTAAAATAATTGCTGTAAGAATTAATTTCATTAAGGTGGAATGAATTATTTTGTATGAGTTGTGGGTAATTGAACTGGTTTTATCATATTACCGGTAATTAGTGATTCCTTTTTCAATTAACCTTAGGGAAGCAAATAGTAATTTTAATTGAATTTCTTTTTAATGTAATTGCCGACAGGCCTTCACCACATCTATAATTTACATGTTAAACATTATTTGTACGGCCCTGTAAAGTATGGAAGACTTCCTTATCGAAGCATAGTAGGTCTATAGATCTTATGTGTTTGGTAGTTCAAAAGCGCCAAATAATCCAAACATCAAATGGTCAAATCTACTTAACCTCAAATTTATTTTTTTTTAATTTTGAGTTTATTTTCTAACATTATGGCTTATAACTTAAAATCAGAAAGTGAAGTCAAAGAATATATTACCAATTTGGGTATAGAATATAGGTTTGGGTGTTATAGTGAAAAGAAACCAGAAGGTAAAGAACGTAATCTTTTTCTAACCTAACATTAGAAAGTGTTAATGTTTTTAAAGTTGAAACTGATTCTCTGTATCGTTTAGAATCATTAATTTAACATATTCGACAGTGATTTTAAAGCCAAATTCCTTATATTTACACGAATTAAAAAGGTATGTATTGTTCGATGCTTTCATGTTCGGAATGAAAGTTAGTGCTCACTCAGGGAAGTTAAGTGAACAATAATTCTTCCCATGATAAAATGTAGCCTATAAATTGATTGAGGACCTATTATATCTTTATGTTAACTTTTTAACCATGGTATAAATATATTTAAAAAAATCTGTTTTAGGTTTAAGCAGTACATATAAAAATTTTCTAAATTTTAGTTTGTCATTTACTGGCGGACTTTCTCGAAACGATAAAAAAGGACTATGAAAAAGCAGCCAAAGTATACAAGAATAACTGTGATGAATACAAATATGGTAAAAGTTGTCTTAAGTTTGGAGGGTATACACTTATAGGCAAAGGAAATCAGAAAACCGATTTTCCAACAGCATACAGTTATTTTGAAAAAGGATGTAATTTGGATGAACCTTTTTGTTGTTTTAATCAAGCAATTTTATTGGTTACAAAAAATGATGTTTTTGGGATCAAGCAAGATGTCGTCAAGGTATGACAGGTACCGGTGTACAATATGTAATTTTCAGAAGTAACTACATATTGTCTTTAATTTTAAAATTCTTTTGGAGGCACTGTTAGATATTGAAGTTAAAAAATAAATTAGAAGGCAAATATAAAAATAATTGTTAATAATATTTACTTAACACTTAGAGGGACAGAGACGAACATGAAAACATATAAAATTAGTTTTACTTTAGTTATTTTTGATTACATCCACATAACATATAATAATGAATAATAATGCACACTCAATTTTTGTTATTTTTAGTGTGTAGTGATAACTATACCTAAAAAATATCATAAAATTGGTATAATTTTAGACATTTATTTTTTTCCACTTAAAAAACATTAGAATTGTCTAAATTTATGTTTGTTAAAGGAAGCAAAAGTAGGGAGAAATCAATTGTATTTTCAAGAATATTTTTAATATTTTCTAAAATAATATAAAACAATCAAGTTATCTTATATTTATATTTCTGTAAAAAACTACCTAAAAATACTTATTTTTACAATCTTACAACATTGATTTTTTGTATATCTAGTCATTCTAAAATTAGTTGGGGACAAGCAAAAAAAACAGAAAGATAATTACAAATGTCAGAATTGTCCAATGATTTCTTTATGGGTATTTTTAATTTAATGAGTATTGTTTTTTTTATAATAGCTCTGTTTATTTTAGAATTAAAAAAATATTCTGAATATATATATATATATATATATATATATATATATATATATATATATATATATATATATATACATATAGATAGGGTGTTATGGAATTTCCTGCATATATTGGAACTGGTGGATCCTTGTGGAAAAACCGATTGCAGAAATCACCTTAAATAGCAGATCTCAGTAATAAAGGAAAAAATCGACACTCAAGAAATGATGTCATGAATATTTTTTTCACGCCACCACTGGCCCTAGAACTCGCCAAAATCGAAAATCGTTAGTCAGACGTAAAGTTGAGATTTGAGTCGGCTTTTCTGAAATAAATTTATTAAAAAAGAGATATTAAAATATTTTTATTATTTTTATTCTTTTAAAATCGACAAAGGATTTGCCGGTTGTCCACATTCCACGTGGATATGAAAGACTATGCCGCAAATGGCCACTTTCTAGGGAAACTTTAAATTCAGGTTTAGTTTATTTGCTTTCTTCTCAGAGAACGTTTATAAATTTTGCAATATGTTGTGAGTAATGCGAGGTAACAATCAATGTTATTGCAACTCTTCCCGGTTCTTCGAACGCATTGTATTTCCATCAAGCCGAAGTAACTTTTTTATCTGAAGGATTGGCTTTACGATTTATAAAATGTTTCATCCATTTTACAAGTTTTACATTTTACAGTTTGAGTTAATAAGCCAGTGTCTGAAATGGTGACAACACTCTCAGTGCTATTCCCCAGTTCATGCTTTTTCTTAGTCTTTTGAATATCTAATCCTAAAGCTTTTGGCGTTGTTTTCTGAACGGTGGAAAATCCAATTTCATCAATGTTAGATATTTTTGTAGAAGAAAATTTATTTTTATTTTCTATTATTTTAAGGTGAGGGTCAATTTGCCCTACTCCCTATTTGAAAACATCTGTTAAGGAGGAATGATCTAGTTCTTCCGGCGCCTTACCCAGGCCAAGGTCGGTCTTTCATGGGCGGATTATTTTTATAAATATTTTGTAAAAGGAGTTTTGCCCCTTTTTTTAATTTTCCAAAAATTGTCTAAAAAAAAGTATTGAATGAGCTTCTACCGGGCTTCACGTGTCACCTGTTTCAATATGTCGTTTTTATTTAGTGACTTTCATAACACCCTATATATATATATATATATATATATATATATATATATATATATATATATATATATAAAATGTTATTTTTAAGAACGAAAAATAAAGGCTGCTGTTATATTAAAAGAAAAACGTTACCCTGGTTAAATTAAAAATACCCTTAAAAAAATACTTAGACACTTCTGACATCTATAATTATGTTTCTGTCTTTTTGCCTGTCCTCAACTAACTTTAGAATGACCATAATATATAAAATCAATGATCGAACAATATCGAACTCTCCCTTGGTTAGACATTTGTTTCAGATCCCACTACCCGTCTGACTGCGCTACCGACAATGGTGTGAAAATCCTAACGTCATCAATCGAAATATCTTTGTTCATATTCAGAACAGATGCAAAGAAATTATTGACGAAATGAAGGAGTCACACAATCAAAGAATTAAAAACAAACTTCTTGTCTACTCCAACAATTCCAGGTCCTTTTGATCAGTCACTAAGGCCATTCGTCATAATTTCACTAAATTAGCTATACCACTACTCGTATGACCAGATAATACTATTGCAAGACCAGTTAAGAAAGCCAACTTGTTAGCTGAACTATTTGCTTCACATTCTACTGTTAATTTTTATGGAAAAACACCACCTGTAGTGCAGTGAAGGATGCTTGATATTGTCTTCAGATAGTGAGTCATAAAACATATTTTAACGAAGCTAGACACCAAAAAAGCTTCTGGCGCTGATAGAGTATCTGTCATAGTATTCAATAAAGGCGCGGAAAAGCTGCCATAGTATTAAAAAAATGCACAAGAGTACTAGCACCAGTTTTCTGTAGACTTTTCAATCTATCCTACAGAAAGGGAATATTTCATTCCTACTGGGAATGTGCAACAGTTCAGTTGATACCCAAAAAACAGGCAAGAAGAGCTCGCCAAACAACTACCGACCAGTTGTAGTGCTTCCAATAATATCAAATCTTATGGAAAAGGCTATCAATCTGCATCTTCCAAAATATCTTAAACGACTCAATATTTTCAGCCCCCATCATATGGCTTTCATAAGTAAAGATCAACAGAAGATCTTATAATTTATTTAACATATTTGGAACAATGTAACTGAACACTTTGGATAATTTCGAGCGGTTACACTTGATATATCCAAGGCATTTGACTGTGTTTGGCAGGATGAATGCTGGCTAAGCTACCTTTTTATGGTATGTCTGGAAAGTTCTGTTTATAGCTCTCTTGCTTCCTCATTGCGTTCTTTACTGGCAGTAGACAGGTTTAGCTTTACACTCCACAACAATTAGTAAATCTAAACAAAACTCAAATTCGTCCAACAATGGAATACTGCTCCCATGTTTGGGGCTCTCCTCCCAAACATGCACTGCATTTATTGGATTGTATTTAGCATTCACCTGACTAGAGACCCAGAACTAACCGGCAATCTTGATTCTTTGGAATTTTGAAGAAAATGTAAAATGAGGTCGGTGAAATAGGTCCACATGACCTGGTTGGCTAACTGTAAACCTTTCCAACCTCACTACTACTACTATTATGATTACAAGATTGAATTGAAAAATATTTTAATGTAACCTTCTTTCACAGGGAGTGCAATTACTAGACAAGGCGTGTGCAGCACATAACGCAACGGCGTGTTATTATCTTTCGGGCTTACACTAGCAGGTGCAACAAATGGCCAAAAAGTTGGAGAAAAAGGCGACAAGGACGAGTATGATGTTCCCAAAAATATGAAAAAAAAGCCTACCAATATGCCCTTGAAGGTTGTAATTTGGGAAATATGTTTAGTTGTGCTAATTTAAGTCAGATGTATATTAAAGGAGATGGTGTGGAAAGAAATCCTGAATTAGCAGAAAAATATAAGGCTAGAGCAGTGGAATTACAGGAAGAAGGAGAAAAAAAGGGCTGAGGCATTAAAATTCAGTTTGGGAGTAGACTGAAAAATTAAAATACTTTTTTAATGTGAAAAATACATTTGAATGCATAATCTAGTCTATTAATTTTTATATAGTGAGAAAATGTTGATATTTGAAATTTGTTGTGAGTAGGTGGTGTTTATTTTGGTAAGGGTGCCAACACTTACAATATACTTGCCGTGAATAAATAACGTACAATTCTATTAAGAGCAAGTTATGATTTTTTGACAAATTTTGAAATATGGCAAGTTAATTTTTCAACATTTTTAGATTGAAAATAAGTCATCTCCATAGAATAAACACCAAAAATACTTTGTTGAATAAAATTTTAGATTTTAATGATTTTGATGATTTGTTTGTTTTAATGAAAAATAGTTTTTTTATGCATTCCATATTATGTCCTAAGTATTAGTAATTTAGTGGGTTCCGCCACCTTGGCGCTCGGAAAAAATAGGCATAAAATAAAACTTTTTTTTGACGCAACTATTGTATATATAATATAATTTTATTTTTCACAAATACA
>CM032448.1:71374113-71506669 GCA_019049505.1 Pachyrhynchus sulphureomaculatus | reverse complement strand
TACGTAAGTCAGAAGATTTCCTGTTGATCTATGTTTACGAAAGCCATATTGATGATCACTAATAATGTCGAATCCTTCAAGATATTTTAGAAGATGCTGATTGATAGCCTTTTCCATGACTTTCGATATTATTGAAAGCAGTGCGACTGGTCGGTAGTTATTTGGCAAGGTCTTCTTGCCTTTTTTAGGTATCGGCTGAACTGTGGCACATTTCCAGCAGGAAAAAAATATTCCCTTTCTATAGGATAAGTTGACAAGTCTACAGAAAACCTGTATTAGTTCCCTCGCACAGTTTTTGAGAACTGTGGCAGGTATTCCGTCAGAGCCATAAGCCTTTTTGGTGTCTAGGTTCATTAAAATATATTTTATGATACGCTGTCTGAAGACAATATCGGGCATCCTTGACTGCACTATGGGAATAGTAGGTGGTGTTTTTCCTTAGAAATCGACAGTAGAATGTGAAGCGAAGAGTTCAGCTAACAAGTTCGCTTTCCCAACAGGTGTCGTTGCAATAAAATTATCTGGACGTGTGAGTGGTGGTATGGTGAAATTTTGACTGCCTTAGCGACTGACCAAAAGGACCTGGAATTGTCGGGACAAGCGACAAGTTTGTTTCTAATTCGTTGAGTGTGTGCCTTCTTGGTTTCGTCGATAATTTCTTTGCATCTGTTCCGTGCACGAACAAAGGTGTTACGATTTATGATGTTAGGATTTTCACGCCATTGTCGGTAGGCAAGATGTTTAAAAGCAACAGCTTCTTTGCATTTTCGGTCAAACCAAGGCTTGCCGTTGGAAGGGTATTGCTTCGAAAAAGAGATGTATGTAAGCTTCCATACCAGCCAAAATAAGATCGGAAATCTCCCTGGCGCATTTAGATGGGTTGTTGGATCGAAAAGAAACGTCTAACCAAGGGAAAGTTCGAAAATATTCCATGAGATCTTCCCATTTAGCAGATTTGTAGTGACGGATCTTGCGCGGTTAGGCGCCTCTCTGTCACTGATTGGTAGGATACTCGATGTTGAAAGCAGTTTATAGTCGTAAGAACCTAAGGGCGTATTTACGGTGACCGTGTAAATCTCCAGATTGATGGTTAAAAGCAGATCAAGAAGATTGGCGAACTCCCCGTCTCGATCAGGGATCCGTGTTGGTTCGTCAATAAGCCACAACTGATTGAGAATGATTCAGCTTCACGACCTTGTTCGTCGGTAGTATTTGAATATTTAAGCCAGCTGATGTGGACATTAAAGTCGCCCAGTAAAGCAATTTTGGCATTTGGATAGTTAATTTGTAAATGATCGATGGTGTCTGCAAGAGAAGTGAGAATTGTTCTAAAGTTAGTACCACTTGGTGGCCGATACAGGATACAGGTGAACCTTGTGGTTTGTTGAGTCGTTATTTTTAACCACATAACATTAAACTTTGGGGGCTCCAGAGCCTCTTTTCGTGGGTAAGAGAGGTCACTTCTGACAAAAAGACAGATTCCACAGTTACGCCTAAATTGGGAATAGAAGTCGTACCCAAGATAAAGATAGTTGACTATGTTGGTCGATGAACTGACTTGGTTTCACAGAGAGCGTGTACATGAGGTTTATTTGATTGCAGGTGTTGGTGCACTGAACTTATGTAGGAGTTTAAACCTCGTATGTTGCAAAAATCTATTTTAAAATTATGATCTCTGCATGTCGACACCCCTGAACCAGCCCCCACCCGGAGATCCGAACGGGGGCCTATTTTACTTCCGGATTTTTTTGTATCCAGGTGCCTCATGATGCTATTTGCTCCCACAGTCCGGGACATCGGCACAGGCACGAAACATTAAGCAACTTCACGCAGCCTAAGCCGATGCGATGGTATCACACCGGGCGATTCTGGTGTGGTCGCCTTCTACGACAGGCAAAATGTACCGGGGAAGATATTCTATCCCGCTCCCCCACGGGGAGTAAATTTTTATAACTTTTACAAACTTTTGAAAAATTAAACAAAAAGTCAACGTCTTTGTCTTTCCTACTTTACTAGAAGGTAAAAAGACGCTGGCTTTGACAATAGGAATGTAAGACATATAAAAAATTTTTAAATAAAATCACCTTAGAAGCACAAAGTTGTTCGTATCTTTAAGAATTTCAAGTTTGTTTATATATATATATATATATATATATATATATATATATATATATATATATATATATATGTATATATATATATATATATATATATATATATATATATATATATATATATATAAATATATATATATATATATATATATATATATATATATATATATATATATATATATATATATATATATGTATATATATATATATATATATATATATATATATATATATATATATATATATATACATATATAATATTCTTCTTACGGCGTTAAGGACTGCCCATATCTCTACTGAATCAAATGCTTTTTCATAGTCATCCATTGCTATCCATTGTTTGAAGATGGTCCAAAGTGCTGTATCCCCGTCTAAATCACGCTTGTTCAAATGGTTGATAACTGTTTAATTTGTTCGTTACTCTATATGCTGTGATTCTAGTGAGTTTTTATGATAATTTGATTGATGGTGCCATAACAAAAGATACAATTGGTCTAATAGGGAAATCCTTTTTATGTAATTTAGTTAGGGAATATAATTTTGGAGCTTGTGGGTTCATTATTGTTAAAGTACTTTTTTCAAAATCATTGAAATTCTTTCAAAGTAGATTTTATTAGTTTTTGGTAGGCTTTTGTTGGGTCATTATTTAATACTTGAAATTTGTCTGTATTAAGAAAAGAAAGAGTTTTAAATATATATTGTTCTCTAGAAATAGCTACCACAGACTTAGCCTTATCAGCTCTAGTGAATATTATGTTGTTTTCTTGGGCTTTGGTTTTGATCGATAGTACTCACTATATATATCACCACAACACCAAACACTTTATTTTTGCACTCGACGCGCGTTCCGCTAACCATGTTAGCTTCATCAGGAGCGATGATGACTGGTAGTCAATCATCGCTCCTGATGAAGCTAACATGGTTAGCGAAACGCGCGTCGAGTGCAAAAATAAAGTGTTTGGTGTTGTGGTGATATATACTGAGTAGTGTCATTGTGCCAAAGATTCCACATTTCCAACTTAGTTGATCGATACGGCTGTTTTCTGTTCTGTAGCTTGTCTTGGTTGTGGTTGTTGGAACAATTCTTTTTTAATCTTGTTGGCTATCATATATTTAAAATGTGGGTCGTTATTAGATAATGCTAATTCACATTCAACTCCGAGGATTTCTCTTGATTTTTGGATATCCTTAGGTTTTAAATTATACTGTAAGCCTTTTTCAAGTAGTCCTGATTCCTCTTCTGTGAATATTGAGTTAGTAAGACAAGTAAGATAAGAAGTAAGACTCTCATATTGTTTCAATCTATTATCTCCTGGCAATGTAGTAAACATGCTACCAGTGATGCCATTCAACTGTTGAATGTCCACACACAATAAACATGCTTGCACACAAGAAAAATATTTGCAGAACACCATCGGGATAGCAGTTTTTGTACAGTTGGGTCGTTTTGCAACTGACATTGAGAAATAATAACTTTCAGTAAGTCAATTTCTTAGTCCACATTAAAGCAAGTCGGATTACAGTAATATCATTTGTTTATATTTTTTGTCGAACAAAATTATGAAATCGATAATTTCTAAAACAACAGCTATACTACGGAAATTGTGCACGGAACTTTTGTGGCTATTGTGCCGAGACCAGTTAGCGGACTAATCTTTTCTTATTATTAATTGATCTGATCGAAGCTTTGTTGAGCATAAGTATCAATTTTTGTTATAACAAAGAGAAACGCTGCTTACGGTGCTAAAAAAGGATCTTAAGAATTAGGTGTAAAGAATATGACACGCTTATTCCTGTGTTGAACCTACAAGCAAGACTTTAACAAATATGATATTAAAATTTAGGTAAATAAATATAATTAAATTAACACTTAAATAACCGGTCAAATGCAAGTTGAACTTGCACAATTAGTGTTCCGTACGTTAATTGCTGTTAAAATAAAAAATTTTTGTTACGGTTGTATAAAATGATCAGTGACTTCAGAAAACACACCCCAAATGAGTTTTCAACAAAGTTTGTTCCCAATCTTTACTGAAAATTGATGACCTTGAAATTTTTTGTTTTTTTTATATACCAGATAAATTATTAAAGTTAATGCACTCGTGATAATTTTCGTTCAATCTATACCCGTGGAGAATACTCCAGAATTTTTTCAAAATTTTTTGATCAATACTTTTCGAGATAAGGTAGGGGGCCAGCGATTTTTCGCGATTTTCTAAAAATAATACAAAGAAAAGTGTGCGCGAGTATTACATTATATATATATTTTTTACTCGTGTTTTCACAAGCTTTCATTTGACACCAGACTCGATGACGTAGTAAAAAACATTTTTTTTCACTTCCGATTTCACCCCTCAAAACTAACCCCTTAAGTCAAAATTTAACTTTCAAAACTACACGGCTCTGATGAGGCCATCAATTCCTATATTAGTACCAAATTTCAACTTTTTACGTCAAATAATTTCGGAGAAAATCGGGTGTGGCAGATAGACAGACGGACAGACAGACAGACACCGAAGTGATCTCATAAGTAATAATAAAGATAAATATAACTCTAACATAATAAACGAACAACTACAGAATAGTCATTCTAGCGTCAGTTCAGGCAAATTCTAAATTAGTTTCAGCGGATTTGGTCTGTTATGGTTCTGGTTACGGTCCTCGGTAGAACAAAATGCAATTCTTTGCCTCTTTGACAGGACGTACACAGGTTTCCTTCTCCGTAGCCTTATACAGAGATACATGTTAGGCTAAATTTATCAACTTTATGTTCAACTGAGTGAATGTTGGAATATAATAATATGATTATTTTCAATTGATCTACAAAAATTCGCTACAAAATATTAATAAGAAGAAGAGAACAATTTTTACATCTCGTAGTCGTTTTTTTTTTAAGAAATTTAAAAAATATGATCTTCCTTTTTGTACTCGTTGATTACCCCAATTGAAACTGAATTTTAAAAAAATCACTATATCTGTACTAAGAATCGGAGGGTTTTCTTTTTTTTACGTTTACTATGAGACGATTGCTTTTCCCAGGATTGTATCTCACATTGAGTACAACCTGCAACGATTCCAGATCAACTTCAACTACCGTCATCGCGAATCTTTCACTCCAATAGCAACTTATGAATTTCTCTGTAGTTCCCATGTGGTATTTGAAAGTAATGCATTATAAAAAAAAATATTAGTGGAAACATCCTATTATCTCTTTTTGTTTTGACCAAATTTACCCCTAACGTTCTCTAATTAAGAAAAACAAGTTAAAATTTAAAGAATTCTTAGGGCTTTACCAATCTCCTCATATAACAAGCAGAACTTCCGAAAATTCAAATTGATTTACTTTTGGAAATACAATTGTTTTAATATAATTCCATTCTTTACAGGAAATTTAGTTTCCTAACGATTAAAATTATTAAAGTATTTAGTAATTATTTATGAGTGGTTGAATCAATTTCATAGTCATTAAATTATTGTAAAATAATTGCTCTAAGAATTAATTTCACTAAGGTGGAATGAATTATTTTGTATGAGTAGTGGGTAATTGAACTGGTTTTATCATATTACCGGTAATTAGTGATTCATTTTTCAATTAACCTTAGGGAAGCAAATAGAATTTCTTTTTAATGTAATTGCCGACAGGCCTTCACCACATCTATAATTTACATGTTAAGCATTATTTGTACGGCCCTGTAAAGTATGGAAGACTTCCTTATCGAAGCATAGTAGGTCTATAGATCTTATGTGTTTGGTAGTTCAAAAGCGCCAAATAATCCAAACATCAAATGGTCAAATCTACTTAACCTCAAATTTATTTTTTTTTAATTTTGAGTTTATTTTCTAACATTATGGCTTATAACTTAAAATCAGAAAGTGAAGTCAAAGAATATATTACCAATTTGGGTATAGAATATAGGTTTGGATGTTATAGTGAAAAGAAACCAGAAGGTAAAGAACGTCGAATCTTTTTCTAACCTAACATTAGAAATTGTTAATGTTTTTAAAGTTGAAACTGATTCCCTGTATCGTTTAGAATCATTAATTTAACATATTCGACAGTGATTTTAAAGCCAAATTCCTTATATTTACACGAATTAAAAAAGTATGTATCGTTCGATGCTTTCATGTTCGGAATGAAAGTTAGTGCTCACTCAGGGAAGTTAAGTGAACAATAATTCTTCCCATGATAAAATGTAGCCTATAAATTGATTGAGGACCTATTATATCTTTATGTTAACTTTTTAACCATGGTATAAATATATTTAAAAAAATCTGTTTTAGGTTTAAGCAGTACATATAAAAATTTTCTAAATTTTAGTTTGTCATTTACTGGCGGACTTTCTCGAAACGATAAAAAAGGACTATGAAAAAGCAGCCAAAGTATACAAGAATAACTGTGATGAATACAAATATGGTAAAAGTTGTCTTAAGTTTGGAGGGTATACACTTATAGGCAAAGGAAATCAGAAAACCGATTTTCCAACAGCATACAGTTATTTTGAAAAAGGATGCAATTTGGATGAACCTTTTTGTTGTTTTAATCAAGCAATTTTATTGGTTACAAAAAATGATGTTTTTGGGATCAAGCAAGATGTCGTCAAGGTATGACAGGTACCGGTGTACAATATGTAATTTTCAGAAGTAACTACATATTGTCTTTAATTTTAAAGTTCTTTTGGAGGCACTGTTAGATATTGAAGTTAAAAAATAAATTAGAAGGCAAATATAAAAATAATTGTTAATAATATTTACTTAACACTTAGAGGGACAGAGATGAACATGAAAACATATAAAATTAGTTTTACTTTAGTTATTTTTGATTAAATCCACATAACATAGCCTTAAAAAAATAAATGAATAATAATGCACACTCAATTTTTGTTATTTTTAGTGTGTAGTGATAACTATACCTAAAAAATATCATAAAATTGGTATAAGTTCAGACATTTATTTTTTTCACTTAAAAAACATTAGAATTGTCTAAATTTATGTTTGCTAAAGGAAGCAAAAGTAGGGAGAAGTCAATTGTATTTTCAAGAATATTTTTAATATTTTCTAAAATAATATAAAACAATCAAGTTATCTTATATTTATATTTCTGTAAAAACTACCTAAAAATACTTATTTTTACAATCTTAGAAACATTGATTTTTTGTATATCTAGTCATTCTAAAATTAGTTGGGGGACAAGCAAAAAAAAACAGAAAGATAATTACAAATGTCAGAATTGTCCAATGATTTCTTTATGGGTATTTTTAATTTAATGAGTATTGTTTTTTTTTATAATAGCTGTGTTTATTTTAGAATTAAAAATATATTCTATATATATATATATATATATATATATATATATATATATATATATATATATATATAGGGCGTTATGGAATTTCCTGCATATATTGGAACTGGTGGATCCTTTTGGCAAAACCGATTGCAGAAATCGCCTTAAATAGCGGATCTCAGTAATAAAGGAAAAATCGACCCTCAATGATGTCATGAATATTTTTTTCACGCCACCACTGGCCCTAGAACTCGCCAAAATCGAAAATCGTTAGTCAGACGTAAAGTTGAGATTTGAGTCGGCTTTTCTGAAATAAATTTATTAAAAAAGAGATATTAAAATATTTTTATTATTTTATTCTTTTAAAATCGACAAAGGATTTGCCGGTCGTCCACATTCCACGTGGATATGAAAGACTATGCCGCAAATGGCCACTTTCTAGGGAAACTTTAAATTCAGGTTTAGTTTATTTGCTTTCTTCTCAGGGAACGTTTATAAATTTTGCAATATGTTGTGAGTAATGCGAGGTAACAATCAAGGTTATTGCAACTCTTCCCGGTTCTTCGAACGCATTGTATTTCCATCAAGCCGAAGTAACTTTTTTATTTGAAGGATTGGCTTTACGATTTATAAAATATTTCATCCATTTTACAAGTTTTACATTTTACAATTTGAGTTAATAAGCCAGTGTCTGAAATGGTGACAACACTCTCAGAATTCCCCAGTTCATGCTTTTTCTTAGTCTTTTGAATATCTAATCCTAAAGCTTTTGGCGTTGTTTTCTGAACGGTGGAAAATCCAATTTCATTAATGTTAGATATTTTTGTAGAAGAAAATTTATTTTTATTTTCTATTATTTTAAGGTGAGGGTCAATTTGCCCTACTCTCCCTATTTGAAAACATCTGTTAAGGAGGAATGATCTAGTTCTTCCGGCGCCTTACCCAGGCCAAGGTCGGTCTTTCATGGGCGGATTATTTTTATAAATGTTTTGTAAAAGGAGTTTTGCCCCTTTTTTTAATTTTCCAAAAATCGTCTAAATAAAAGTATTGAATGAGCTTCTACCGGGCTTCACGTGTCACCTGTTTCAATATGTCGTTTTTATTTAGTGAATTTCATAACACCCTATATATATACATATATATATATATATATATATATATATATATATATATATATATATATATGTGTATATATATATATATATATATATATATATATATATATATATATATATATATATATATATATATATATATATATATATATATATATATATATATATATATATATATATATATATATATATATATATATATAAATAAAATGTTATTTTTCAGAACGAAAAATAAAGGCTGCTGTTATATTAAAAAAAAAAAAACGTTACCCTGGTTAAATTAAAAATACCCTTAAAAAAATACTTAGACACTTCTGACATCTATAATTATGTTTCTGTCTTTTTGCCTGTCCTCAACTAACTTTAGAATGACCATAATATATGAAATCAATGATCGAACAATATCGAACTCTCCCTTGGTTAGACATTTGTTTCAGATCCCACTACCCGTCTGACTGCGCTACCGACAATGGTGTGAAAATCCTAACGTCATCAATCGAAATATCTTTGTTCATACTCACAACAGATGCAAAGAAATTATTGACGAAATGAGGGAGTCACACAATCAAAGAATTAAAAACAAACGTCTTGTCTACTCCAACAATTCCAGGTCCTTTTGATCAGTCACTAAGGCCATTCGTCATAATTTCACTAAATTAGCTATACCACTACTCGTATGGCCAGATAATACTATTGCAAGACCAGTTAAGAAGGCCAACTTGTTAGCTGAACTATTTGCTTCACATTCTACTGTCAATTTTTATGGAAAAACACCACCTGTAGTGCAGTGACGGATGCTTGATATTGTCTTCAGATAGTGAGTCATAAAACATATTTTAACGAAGCTAGACACCAAAAAAGCTTCTGACGCTGATAGAGTATCTGTCATAGTATTCAATAAATGCGCGGAAAAGCTGCCATAGTATTAAAAAAATGCACAAGAGTACTAGCACCAGTTTTCTGTAGACTTTTCAATCTATCCTACAGAAAGGGAATATTTCATTCTTACTGGGAATGTGCAACAGTTCAGTTGATACCCCAAAAAAAAAGGCAAGAAGAGCTCGCCAAACAACTACCGACCAGTTGTAGTGCTTCCAATAATATCAAATTTTATGGAAAAGGCTATCAATCTGCATCTTCCAAAATATCTTGAACGACTCAATATTTTCAGCCCCCATCATATGGCTTTCATAAGTAAAGATCAACAGAAGATCTTATAACTTATTTAACATATTTGGAACAATGTAACTGAACACTTTGGATAATCTCGAGCGGTTACACTTGATATATCCAAGGCATTTGACTGTGTTTGGCAGGATGAATTGCTGGCTAAGCTACCTTTTTATGGTATGTCTGTAAAGTTCTGTTTATAGCTCTCTTGCTTCCTTGTTGCGTTCTTTACTGGCAGTAGACAGGTTTAGCTTTACACTCCACAACAATTAGTAAATCTGAACAAAACTCAAATTCGTCCAACAATGGAATACTGTACAGTGCATGTTTGGGGCTCTCCTCCCAAACATGCACTGCATTTATTGGATTGTATTTAGCATTCACCTGACTAGAGACCCAGAACTAACCGGCAATCTTGATTCTTTGGAATTTTGAAGAAAATGTAAAATGAGGTCGGTGAAATAGGTCCACTGACCTGGTTGGCTAACTGTAAACCTTTGCAACCTCACTACTACTACTATTATGATTACAAGATTGAATTGAAAAATATTTTAATGTAACCTTCTTTCACAGGGAGTGCAATTACTAGACAAGGCGTGTGCAGCACATAACGCAACGGCGTGTTATTATCTTTCGGGCTTACACCTAGCAGGTGCAACAAATGGCCAAAAAGTTGGAGAAAAAGGCGACAAGGACGAGTACGATGTTCCCAAAAATATGAAAAAAGCCTACCAATATGCCCTTGAAGGTTGTAATTTGGGAAATATGTTTAGTTGTGCTAATTTAAGTCAGATGTATATTAAAGGAGATGGTGTGGAAAGAAATCCTGAATTAGCAGAAAAATATAAGGCTAGAGCAGTGGAATTACAGGAAGAAGAGAAAAAAAGGGCTGAGCCATTAAAATTCAGTTTGGGACTAGACTGAAAAATTAAAATACTTTTTTAATATGAAAATACATTTGAATGCATAATCTAGTCTATTAATTTTTATATAGTGAGAAAATGTTGATATTTGAAATTTGTTGTGAGTAGGTGGTGTTTATTTTGGTAAGGGTGCCAACACTTACAATATACTTGCCGTGAATAAATAACATATTCTATTAAGAGCAAGTTGTGATTTTTTGACAAATTTTGAAATATGGCAAGTTAATTTTTCAACATTTTTAGATTGAAAATAAGTCATCTCCATAGAATAAACACCAAAAATACTTTGTTGAATAAAATTTTAGATTTTAATGATTTTGATGATTTGTTGGTTTTAATGAAAAATAGTTTTTTTATGCATTCCATATTATGTCGTAAGTAAGTATTAGTAATTTAGTGGGTTCCGCCACCTTGGCGCTCGGAAAAATAGGCATAAAATAAAACTTTTTTTTTGACGCAACTATTTTATATATATAATATAATTTTTATTTTTCACAAATACATTATGGTTTTTAACAACAAATTAAAAAATATGTATATATTAAAAAAAATTAAAAAATGGTGGAGATATGAATCATCTTGTAGGACCCTCTTTTAAAAATCCTTGCCACCCAGTGGAATTTTTTTCAGTTAAGAATCGTCCAAAGACTAAACAAATAATTTTTTATTGTTAAAAAAGTCATAGCTAAGTCGCCATATATGGAAAAAATTTTAAATTTTTTTTTATAGAAGTGACAGCCGTTCGAAAATACGTCGAAAACGTAGAGAAGCGAGAAACGATGAGAAATAGAGGAACTGCAAGATAAGCATGACACATTTAACTTGCATAAGAAGGTGAAGGAATTTGGAGGACAAAAAAGAAAAAACAAGAAATAATTCTGAGAAATGGAAACAATGAAATTTTACTGGCGATTAAGGAGAAAATAAAGGCATGGAAGAAATACATAAAACAACTTTTTAATGGACATAGATCAGAAAACGTACAGCTAAATAGAGATAAGGAGATAGGGGCAGAAATAACAAGAAGAGAACTTATTCATGCTATACAACTACAGAAGGATGGAAAAGCAGTTGGTTCAGGTGAGATAAAGGGAGAAACCTTCAAACTATTTTCAGATGAAAGTCCTTTTATTAATCGATTGGTAATTTTATTTAACAAGAGCTATGAAACTGGACAAATCCCTCTTGACTGGCTAAAGTCGACTTTCACTACAATTCCTAAAAAGTCAAAATCAATGAAATGTGACGATTATTGCTTGATAAGCTTAATGTCTCACGTTCTCAAGATATTCCTGAGAATCATCTATACCAGAATATATAAAAATGTGAAGCAGAAATAGATAACACACAATTCGGATTCCGAAAAGGCATGGGTACACGGGAAGCTTTATTCTCATTAAATGTACTGGTCCAGCGTTGTAAAGATATAAATGTAGATGTATATGCATGTTTTATAGATTACAATAAAGCTTTCGACTGTGTGATGCACGAAAAATTAATAAAAATTCTAGAAACAACAAATATGACAAAAGAGATCTATATGTTATTAAAAATCTGTACTGGAATCAATCAGTGGAAGTTAAAATTGGGCTAGAAAAGTCCGAAAATATAAAAATAACTCGAGATGTAAGACAGGGATGCATTCTCTCATCACTTTTGTTCAGTCTTTATTCTGATGCGGTGTTTAATGAGGTCATCTATGAATCCATTGAAGGAATAACAGTTAATGGAAAAATACTGAACAACATACGGTATGCTGATGGCACTGTTCTATTAGCAAATAATATCAAATAGCTCCAGCAACTGTTCGACGTAACAGCCAGCGAAACATTTGGATTAACTATGAATATAAGAAGAACCAAGCGGATTGTAATAACAAAGAAAAATCTACCACCAATACCACCAATATCCCTCGATATCGGAGAAAACACCGTAGAACAGGTCTCCACATTTAAATATTTGGGAACCATTATAAGTGAAAAATGGGACCCAAGAAAGAAAATATATTCCCGAATTAAACAGGCCCGAGTAACATATATGAACATGAATTAATTTTTCCATCGCACAAGTCTCAGTCTCAAACTCCGAATGAGAATGATGAGAGCGTATATATTCCCCGTGCTATTGTATGGATGTGAGTGCTGGACCCTTGACCTTAGTTCAGAAAAATGATTGGTATCTTTCGAAAAATAGACGCCTTCTTCGCATCTCCTGGGTACAGAAAATAAAAAACATAGAAGTACTGGAAAGAATGAACAAAATGAAGGAATTACTAACAATCACAAAAATAAGAAAAACTCAATACTTCGGACATATAATGAGGGACCTAAAGCACGAATTGCTAATTATTGAAGGTAGAAAGTAAAATAAGGAGTTGATTTTCTGATCGCGATGTGTGTACATGTGAATCGAATGCCCGGCAATAGTCAACTCGTTCAACGAGCATTGTTACAGTAGTGTTTCGATCTATTTAATTATTTTGTCGAGAGGGACTAGAAATAAAGTAGAGTGTAGTGTTAGATCAAGACGATAAGTAAAAAATTTGAAGATTTATTAGAATAATTTCGTGAAATTGTATGAAGCTAACGAAACGATAACCTTGATTCTACTGTTTACAGTGATAAGAAAGATAAACAACATTTTTTTTTCTTTTCTCTCGTGTTCGAAAATGGAATATACGAGGAACAGACGTAAAGTTTTTATAACAGAAAGAACAATGGATAGCGATGATTATACCTCAGGACACTCAAAAAGAGGAAGAGTCGAAGAAAAAGAAGAGCCAATGGGATTATTCAAGAAGAGTAAAAAGCTGATAAGAATACCACAGAAAGAGAAAAACGAAAGAGTAGATAAGATAGATAATTTGATAGAAATGATGAGAGAGCTAATGTCAGATATAAAGGATATAAAACAAGATCAGAAGAGATACCGACAAGAGTTGAAGGAACTAAGAAAGGAGAATGAAGTATTGAAAGAGGAAAACAAGATAATTAGAGAAAACATGAGAAGTATGGATTTCAAGATGAGTAGACTGGAAAAAGACAACGTAAGGAATAATATTGTAATATCGGGAATGAGATTTGAAGCGAATAGCCAACCAGATCTGAAAATGGGTGAAGAACATTTTATGGAGAGGAGTATGGACACAAAAGTACAGATTAAAGATCTGATAAAAATAGGAGCGACTATATACAAGCTAGAACTTGGAAACACGGGAGATAAGGAAGCTGTAATGAAAAATAAAAATAAACTGAGAAACCTAAGAGAGAGAGTTTATATAAACAACGATTTCACAAAAGATGAACGGGAAATTCAAGAGAAATTGAAGCATATAGTAGAGAACGAGAGAAAGAATGGAAAAAGGGTGAAAATAGGATATCAAATCGAAGGAAGAGAATATAAATGTGACATTGAGGAAGACAAACTGAAAGAACAAACAAAGAATACTACGATCATCAAGTCAAAAAACTGAGAAAAGGGAGAGAGATAGGTAGATTGACGACGACCCTGGCAAAGATAAAGGATACCGAAGAGAGGACTAGTAAAAGGAATACAAATAAGATAATCAAAGAAATAGATAGGAAGAAAGAAATGAGAAATAATTATCGAGTTTTTAGATTGAGAACACGGAATAAGAGGGATATGAACGAGAAAAAGGATGAACTGATAGAAGAACAACAAATGCACTATGTAGGAATCACTGAAACAGAAAGAAAAGGTCATGGAGGCAAAAAATTAGAGGGAAAAGCATACATAAATCAACCTAGAGACCTAATACCGGAACAAGATACAGAACTCATACAAACAGAAGAAACTAATACAGAAGAAACAAAAGAGGCAATCGGCAAGTTAAACAGGATGGAAGTATATAGAAGGAAATATGGAAAAGGCAGTTATAGAATAACTCAACTCTACAGGCCTTACACTCCTTAAGGGGTAAAAAGATATAAGGATTAAGTAAGTAAGTAATAAAGGGCAAACGATCGATAGGAAGACGACAGAATTCTTAGGTGAAGGACATGAGAAGGTGGTTTGGATGTGCTTCGAGTGATATTTTTCGAGCAGCAGTTTTTAAAGTTCGTTTAGTTATATGGATCGCCAATCTTCGTGAGGAGACGGCGTCGTAAGAAAAAAATATTACCTTCAATCTGTGATTCCATTTTCTAAAGCTTGAAATATTTTTAAAAGTATAAATAATAAATCAAACTAAAAAAAATGTATTTTTTGAAAATTTCAAGGTGGCGTAACCCCTTAATAGAAAGAAACCCAAGTTTATTAATCTATTTATTTTCAAAATACATCGTTCTTTAATAACAAATACACTTTAAAAATATCTCACTTTATGGCTAAATACATTCCTAAAATATAAGTATCAAACTTTTAAAAATTTTAATTATTTAACAAAATCTAGCTTTATTTATGTACACATGTACATATGCACTGCATATTTACAATTTATAATAACAATTTGTAAACATTTTTACTCTCCTAGGACAACCAGTTATAAAGACGTTACTTAATTTTCTATTATGTTACCAGAATTGGTTCCTTTTAATATTTTTTTTTTGCAAAACATTGACAAAATCTTTTTGAATCAAGGAAAAACATATTTCATAAAAGGTTGGGCTCTGCCAAATATTATTGTTACATCTTAAAAATATCTAGCTCAGAAGGTCTAACTATAAGCCGGTCTAATTTAACAAATACGTAAATCTAGAAGTTTCACAATAAATTATATAACTTGACTATATTGAATTTAATACCGTTTATCAGTGGTAACTAGTGGGACCAGTTGGCTTTGGTAAAAGTTACATTGCAAACATCAATTTATGCATTAAAAATTGTTGATTTTTGTATAATATGAGTAATAACAAAAAAAAAATTTCGCTAGGTCATCGAGTGGGGTGTCACATAAAAGCTTGTAAAAACACGAGTTTAAAAATATATATAATGTAATACTTGCGTTACACTTTTCTTGGTATTATTTAAAAAAAAAATGCGAAAAATCGCTGTCCTCCCCTTGTTTCGAAAAGTTCTGATCAAAAAATTTTGAAAAAATTCTGAAATATTCTCCACAGGGTGTAGATTGAATGAAAATTATCTCGAGTGCATTACGTTTAATAATTTATCTGGTAAATAAAAAAAATTTCAGGGTCAAGTTTTCAATAAAGATCGGAAAAAAATTTTGTTAAAAACTCATTTGGGGTGTGTTTTGTGAAGCTATTGATCATTTTATTCTTCCGTAACAAAATTTTTTATTTTAAAAGCAATTAACGTACTGAACACTAATTGCGACTTGCACTTTGCCGCTTATTTTTTCTATTTTTATTTATTAAAACTCTAAATAGTAACAGTATGCTGCTAAGACTCAAAAAATCACAAAACATGTTTTCTGTCAAGATGATTTTATTTATTTTTTTTATTTTGATAGTTATTGATCTTTTCCTATGCACGTGTAGTTTAAGTCGCGAAAATCCTTATTTTTGATAGAATTATTGTTAATATAAACATTAAAATAGGAATTGGTGTTTTTTTTTTAACACTTTGTTAGATGTGAATTTTCATCAGCACAATAAACGTTAACAAACCTGTTGCTGATGATTTTAATAATTTTATGAATAATAAGAAAACTAACTAACAATATATAAAAGAAACGGTCAAGTGCAAGTCGGTCTTTCGCAATTAGTGTTCTGTACGGTTCTGTACCTAGGCTAAGTTAATTAGGTCCCTGATATGTATATATCTTAAGATCTAATATGTATTTTCACGTTTTTGTTAGTCAATAATATATAATAATAAATCAAACTAGCTCAATCTGGAATTTAATAATAAAAGTGTAAAACAAATATTTACTACCTAAATAAAATTCTTTTGTCTCGTTACAGGAGTGACGCTCGAGCAGTAATGTACTGAAAAGTATATTAATAAAACTTCCTCCATATTGTCAAAGAACATCATTTCCATAGTTTAGTTTTGTTTTGCCACATAAATTATCAAACGTATCCATTCGTGATAATTTTCGCTCAATCTACACTTTATGAAGACTTTTGACAAAATTTTTTGATCAGTACTTTCTTAAGATGGGGGACAGCGATTTGGGCTATTTTTTTAAAATAATACAAAGAAACGTGTGCGCAAGTATTACATCTATAACATATATAAAATGCAACGTCTCTCTGTCTGCCTGTCTGTCTGTCTGCCGGTCCGTTAGTGTGCTTATCACTGGAGAACCACTTATTTACGTGCTTTTTTTTTAAATATACATATGTTCTCTGGCCAGGTTATAGGATATATTTTATTACGCTAGGTAAAATAAGGAATAAGCAGTGACGATAATAGTGAATCAAGTCGGAAAAAAGTTTGTCGCTAGCGCGTTCTCTTGCAATACATTGCTTAAACCGTTAAATATGGAACAATATCATGTAGCAAAGAATATAATCTATATATATATAAAATGCAACGTCTCTTTGTCTGTTTATCTGTCTGTCTGTCTGTCCGTGAGTGCGCTTATCACTGGAGAACCACTTATCCGATTTACGTGCTTTTTTTTTTTAAAATATACATATGTTCTCTGGCCAGGTTATAGGATATATTTTATTACGCTAGGTAACATAAGGAATAAGCAGTGACGATAATAGTGAATCAAGTCCACGTGTGTCCAAGTTTGCCGCTAGTGTATTCTCTTTCAATATACTGCCTAAACCATTAAATATGGAACAATATCGTGTAGCAAAGAATATAACATATATAAAATGCAACGTCTCTTTGTCTGTCTGTCTGTCCGTTAGTGTGTGGTTATCATTCGAGTATCACTTATCCGATTTAAGTGTTTTTTGTTTAATTCTTAATTTAATATTTATCAAAAAAAAAATCTAACATATATAAGACGCAACGTCTCTCTGTCTGTCTGTCTGTCCGTTAGTGCGCTTAGCATTCAAGAACCACTTATCCGTGTTTTCTTTTATAAAATGCGTATGTTCTCTAGCCAGGTTATAGGATATATTTTATTACGTTAGGTAATATAAGGAATAGGCAGTGACGATAATAGTGAATCAAGTCCACATGAGCGGTGCCGCGGGCACGGCTAGTCGTATATACTTTTGAACTCGTGTTTTCACAAGCTTTCATTGTACACTCCACTCGATGATGTGGTAAAAAAACCCCCAAAATGAACCCCTTAAGTCAAAATTTAACTTTCAAAACTACACGGCGTTCATAGTTCCTGTATTTGTGGCAAATTTCAACTTTCTATGTCAAATAGTTTCGGGAAAATCGGGTGTGACCGACAGACAGAAGGACAGATGGATACCGAAGTGATGCCATAAGTGTTCCGCATGGAACACTAATAAGGCTGACTAGTGTATCTTTCCGTCGTACTTATCATAAAAATAACAGTCAAACGGGACATATCATTTAAGGTCACACTAGTTCAGAAAAATAGAACATGCTTATTTAACAGCTAATTTATTAATTGACTGTAGTGACAGTTGTCAAATATCAAATTTTAGAACTGAAAAGAAAGGCAAAATTAATCACTTTGACTTAAAGGTTTTATTTATTACTAACTTTCTATATAACTGAAAGTTTAGAAAGATCTTTCCCGCATTGCAAGTTTAAGTTTTAAAACGGTCGCTATTTTTTATTTTCAACATGCCGGAGAAGAGAAAAAAGGTACCAAAATTAACAAAGACAAAATGATTATTTCTCTTTTATTCGTATTTGTCCATTTTATATGAGCTTTTAAACTTTTATGGTTAATCATCTTCATTAAATAAATTAAATATTAAAATAGTAATTATTTAGCAAAATAAAGGGAATAGTACTATATTGTCTTGAATGCAGTTAGGACTACGTAATTTTAAATATCGCACCTCTCACAAGAAACAAACACGTTATTCATAAAGGAATAATGTGACACTAAATGCGTTTTAAGTGTTCAATGTTAGTTTCCGTTTACATCCAGTGCATGCTGAAAATGAATATGCTTTATGTACTCATTATGGACTATATTTTTACAAAAGTTCCATGGTATTAAGGCGTCCTCTTTGGTTGCTTTTGCCGATATCTGGCAAAGCTGCCAACTGGAAAGGTTTCTTTAGATTTTCCGGACTAAAAGTAGACCCTGTAACAAAAAAGTTCATTGAAGATATAAATTGAAATAAAAAAGGTTGTGAAAATTCACAAATAGACTCGAAGGTCTATTTATAGGAACATACTCAGATATATTAAAAGGATAGTGATAGTAAATGAAAATTTTCAAATACCTTTCTGCGTTTGAATATTATATTTTTCTAGTTCAAAATACTCGAATTTTATATTCAGCGTGTTGTGAGACAGTGTATTTTTTAAGAGTGATCGACATCATGTTTTTCATTTTTAGTTATGTCGGAAATTAAATTGGATGACGGGATCTGTCAGTGTACACAACCGCTTTAGCCATCACCTAGGTAAATAAATAGACCAGCTTTTTCTAGCATTTGTCTCCGATGAACCTAAATTTTGATTATTGTGTAATTCTATATCATTCTTAGACAATCTCCAGGACAACTCCAGTCCGAAGACTATGTAGTCGTATGAACCCCTTTTTTTGTGGAACATGGCATAAATCTTATAGAATTTTGGACTCGAGGAATCTTTTTCGAATTGTAATATTTTATTTTTAATTCAAAATTGGATAATTTGATGTTAAAGTAAAACATTATATTAAGCAAGTGTTTAGACGGGCAGCATCTTTGCTTAACGTTTGAGTGTTGCAAAACTGTGCTTTTCAGACGAAACAGAAAATTGAAGTACAGTTTGTTAAGTAAGAAACGTGATCGCTCGTATTGTTGAAAAAATGTGTTTCGAGAAAATTTTTTTGCCATCAGTGTATTCTTTGGTGTGCTAACAACGGCGCAAACCTTAGTAAGTTGTCCATTCTCCTCCTGTATAAATAATCGCCTGGCATCTTCGAGGCATGCTGTGCTGTATACTCTGCAAATTTTTCAAATCTCGCGAACAACTGAGTCAAAGTCCTCAGAGTCTTTCCTCTGAGCTTTTTCTTTGCAAGGGACCAAACGTTTCAATAGAGTTGGCGTCTGGCGATTATGAGGGATACTCTAGTATCTTATAGTGGGCCCAAGCGAGCCGCTTCGTGACGTGATTTTCATCCAGCAAAGGTTTCTGCAACGAATCTGACATCACGAGCACGAAGATGTTGTCGAATGGTCTCATGGGACACATTCAACCCCGATTTTTTAAATTTTATCGGTCCTTGACGCAGCGTCAAGTGACTTTGCCTACCGAGCCATGTTTTGCCAAGTTGCCGATAGTTTCCGTCTCGTTAAAATGATTTACTCACTTCTTCACAAACGATACCGACTTTTTAATATATATATAGCAGTCGCGGAATGTGTCATTTTAGGCCTCTTTGAATGGGAATAAAAAGTCTGCCTCTTTGGATGGGAAAAAAAAAGATTGCCTCGAACCGACGCGACGAAAATTCGGGATCGACTGATACTTTACTAAAATGCATGGTAGACAAAGGTTCCTTCTAACGATTTTTTGTTGAATCACTAGAATCGTATCTACCAAAAATGAATTATCGCGGACACGTTTTTACTTGACAGACTGTATGCTAGTTAGTTAATCCATGTCAGTTCCAGAGTTATAAGCATAAATAGTTCGTTTATTTGGGGCTTCCGATAGTAAAAATATAAAGAAATAGGTGTTTGCCGATGCATCCAATGTGACAGTTAAAGAACTTTTTTCTGTTTTTATCTGCCTTGTAGAAGTCACTGTCATTTCGTATAAAATCAAATTATAAAATTTACTGGTCCCTGATGTCCGCACAATGTGTTGTCGCTGTTGAAGTGGCGTGGAAGGAAGCCTTTTAACTTCCGTTGTAAATGAAATGACTTTGTCCAATTGAACTTTTTCATTCCACAGAGTATCCGCAAAATTTCAACAAAATGGAACGGGAACTGGACGGAATTTACACGGTTACCGCATCATTGTCGTTACGCAAATATTTCGTCCCTTCACTCGTAACAGGATACGAGGTATAATTTCCCATCATATTTTTACGTTATTATTGTTAAAATAGCTAGTTTTTAGTAACTAGCAAGAACAAATTAAAATTCTGTATATTTCTTTTTTTATAAAGAATAAGTTATAAAATAACATTAAAATCTTAAGAATATACCTTGTGTCCAAATTTGAATAAGATTTGTTCATATTTTAAATATGAAGTGTTAACCATTTTTAGGCATAAAATAAGTAAGCGGCTATAAAATTTTAGCTTGCAGTGTCAGACGAACCGTTCTTCAGCTTAAATTAATCTTTTCATGAAATTCTATTCTTTTAAAAAATTTTCTATGTACTAACTCCAAGAGAAAACATGATAATATTCGCTGCCTTTGTAACCAATAAAATTCGACAAATTGTAAGCTACACTAACATAAATTTGAACGTCGCCATATTTGTTTGTGTGTTGAACACTTCTCTTTTTCTTAAGGGCCAATTTCGATCAAATTTGAATGGTATGAAACCTTTTACCATGAATAGTTGTAAATATTATTACATTATAATCCTTGTTACTTATGGCGGAGTTTTTGAAATTGATAGCTATAAAAATTAGAATCACTATGTATTTACTATATTTTTTAAAATGTAAATTTCGTTATCACTATCTGGGTCAAAAAATATCTAAAAATATGATATCTTAAGAATATTTTCTGTAAGTTTCATAAGAATCGATTAAAAACTGACGAAGTATTAGTAGTTTAAAAGAAGTGTTGTTGCCTAGACCGTTCGGCGCCGGTAGCGAACAGCTGCTCTCAGATCAGCCTTTACCGACCTTAACTCGATTTTAATTTATTTCAAATTTTTTCTTTGATAATATAATAGAAAGAGATTCGTCAATTTCCCTTCCTAAAAGGGACCAGGCATTTACATCTGCCATATTTTAATGGGCTTTTAAATATAATGACAGCTATGGGAGTTTATTGTAGCCGAAATGTAGACGACTACGCAGCTAAAGTGGACGGAGAATGAGTTGACCTGGTCGAGCGACAATTGTTATAAAGTATAAAAGAAGCTAGAACGCGTCATAGACAAGAACAAATTAGTACTCCAGAAGCTCAAATAGCTGATGAAGATTCAGCATATGGCCCTGGAGTCGGTGACTCATTTACAGATAAGAATTTATTTTTGTATTACTGTTTTTTAACCTGATTTTTCAAACCTAAAACTTTATAATAATAATAATAATAATAAACGTCTTTATTTTATACTCGGTGAAATGCAGCAGTGCTGTTGTTAACCGATTTCTCAAAAGTATACAAAAGAAATACAAAAAATAAAATAAAAATACAAACTCAAATACAATTTAAAAAGTAACCATTAGTACTTAAACTCTACTTATTCTAAACTAAAAAAGGAAAACATTGTAATTCTACATCATATTGATACCCATATACAAACCGTGATCCCCACCTTACCCTATAAAAGAGACATAATAATAACAGTCAATAAGTCTGAAATAAAATCTCCTTTAGCTGCCTTCTGAAAGATAGTTCAACCAGAGCAAGCAAACCTTCAAGAATTTCGTTCAGAAAACTTTAAACGCGTTTTTCTCGAAACTACTTTTTCTTGAAAATTACTTGGCGATGTACAAGATATCTCAAGAATTACTGCACCGATTTTGATGAAAGTTGGTACATATTTTCTCTATACATATTGATTGTCTTTGAACGAAGGAATTTTGATTTTATCAAGAACTTTATTTTTAATTACAAAAATGTAAAATATGATTACGTCATTTTTTCGCTTTTTTGTTTAAACCAATGCCATTTGATGAAATTTTTTTAAAATCCTTTCAAAGACAAGATTGATTCTCTAGCAAACTGATTTCTTTGGAAATTTTGATTTCAGATCATCTAGCTCCTAGTAATCGTATACACCGCAATGCTCCTTCAAAAAAGGGGTCGCAGGGGAACAGGTGTGGCGTCGCCATTTTTTTTAGTTAAAATTTCACACAATTGCATTTTAAGCTATGTATTATTATATGAAATAAAAACCTGATTTATAAAAAAAAATCCTAAAAAATATCCCTTTTTTCGGCTCCATGACATTTGTCATAATAAAAATGTTAAAATTTATTTTATTCATAAACCGATTGTAATTAGACCTACAGAGTATCTGCAAAATTTGTAAAAAAAATAATATTAAATTAAAATAAAAATGTTGAGTGAAATCCATAAACTTGCATTCAGGGTGTGAGGACCTTGTAGGATTATTTACGTTAAAACGCGATTAATCTTCTAACGTGCAGCAAAATTGGTGGTTAACATCGACTAGGCCAAATTTATGGTGTTGTCAGATTTTCAAAATTGAAAAGATTCCTTAGATCATAGCCTTTCACAATATTATTAAAAGTTTATTACTCTCGTCAAGTTATACATGGTTCCTTGCAAAAGGTTGAATATCTACAATTTTTGGATATGTTATAGGGACCAAGGTCCTAGTTAAAAACTAGTTTTCGGAAACGAAACCCTTGTTGTCAGTATTGTAGAGCATAAACTTTGTTACAACTTTTGTATTTATGATTTTTTCTACTAGGTGTACAAGTATGAAATGCGGATTTCAGACAACAGATGGTGCACCAATGCAGTTTGTGCTATAAAGATTTGACACTGCACCATTTTGTTGCGTGCATAATGTTGGGTTTTTGTGTTCAATATGTCGAAATTTATACCGAACAAAGAGCATTCGCGGACAGCATTAATTTTTTGTTTTTATTTGAAGAAAACTGCTGTTGAATCATACCGATTACTTCGAGAAGCTTATGGTCAACATGCTTCATGGCAAGAGACGTGTGAACGATGGTTTCGGCGTTTAAAAAGTGGTGATTTCGATGTTCCAGATAAGGAACGTGGAAAACCGCCAAAAAAATACGAAGATGTGGAATTGCATGCATTGTTGGACGAAGATGATTCGCAAACACAAAATAACTCGCCGAGCAATTGGGCGTTAGTCAACAAGCTGTTTCCAATCGGCTACGAGAGATGGGAAAGATTCAGAAGACCGGTAGATGGGTACCACATGAGTTGAAGGACAGGCAAATGGAAAAACGCAAAAACACGTGTGACATTTTGCTCGCTCGGTACAAAAGGAAGTCGTTTTTGCAACGTATAGTTACAGGGGATGAAAAGTGGATTTATTTTGAGAATTCCAAGCGCAAAAAATCATGGGTAGACCCAGGCGCACCATCCACATCGACCGCAAGACCGAATCGCTTTGGCAGAAAGACGATGCTCTGTGTTTGGTGGGACCAGAGGGGCGTGGTCTATTATGAGCTGTTAAAACCTGGGGAAACGGTAAACGTTACCAACAACAATTGACCGATTTGAACGTTCGCCGCTTGAAAAACGGCCAGAATACCGAAAGAGGCAACACAAAGTCATTTTTCTTCATGACAATACTCCATCACATACGGCAAAACCAGTTCGCGACACGTTGGAAGTACTCAGCTGGGAAGTTCTACCCCATGCGGCTTACTCACCGGACTTGGCTCCTTCCGATTACCACTTGTTTGCATCGATGGGTCCCGCACTTGTTGAGCAGCGCTTTAGTTCGTACGAAGATGTGAAAAAAAATGGCTCGATGAATGGTTCGCAGCAAAAGGGGAAGATTTTTACTGGCGTGATATTCACAAATTGCCCGAAAGATGGGAAAAATGTATAACAAGCGATGGAGCATACTTTGAATGAAGCACTTTTTATCATTCTTCCGAATTGAACATGTTTTTTTTTTTTTAGGAAAGAAATCCGCATTTCATACTTGTACACCTGGTATGTGCAATAGTTATCGATTTATAAATCAGTCAAAGTGTCAGAATTTTTGGAAAATTACAAAACCCGCACATATTAGGTAGGGAAATAAATATAAAAACACATATTAATTGGTATTACATATTATATTATCTCTTATACAATCTGTCAAGTAAGAACGTGGCCGCTCGTAATTTTTGAAAAATGTATTTCGAGAAAATTTGTTACCATCGATGTATTCTTTGGTGTGCTAACAACGGCACAGTTACCTTAGTAAGTTGTTCAATCGCCTCCTTCATCAATAATCGCCTGGTCTCTTGGAGGCATGCTGTCGACGAGATTTTCTGCATACTACGGCAATGATCTCCAAATTTGTCGAATCTCGCGAAACAACTGAGTCAAAGTCCTCAGAGTCTTTGCTCTGAGTTTTTCTTTACAAGGGACAAAACGTCTTCAATAGGGTTGGCGTCTGGCGATTGTGAGGGCTACTCTAGTATCTTATCGTGGGCCTAAGCGAGCCGCTTCGCTACGTGATTTTCGCCCAGCAAAGATTTCTTCAACGTGCTTCGGAATTTGACATCATGAGCACGAAGATGTTGTCGAATGGTCTCATGGGACTCATTCAAACCCGATTTTTTGTTTTTCTGTAGAGATACTGCTGATTTTAGTCAAAAGCGAAGATATGAAAGATCGATGTCTAGCCACAGAAATGGCAGCGTGTGCCAGTGCTGTATATTTTTTTTCCATTGATTCAATGGACTGCGCTTGTGCTTTAAACTAACCGTTTCCAGAAACAGACGCAATGACTCTGGAATGACAGAATTTTCGTCGTTAAAAAGTCATTAGAAGGAGGACATTCCGAGTTATTGAACATTTGTGAGCGGATATCTTCTAAGTTAATTTCAGTTGCAGCCTTTACAACTCAGTCGCTCGTCCTGGGGATCGTTCTGTCTATTCTGGTATCATGAAGTATTTTATGTCCAACGTTTTTCAAGCGTACAACTGATGTTTTGCTGGACACCTCTGCTATGACAATACCCTCATCATATTTCTCTTTAAGACGAGCTTTCACAGTTCTAGTATCAGGAATATGTTCCCCTTCGACCAGTTCCATGAGTTCATCGAGGGAAAGCTGACATTCTTTACTACCGTTGGCAAGATACGAGAAAAACTTCCACATGGCCTGGTCCAACATTTGTTGCTGGTCAATATCCTCTCTTTTCTGTAGTTTTTGTTGGAACCTGTTACAACTTTTTGTGGTACATGTGGTGGTATCTTCCATCGACTGCCACTAAATCCGTTACACTTTCAAGACGCTTGATTATTTTCTGGGTCCATTCATCGTTTCGTTCTTTAGCAGCTGTTAGTACAGTTTCCTTCTCAACAGTGTGAACATGATTTCGCCGTGAAAGCGGGAGATAAAGAAATTCTTCAGTTATTTCATCTCCACACAAGAAACTTGTGGTTGTTAACTTGAGAATCTGAGTTATGAATTTACGATGAGTTCTGAAACGATGCAACCACCACGACGAATGGACATCGAAATCATTTTTTCACCAGTGTATTTCTTCCTACACTTATTATGAATTGACACTTATTTCAAGCCGTTTAAGAAGTGATCATTTTCGTGAAGCCTCCATTTTACCTCCATTCTCAGAGTAACTAAACCCTTTTCTTTCATTACAATCACTTCGCCTTCCTCCAAAGTATTCCGACGTATAAAACATCTGCTAAGGTGGAAACGAAATGTTGGAAGAGAGAGAGAGAGAGAGAGAGAGAGAGAGAGAGAGAGAGGCGAAACTACCGAAATACAAGTTAAACACAGTAGAGTTGAGTGCGGGTCAGAGTAATCCAACAATCTGAATCTGAACTAAAGTCGAGGCGAGGAGTGAGTAAGAATGAACGATGGTACCTCCCCTTCCCCAAATTTCTATTCAGAGACCACCTGCCATAAGTTGATTCTGAGAATTGGGATGAGTAAAAAAAGGAGTCCTATGACTTATACAATATTAAAGCTAGTTCTTTGGTTATATACTACCATTACAGTCAGCATAATGCGTGACGAAGGGGATTATTAAAACCAGGACCTTCAAAGCGATGTATGTACCATAAGTTAATAATTGCACAAATATAATAATAAATAATGTACAAAAGATAATATATTATGTAATAACAATTAATATTTGTTTTTATTTCTATTCCCTACGTAATATGTGCGGGTTTTGTAATTTTCCAAAAATTCTGACACTTTCACTGGTTTGTAGTTCGATAACTATTGCAGGTAGAAAAAATCATAATTACAAAAGTAGCACAATTTATGCTCTACAGTATTAATAATAACAACTTTTACTCTCCGATGTCTAGAAACAGAGAAATTGAGCAAAAACCCAAAAAGGTTGGAAAATTTCTAAGTTATTTCAATATAAATTTGCTTGCACAAGGGATTCGTTTTTGCAAACTGGGTTTTTTAACTAGAGGCCTTGATCTCTATAACATATCCAAAAATTATAGATACTCGACTTTGTTTGGTACATATTGACTGGATTAGTAATGAAGTGCATACTTTGGCTATTAAAGAAGTAAATAAATATTATATTTACAATTAACACTTGAATATTTCCTAAATTTGTTTTTTAATAAGTAATGAATAACTGTATATACCCAGCTAATAGAATTAACAAATATAAGTGCAAAATCGCTGTGGTATCCAAAGTGGTTTGTACTACAACATAGCAGGTGACCATTTAGTTTTCTAATTTTCTTTGTTACTTTGCATGTACTTAATGTTAAAATAACTTTTTGTATATCATTCTGACTAGTTAAGAGTGGAACAGCGCTGCAATTTAGTCTGTGTTTTTTAAATGGACGATTGATTTATCGGGAACGATTCTATAAATGATATAGCTGGTCTCTCTTTGAGTATGTTTTTTTTGTGGGATATATTTTATCATAGGCAAAGTAGCTGATATAGGTTAGTGTTTTATAGAAATGAAAGCTGTTTTTATCTCTTAATACCTTAATGACCTAATATTTTTAGAGTTTCTCTTGCTATTTTTTCTAATTGTGATTTAAAATTAAACATTCATTATTACTAAATTTTTGGATGTAAGATAAACAAACACTATACCTGCTCCCGAAGAAAACCAGTGTTTGTTAAAACTATTTGTACCATAATTTATAGGAGAACTTTTAGTAGAAAAATCCAAATTTAAATCTTCAATGGATTTTCTTCTGTTTTTCTTTGCAAAATCTGAAATATTAGTAGAAACTATTTTGAGTTCGTATCTTTAAAGTTCTATCAATTGTAAAAGGCAAAACATTGATTTTTACTTATTAGAATAAATAAAAAATCAGTATCTTGATTGTTTAAGTTTGTAAGCGGTTTTTTTCTGATTATTCGGGAAGGGAGTAGAGAGAGAAACTGTTCATTAAAAAAATGCCTTAGGGCATCGTTAGCCTCATTTTTATAAGAAAGTATTTCACTGATTTTGGTCAGCTTTTTAATTTTTGAAAGCTTCTTTTCTTTGAAATGTTATAGATGAAACCTCTTTATCTCGTTAAGAACTGGAGTATTATACGGAGAAAGAAAGTAATGCAAAAGTTCAGCAATTTTATGTAACCTCATTAGTTTAGTTCCATTTAGTCGTATTCTGGAATACCCAGTATCAGTTATAAGTGTTTATGTTAAGGGATTTTACCTCTCCTCCCTCTGAGGGGATAAAATTTTTTTTTTTTTTTAGAATATCTGCAGGAAAAAATATAATTTGGCTTTAGGTCTACTAATGGTATAAACATAAATCAGCATTGTTTATTGAAAACTAAAGGAAATTAGTGAAGGCAAATGCCGTAAAATTTTCATGATTTTTGAAAATTTTTGGGTACAGCTTCAAAATCGATTTAGCTACTTTGAAACGGTGCCAGCATAATATAAACGAGTTTTCTCAGCCTAATTTTGACCACAAGGCCCCTTTTCTTCTATTTTAGTGCATTTTTCACATTTTAATGCTTTCGGCTCACTATTTCTTAAATATATCAGCTTCCGTTCGTTGTTATGAGACAGAAAAAAATTCATTTTACTCGTCATAAAATTGTCTAAAAATTGCGTAAATTGTATTAAAAAAAAAATTAAGTACATAACCTAAAAAAAGTATTTACTATGGCAAATTGAAAAATGTTTTTTACGCGTAACTTTCGTTCAATTCGATATTACGGCTTCAAATTATAGGAAAATATAGCTTTTATATTAACAAAAAGGTGTGCCAAATTTTATTAAAAAATATTAAGGGGATTGTCAAAATTTGCATTTTAGTCCAAATCTTATTATGGATTTTTTGTGGGTAAAGGTCGTAGGATGCTTTTTTTTTAAATATGCGAAATTTTATGCTCTTCAAGATTGTTAGAAGGAAAAATAAAGAATAAAAAAAAAATCTTATTTTTCAATTTTTTCGTTACGGAAAAATTCTTTTTTTTTCGCTTTTGCTTTAGAAAAGGTGTGGTTCATTCTCTTTATTTTTATTCAATATTTTATCTTAAATACGAGGCTGGTTTGAAAAGTCCGTGCAAAGTCCGAGAGATGGCACCACCGGCGCGTATCGAGGTCATGTTTAGTTAGTAGCAACTCTTGAATGAACGCACACCAAGTTTCAGCCATATTGGTCTATTTCTTTGTGTTTGGCATTCGTGTGAATCAAGGAAGTCGAGTGATTTTCAAGAAATGGACGAAAAAGAATTTCGCGTGATGATTAAACATTACTTTATGAAAGGCAAAACGCCTCAGGAGACTAAAGAGAAGCTTGATAAACATTATGGTGACTCTGCACCTTCGATTAGAACAGTTTATAAGTGGTTTCAAAATTTTCGGACTGGCCATATGGGCACAAGTGACGCTGAACGTTCTGGACGGCCTGTGGAGGTTACGACTTCAGAAATCATTGATCAAATCCATGATATGGTGATGGATGACAGAAGAGTTAAGGTGCGTGAGATTGCTAGTGCTGTGGGCATCTCGACTGAACGGGATACATAATATTTTGCATAAACATTTGGACATGAGAAAGCTATCCGCAAGATGGGTGCCGCGATTGCTCACGCTTGACCAAAAACGGAATCGTGTGAAGTGTTGCAAGGATGGTTTGCAGCTGTTCCAGAAGAACCCGGAGGACTTTAAGCGTCGTTTCGTCACTGTGGATGAAACATGGATACATTACTATACTCCTGAGACCAAACAACAATCTAAACAATGGGTTACCAAGGGGGAATCTGCACCAAAAAAGGCGTAGACCGTTCCTTCGGCCGGAAAGGTTATGGCCACTGTCTTTTGGGATTCGCAAGGGATAATCCTCATTGACTATCTGGAAAAGGGTAAAACTATTACAGATGAATATTATTCATCGTTATTGGACCGTTTGAAAACCGAGCTGCAAGAAAAACGCCCGCGATTGGCCCACAAGAAAGTCCTTTTCCATCACGACAACGCACCAGCACACACCTCAGCAGTTGTGGTCGCAAAATTAATGGAAATAGGATTCCAACTCGTTTCCCATCCCCCCTATTCTCCAGACTTGGCTCCCTCGGACTACTATTTGTTCTCCAATTTGAAGAAAAATGGCTGGCGGGACAAAGATTTTATTCAAACGAGGAGGTGATTACAGACACTAATGGATATTTTGCAGACTTGGACAAATCCTATTATTCGGAAGGGGTCAACAAACTAGAACATCGTTGGACGAAGTGTATAAGCCTAAAAGGAGACTATGTCGAAAAATAAAAAAGGTTTACCCCAAACACATAAGTAGTTTTTATTTTTGCACGGACTTTTCAAACCAGCCTCGTATAACATGAAAAGGTGATTTTAAAACAAATACTACTAGGATTTCAAAACAAATACGACTAGTATTTGTTTTAAAATCACTTTTTCATGTTATATTTAGGATAAAGTATTGAATAGAAATAAAAGGAATGAACCAGACCTTTTCTAGAGCAAAAACGAAAAAAAAAAAAAAATGAATTTTTCCTAACGAAAAAATTGAAAAATAAGATATTGTATATTCTTTATTTTTTCTTTAATTATCTTAAACGCATAAAATTTCGCATATTGAAAAAAGCTTCCTATGACCCGTTGCCCACAAATAAAATCCATAATAAGATTTGGACTAAAATGTGAATTTTGACCTTAATATTTTTTAATAAAATTTGGCACACTTTTTTGTTAAAATTAAAGCTATATCTTCCTATAATCTGAAGCAGTAATATCGCATTGAACGAAAGTTTCCCGTAAAAATCATTTTTCAATTTACCGAAGAAAAGTGGCCTTGCAGTCAAAATTAGGCTGAGAAAACTGAGTTTACATTATGTCGCCGTCGTTTTTTTTGTATTGTCACCACCCCGTCTGAGTAGGGATTTTACCCTTTTTCATACCCTAGGGATATCGGCGAGGATGTCGTAATACCCGTCAACGTTATCCAAGTGCCGAAACATACATTTTTCTATTTCACAGCACCTTTTAGAAAACGCGGTAGTGCTGCCCCGGGCGTTATTGCATTTCTGCGAATAACTACTACCTATGTGCGTGGCCAGGACAAATATACTTAAATAAGTTATAAATAAGTGTACCGACCTGCGGGATTGAACCCTTGACCTTCTGCACCGTAAGCAAGGTTCTACGCCATGGAGCCACGGGTCGCAGTTTCAAAGTGTTAAATCGATTTCCAAGCTGTACCCAAAAATTTTCAAAAATCATGAAAATTTTACAGTATTTGCCTCCATTATAGGGATATTTATAAAATTTTCTTTGGGCTTGGTTTTTATCAAATACCTTTTAACAAAAAATGATGATTCATTAAAAGACCATACTCTCACGGATTGATGGAAACTAAATATTTCAGTAATAATACTGAAAAAATTGATAACTTTATTTACCCCATACTTCCTCCTTTATTATAAGTTAAAAATATCAACCGAATTTAATTTGACTCGGCCACTTCCACGCAAATCTTTGACTAAAACAGATTACAAGCATTACAAATAACTTTTTGTTACTAAAGTGTATTCGTAAAAACTCAGCCTTTGAGATTTTTTTACATTTCTTTACGTTTCAAGACCCAGACCACGAAGAACATAGTCCTTAAATTCCTCTCTTTCTCTCTGGCTTTTGTTGAGATAATATACAAATTTGAATCTAATTATTTATGGTCAAACGTCAGCGACCCCAAAAACCCCCGAGGAACCAGTTTTGAACCCGAAACTCTAATTCAGGAGAATATCGTAATTTTCCCCTCCAACCCTCATTTTTACCACTCAAAAGGGTGCATATGGTCAAAATGACCCTGAAAATAGATTCAGCGATCCGAGAAACCCCCGAGGAACCAGTTTTGAACACGAAATTCTAATTCAGGTGAATATTTTAATTTCTTCCCCTTCGACCCCCATTTTCACCCCTTATCAAAAATAGATTCAGCCACCAGTTTTGAACGCATAAACTTGAAATCACGTAAACTTCGAAATTTCACCTCCCGGTTCCGTGCTGCTGTTTGCAATTTTACAAAATTTTGAGGTTATGTTTTGCAAATCGGCTTCCTTACATTTTTCCGAAATTCGCTTACGAGTATTTAAAAAAAATTGTCTGATTTCGTCAATAATTGAGGGTTCTAGACAATTTTGAACGATAAATCAGATTCCTGGCTCACTAATTTTTCGTTGTTAGAAGCAGTGCTGCAGGTCGTCTTGTGACAGGTTCATCATGATCTCCGTAGCTTTTTTTTCCTGCGTCAACGAACTCAAAACGAGTTCCTTTCAACGCACTCTTCACTTTGAGAAAAAAAATAGTCACATGGAGCAAGGTCAGGTGAATAAAGTGGATGTTCCAACACATGATTCCATGTTTCGCTAAAAATTCCTTGATTGCAAGAGCATTGTGCGTTCGTGTGTTGTTTTGAGGGAGCATCCAAGACCGATTCTTCCACATTTCAAGTTTTTTCCTTCTCATACGTTCACGAAGGGTAGTCTAAATCTGTTTATAGTAAACTTGATTTACATTTTGACCTTTGCTTTGAATTTTGTTAAACATTTTTCCGACGCAGACGCAGAGCAAACACCCGGTCCGATTTAAACTGGCGCTGCAGCCGAACTGGAAATTGCACGGTCATCAGAATGGCGGAATAGGTAGAGGCGATATTCAAGCTCAACACCCTACCATTGCCAATCTCGCGGCATCAATATTATCGGCTTATCGGTTACAAATTTTTTTTAGCTACACCTCGTATGTGAGACCTTGAAAAATTCGTTACAGTTATTTAAAAAATCTACTTTTGTCTAATCAATGGTTTGCCTTTGAATTATATCTAAGCAGTTTAATAATTACCCCTCCATGTATTAAACACTTTTTGTGTATCTGGTTTAATCGATTGGCTCAGAAGTTCCTGGGCTCTTTTCATTGTTGGTTGGAAGTAACTGGCAATAATGTCTTCTTTGTCTGTGTTCGCGGGTTTCTAAAAATAATTAAGACAATAACAACCCAAAAAGACGTTTTAAAGTTTACTGTTAGATAAAAGCGTGTCATTGCTAAATTAAGTACAAATATATTAAAGCGAACTACAAGTGCTTTCAAAAACTTTACCTATTGTTTTAGCATCTTTAGACCCCCTAGATCATTTGTGCTTTTTAAACAAGACAGAAATATTTAAATACTTATTTTTATAGTAATTACACAGGAATACAAAAAAATTCTGTCTTTTAAGTGAGACCCGTGTTTTCTTAAATATTTTTTTATGCCGAATCTAAAAAAATCATAAAAAAATCCACCGGGAGGTTTTTTTCAGAAAACACACTTAAAGTTGCCAGAAAACTATTAAATTGGAAAAAATAAATTTTAATAAATAAAATGTAAAACTATACAATCATTAAAATCATGGAATGAAACTATTATTTCGGACATCCTTAAATGTTCTGAATCTCCATTTATCATAAAAACCTAAAAATATTAGGTTTTAGTGTTCATGTTTAACAAAAAACACGCATACATCACCTTCAACCAATCTATGTAGCAAAATGCCGTTTAGAATAAACTTGCGCAACCGCTAAATTAAAAAAATGTTTTTATTTTTTTTTTAATATTGACCAAAATACTCACTCGCTCGCTTAGATACTCACTCACTCACACTGACTCATTCACAAACCCACATACTCACTCACTCACTTCACACTCACTCGCACGCCACTCACTCACTACCTCACTCACCCACTCACATTCCCCCAATTCACTCAATCAATCTATCCGCACAAATGACTTCTAAAACTGTCAAGGGATATACAGTCAGTCCTAAAACCTGCTTTTCCATACTATTTTTCTGTTATGTTTCACTAATTAATTGGAACTATGAGAAAACATGTTTAAATTAATATTTGAAACTTAACTAACGAGGATTAGCATTAAAAACAACTTAGGGATATTTTATTTAGAAGTATTGTTGTAAAAATTTAAACAAAATTAATGTTAAAAAAGTCTCCATACCCTCAAGAACTGCATTGAAAAAACACGTTATAATCAGCCGCATGTTATCGAGCTATCTATTGCCCGCTAAACTGAAAACAAATGAATAATTTTCCGCCATACTTTATAATCTGTCACTTGTTGCTAGTAATTTTGCAGCGGGTTTTCAAAATAGTATAAAAAATGAGCGAGAGAAATTGTGAAATTTCATTTCAAGTTTGAAAGATTGATTGATTTGTGGAAAGATGGAAAATTGTACAGACATATAGGAAAAAGTGTTAAAAAGTCGCATGCTACTGTTCAGTACATTGTAAACCATTATAAATCAACGGGTTCCTATAAAATTCGACTATGCTCCGGTCGTCCCAAGAAACTGACTCCACGTTAAGAGGCCAGTATTGTTAGACAAATAACACAGGGAAACAGCTGTTTTGGTGTCGAGGTTTTTTGAGCTGATTCTATATCAATTTGATGTCCTGAATTCAAATAACGTATTCATTTGTACCTAGGAGCTCAAATTTTTAAGATATACAATTTTAGAGAAATATAAGTTACATTATTGTAACTCAAATCCGTAAGTAAAGTAAAACAAAAGTAGATACGAACTTTTTATTTTAGTTATACAAAATACAATATTATGTCGTACTTACAAACAAAAAAAAACATTGAAGAAATGAAATAGTCACTCAACACTTGGAAAGCTTCTTTTCCGCGACATTCTTGAATATTTTTTTAAACAGTCCCTTTTTAAACTCCAGCAGTAATCTGCCATCATGTGCATGTCCCATCTTCCTTGGTAGCGGTCCTCCATAACTTTAATATCTTGGTGAAATCTTTCACCTTGTTCCTCACTCATGTCTCCTAAATTTTCTGGAAAACGGTCTAAGTGGCTGTGTAAATAGTGTATTTTAACACTCATATTGCACCCTAAGGATCTGAAACTATTAAGCATCTTGTTAACCATTTCAACATAGTTTTGAGCTTTATGTTTGCCTAGAAAATTTTCTACAACTGCAACAAATGATGTCCAAGCCTCTCGTTCAACTTGATTCATTGAATTTATGAAGGCAGGATCCTTAATTAATTGTCTTATTTGTGGGCCGTCAAATATCCCTGCTTTGAGTTTTTCTGTGCTCAACTGATGCATTTTTACCCCTATATATGCAAAACAAGACCCATTCTTATCAAGAGCCTTTACAAATTGCTTCATTAAGCCCAACTTTATATGTAACGGAGGAAGTATGATTTTTTTCTCTTTCAACCAAAGCGTCGTTAATGACATTCTTTTCCCCAACGTCCATGTTTTCTCTCTGAGGCCAATCTTTTCTAACAAAGTGGTGTGTTTTGTCCCTACTATCCCAGAGGCACAAGAAACACGGATATTTCGTGTAACCACTTTGCTGCCCAAGAAGAAAGTTTACCATTTTTAAGTCTACACAAATCATCCATTGATGTTCGTAATACTTTATCTTCTGCAAGACCAAAGCTATGGTATTATATTCTTCTTTCAGTTTCGTTGCGTGAGCTAGTGGTATTGAACCATATTTATTCCCATTATGTAGAAGGACACATTTTAAACTTCGCTTTGAACTGTCAATAAATAGGCGCCAATCATCTGGAATATATTCAGAAAGTCCCATTTCTTTCATGAGTCCCCTAATTTCGTGACAAAATACAAGATTGTCTTCTTGAGAAAAGAATGGTAGCAGATCTTTTTCTCTTGTACGGTAAAAGGTAATTTTGGTTCCTTGTTCCAGTAAATTTTTGTCGTTCAACCTAGAAGCCAGTACTTCAGAAGCTTTTTTTTTCGATAAATTGAGATCCCTGGTGAGATCATTTAATTCATTTTGATTGAAGCGTTGAGGAACTGATGACGTCCCCTCATAGTCACTGTTAGTTTCATTAGCATCAGAACTTTTATTAGCATCAGAAGAGCGATCAGAGGGAAAATATTCGTCATCAGAGATATGTGGTAGCTGATGAAATGTTGGAATCGGTATTTCATCTGAGTGCGGGATAGGGCGTATTGCCGAGTCTAAATTGGGATAAGTCCACTTACTGCGGTTATTTCGATTGATCCCATTAGTATTTACTAAACAGAAATAACAATCATTGAAGTGGTTTTTTGGTTCTCTCCAAACCATTGGTACGCCGAATTTTAGACATTTTCTTTTCCCGGTAGTCCACTGCCGTAAATGCTCTGTACAAGTTTTACATACGAGATGCGGGGCCCACGTTTTGTCCTGATCACCAAGCTTAACTCCAAAGTATCCAAGATACGCTCGCTTTACAAAGTCAGTAATAGTTTGTCTGTTTTGTTGAAACATGTATTCTCCGCATATATCGCAAAACACATCAGGTTGATTTACACAACTTCTTCTTGAACTGGAACCTGAACTCATTTTAATTCTGTTCAATAACACAAAAACACTCTTTTCTTAACATAAAATAACACGCCGAATTCGATCTACTCTCATTAGTGAGAACGCACAAACTGACGAGACTTACCCGAGTTAGGTGATTAAAAGGGTCAGTTCAGGTACCTGATAGGCAATGGTTCCACTATTTATAGATTTACCTGGAATTTACTCAATTACAGACTGACAATAAAACCATTGTACCTACATTAATGAATATATAATAATTTTAGAACTCTCATAAATGAATATACTGAATAAAAACCACATTGGTAGATAAGTTGATGTATCTAAAAAAGTAGAGCTGATAGAGAAAAACGGATTGCATGTATAGATTTAGCGTCCCAAATATAGTTAAAATCAGCTCTAAAATCCCAGGCACCAAAACAAAAATATTTTTTTGTTGCCCTGTGTAATTATAGATCCAAAGAAAAGTGCACCAAAATTAAAAGAAGACATACGGGAACTATTTTCGAAAAATGTTTGTTCACAGACAGTGAGAAATTATTTATACAGGGCAGGCTATAAGGGGTGTGCAGCCAGGAAAAGGCCGTTAATTTCGGAAGCTAATCGCAAAAAGCGGTTTGCTTGTGCTAGGGAATACGTTACTAAACCTCCTAAATTTTGGGAATTCGTAATCTTTAGTGATGAAACTAAAATTAACCTTTTTGGGTCTGCTGGCAGAAAGAAGAATACCGCATTCGATATTAAAAACATTTGTTCCACGGTGAGACAAGGAGGTAGCAGTATTCTGCTTTGGGGATGCATGTTCGCTGGAGGGGTTGGAAATTTACATTTTATTAATGATACCACGGATCAGCATGTTTATCTGAACATTTTGAGAGACAATTTAAGAGAAAGTGTCCGAAAATTAGCACTCGAAAAAAGATACATTTTCCAACAGGACAATGATCCGAAACATACCGCAACCTTGGTGCGAGCATGGATGTGCGATGTTAACCCCATCGAGCATTTATGGGAGGAACTTAAACGCCGCGTTCACAAACATAATGTTTCAAATAGAGAAGAATTAAAAAACAGAATATTGAACGAATGGGAGAACATGCCAGCAGAAGCTACTAGAAAGCTGGTTGCAAGCTTGACAAAAAGGTTATACTCGTAGGCGATTATCAAGGCCAACGGCTGTCCCACTAAATATTAGTTTAAACGAAGTTAAACTCCGTCAAACTATTATTGGTAATTGTTAAGTGTATTAATTTTGTTTACATTTTTATAACAATGATGTAACTTCTAAATAAAATGTTCCATAGTTCTAACTATGCTAATCCTCGTTGGTTAAGTTTCAGTTTTAATTTAAACATGTTTTCTCATAGTTCCAATTAATTAGTTAAACATATCAGAAAAATAGTATAGAAAGCAGGTGGTGTATGGAGCATTTTGTTCCTAATAGTAAACGGATATTTTTTTCAACACTAAACACTATTCCTCATGTTTTGATATCAAATTGGAATTTAAAACTTAAAAAACTACTAGAAATGATAGTTTTGTTCAAAAAACAAAACTTGTTTAGCTGTTTTTTTTTATGGGTCTAGCAGACGTGCTACAGGGAAGTCCCTAAAGCGCTACAGGAGCGACACGTGTGCGGAGAAAGTGATTCACGTTGTTCTTAAATCGCTGTAAATTGTACTCGGTGGGAAACACAGTCCTGGGCAAATTATTCCAAAGGGATGATGTTCTCCATATAAATGACTGCTTGAAAAGCGTTGTACGAGGAGTAACAAGCTGAACCTCATACGGATGTGAAGTATTAGCGTGATGTGTACTTCTAACATGCACCGCTCTGGGAGGAATTAAACGGGCCACATACTTCGAACACTTTCCGTGAAAAACTTGTAGAATAGGCTCAAGTCGCCAACCGTTCTTCGATGTTCCAGCGAATCAAGGCCACCTGTCAGTTCCGGATCTCGAATCGGACGAACAGCTCTTCTCTGAATAGAATCCAATAAATGCAGTGTATGTTTGGGAGCGGAGCCCCAAACATGGGAGCAGTATTCCATAGTTGGTCTAATTTGAGCTTTGTAAAGAATTAACAGTTGTTGTGAAGTGTAAAGCTTTCTCGTTCGAAATAATATTCCCAACTTCTCTGTTGCATTTATTTACTTAAAGAAGCATTTTACCAACTATATAGCATCCTTGTAAGTGTTAAAAGCGAGTTTTTTTATTGAAATTGAACATAAAAGTTTTTTTTAGTGTCATGTCAGGATTAAGAACTTCAAAAAATACTGGAAATAATAGTTTTGTTCAATATTAATATAAATTAAAAACAATTTTTTAATTTAGCGGTTGCACATATTTGTTTTAAACAGCATTTTGCTACGTAGCTTAGTTAAAGGTTGTGTATGCGTGTTTTTTGTTAAACATGAACACTAAAATCTAATTTTTTTAAGTTTTTATGATAAATGTAGATTCAGAACATTTAAAAATGTCCGAAATTATTCCATAATTTTAATGATTATACAGTTTTACATTATTTATTAAAATGTATTTTTTTCAATTTAATAGTTTTCTGGCAACTTTAAGTGTGTTTTCTGAAAAAAATTCACTGTGGATGCCTTTTTTTTATGATTTTTTTGGATTCGGCATAAAAAAATACTTAAGAAAACACGTGTCTCATTTAAAAGATTTTTTTTTTTATTTTGTATCTGTTACAGTTTACTCAGAATGTCTGTAAACATTATGACTGAAACAGTTATTTAAAAAAATATATAGCAGCTTTTAGCGCTAACGCAGTCTTATATACGTAACCTCTAAATTTTTTACATTTTTTTGAATTGTTTTTTTCTTTTTACGAGGGTTGTATGATGAGTACCTGGCCTTGACAAGAAAAACATTTTTATGTGTAAAATTTATTTCATTTTTCAACATGGTTCCCTTTTATTAGCTCGATACAACTTTTGTATCCCATCTAAAAAATACGATTCCTTCAACCCTTTAAAATAGGCGTTTGTTGCAGCAATCACCTTATCATTTGAGCCAAATTTTTTTCCGCTGAGCCATTTTTTTATATTCAAAAATAGGAAATAATTGCTGGGGGCCAAATCTGGCGAATATTGTAGATGCGGAAGCAATTCATATTCTAACTCGATTTTTCCATTGCGATGACACAAGTGTGTAAGCGTGCATTGTCTTGATCAAAGAGAATTTTTAATGCGGACGTTTTTCTTTCACTGTATGGTTTAAACGTTCTACCAAGTTGATAAATTATTCGATTAATCGTTTTGCCCTTTTCAAAGTAATCGACGTGGATTATGCCACGTAGAGAGGTGAGCACAATAAGCCAACGAGTTGCAGCACACAAACAGGCACAATCTCCGATCCCGTCTACAACCAAGCAACCAATGTAGTTATACTATTAAATTTTTTTACCCAAAATCATATACATTTGTAGACTATACTGCTCTTATACCATTATGAGGGCCGAAAATGTTGTGAAGTTGAATTTTTCAAATTTTTTTTTGATTGAAGATTTTCGTAGCAGGAATTCTCTTGACATTTGGAACTTATGGACTCTGTGGTAAATTTTCTAAAAATTTATTTTTCTTAATTTTGAGTGACTTCATATGAAACCAGCATATTTTTAAGTTTCCTTGCTAAAGAAAAAGCAAAAATTTCCTTCCGTGATTTTTGCATTTCTTCACGTTGTAGGATGTCTAGATCATGAAAAACATAGTAACATATTTTCGTCGGTCTATCTGTCTGTCTGTTGGCCTTTTGGTTTTGTAACTCTCGAACGAAATGTGCTATCAATTTCAAATTTGGTACACATACAGTAGCTGATGTAAGGAAAAAACTTTACCTTTTATGCGTTGTCGCGTTAGAGGAAGAAGGTGATAGAAGGTGAGATTATTTGTTTTTGGATTGATTTGGAATAATAATCGAATTTTTAGCATATTTATTGTGAGGCATAAGTTGTGGGAGAGAGAGCTAGCTTATCGTGATATATGTCCTTTTCTGGGTTTTTGGAGTCAAAGAAACTGAAATGTATAGTATTTTTTGTTATTTCTAGTTACAGTTACAGAATTAGCTTGAATTCAGTTAGCGAGAAAGTCAAGTGGGTAAAACATTTGACTGATTTTTTAAGTCTTGGTAAGTAGTGCTCGATGTGAATATTCCAGAACTATGATTTCTTAAATTTTTAAGTCTTTTTTTGGAGATGTGGTTAAAAATATAGTTTAAAAACTGTGTCTTCTTCTTTATTTCAGAAAATATTGTATAAACAAAAATGTTAAAGTTTTTATATTCTTCTCTTCCGTTCCAGATATTGGCGATTACCATGATGATTCCCACTTTGTTTGCGGTTATGCGGAAGAGTTCAGTTGAGCTGAGTCTGAATCATTTACGCAAATTCTTCTTCCAAGGGTGACGTCGTCTACCTGGACCTTTCTTTGCCTCAAGTTTGCCCTGGAGTATGAGCTGTAACTGTTGATGTTTTTTATGCCTCATGATATGATCCAGGTATTCTAGTTTGCCCTTTTTCAAGGTACGGACCAATCCCAGATCTGTACGCATTCTCCTGTGTCCAGGGAATTTTCAGTATGCGACGGTACAGCTATATTTCAAAAGCGTTAATACTTTTTAGTATAGTTTTATTGACTGTCCACGTTTCAGACATATATGGTAAAACAGACACACACACAAACACGTAACATTCCAACATTCGGATTTTTAGTGGTAGACTAAGATTTTTGGCAATGAAAAATTCTCTCATCTGAAGAAATGCGACTCTGGCCTTTTTAATTCGGCATTTAATTTCCGCCCCGTATTCCCATCTATCGTAGATGGTTGTACCCAAATAATTAAACGTCGGTACCCTATCAATTCTCTTGCCTTCCACCGTCAGGGGTCTTGGTTCGGTGTAGTTTCTTGGACACTACTATGTATTTGGTTTTGGAAACATTTAGACCAAGGCCATATTGTTGCCAATATTGATGGATTAAGTGTTGCAGTTTTGCAAGTCTTCTATAGTACCAGGCACAATAGCAGTGTCGTCTGTATATCTGATATTATTGATATATTCTCCATTGACTTATCTACTCTGTCCAGTTAACACCTCCTGAATTATTTGTTCAAAGTATATAATAAGGTTGAGAGAGGACGCATCCCTGACGTACTCTCCCACAAATCTTGATTTCATTGGATGTACTACCGTCCACTTTTATCACAGCTCGTTGTTTCTAGTAAAGGTTACCAATTATTCTTATGTCTTTCTCATCTATTTCAGTCGATTTGAGTATTTCAATGAACTTATCGTGATGGACGTTATGAAAGGCTTTGGAGAAATCGATAAAACAGATGAAAACGTCATGGCTCATGTCTCTACATCTCTGAACGAGTACTTTTAGAGAAAATAGTGCTTTTGTAGAGCCGAGGGAGTCACGGAAACCGAACTGGGTTTCAGATATCTCAGATTCGCATTTACGATATATTCGTGAATGAATTACTTTTAAAAAATCTTAGTGATGTTATTAATTAAACTAATCAACCGATAGTGGTCGCATTTCCTGTATGATACCTTTTTCGGTATAGACATGGAAGTAAAGGTTAGCTATTTCTGCGAGTCGTAGATTCTATTAAAAAGCCTCACCAAAAGATTAAGAAATTCTTTACACAAAGTTTTTATGTGAGCGATATATAAAGACTGCAGCAAAATGGTAGTGAACTTTGGGTAAGGATATTTTGTATAATTGCAGCTCGAAAATAGGGAAAAAAATTCGAAATGTCTTGTGCTTTTGGATGGGAACAACGTATTCTCTCAAAATTTTAGATCAGGCACATATTGTTAAACAATACTGTTTCAGACTTCATATATTTGAGCACTTCTGTCATCAGAAACAACCATATTACTATACAAATTAAACAAATGCTACTTGGCCTCCTTCAAATATTTTAGCAACAGCGATCTGTCTAGAAAAGCAAAAAATCATCGAAATGTACGGTCCAAAATTTGAATCATAATTCATATTTGAATGAATACTTTTAAGAAAAACATATAAAGTAATTTGAAGGGGTAAATGAACTCTACAGTCTTTACAGCGGTAACCACTATAGAACATATAAGCAGGACATACCATCTGAATTGCCGATGACGATCCGTTTAAAAATATTATCCTTTCAATATCGATTTTTTAAATAAATAATGTACAAACCTTTCGTATTATAGATAAGATTGAATATGGTTGAGAATTAATATTGTTGTAAATAACACTAACCTAGAGGTGTAAATCTTTTTTTTTATGGGATATCACACGTGCTTCAGGGAAATCCCTAAAGCTCTACAGGGGCCACGCGTCTGCGGAAAAAGCGATGTATGTTGGTCTTGAATCGCTGTAAATTGTATTCGGTAGGAAAGAGTCCTGGGCAAATAATGCCAAAGGGATGAGGCTCGAATGTAGGAGGGGTAATAAGCTCCATACGGATGTGAAGTATTAGCGCGACGTGTATTTCTAGCAAGCACCGCTTTGGGAGGAATTAAGCGGGCTACATCCACTGGCTACAGCAACATTAACTTTTTCACAAAAAAATCTTGCCTGCACACATAACATAATTATGGTTTCGTCTATCAAGTTGATGAAGCGTCGTTATTCTGGTCCCGTTTGATATATCTTTTATTATTCCATGATTAAATACCAGTTACCTACAGATGTGTAGATATAACAAACAGTTTCTGAATAGCTTTTTCGTTTATCATAACCTTTTAGTAACCCTTACTGGAAAATCTATGTATTAATTGTTTAAACGCCTATTTTGATTTAGTTATTTAAAAAGAAATGGTATACTAAGATGCTGAACTTCTTATGAAAATCATCATAATTAAGTGTTTTACATCTTCTGTCTATTCTATTTACATAAATATGGTGAAGCTGAACTAAAAACATGCTTTGATGAATGCGAAGTGTTAGCAAAATGGTTTTTACCTCTTCAGTAAATGGAAGGTTGGCACTAGTTGATTTTATTCGGTTATGATTCTGTCCTGTGCACAAGCAGCATGCAAAGTATTAAGAATAAAAGAAATATGTTGTAGACAACAAAGTGTCAGTGTAGCAATGTTAAGTTATTTTAAACATTGTATCTTGCAAAGTAATCAATGTATAGTTGTTTATAGGAAAACATTCAGCGCTAAAATTTCATCAGACTATCAACTTCTCACTGTCTGCTGTTGTTATATATTAAAAACGAGTGCTCACATGGACCATGGTTATATTTAAAAATGATAAATTGGTTTTTGGTGCGCCGGTCTCAAGATATGATAAAAATTTGATTAGTCTAAAAAAACACTAATGATTCTAAAATTTAATAAATTTTGAAACATTTTATTTATAAATATAATATTTTCTCTAGAGAATTACTTATAACTTATCTATTTATGTTATGAACTTGAGAAATATTATTTTTACCTTTTTCTAGCAGATATTGGCTGGTCGTAGATATTAGACGGTTAAATAAGATTACAACATACGAATAATATCCGCATTTTTCAGAATAAAAAAGGATACTTTCTCATCTACGATTACGGCATGGAATTTTTAATTGTTTCAATGCTAGTCATGTCGTAAATTAAATCAAATAATAAGATTGTCAATGCATTGACCTACCTTTTCTGTTTCTATTATACCGACGTAATTTACTACTATGACATATTTTAGAGGCTTGAAATAAGTATAGTAGCTTAGTTAAAATTTGTCACACCTTATAAGATACAGTGTTTTGACAAAACTAAACACAGAGAGAATTATTAAAGGATTCGTTAAAATCGTAAATAAAATGAATTAGGCATATGATAATATAAAAAAAATGATGCAAATATTCTTTAAAGCCAATACAATTTTAAGCAACCTCTAATAGGTTTTAATATTTTGTTAACTCTAAATTTTCACCTGATCAAGAGAATTTTGTCGGCTTAATGAAAGTTCACTGTTTAATCTGGCTGGTGCGGTTTGGGTGTCGAAAAATCGCCCTACACATTATATTTCATTTATTAAAGAAATTTTAAAAGTATCTATAATTTATTAAAGAAGGTGGGACTGGAACAATTTCTCTATTTTATGTTATTTTAGGCTTATCGGTAATTTTCTATGATATATCACTTTGAGGGTAATTCTTATATATTAAATTTGATTTATTTTATAGGATGTTTGGAAATATCAAGTATTAATTTTAAAAATATTTTTTATTAATATGCTAAAGGCCCAATGGAAAGAACTGGATCATAGTGATTCTTGTATAAGGTTTGTGATAATAAACAAATGGCAAAATTTTTATTGGAAGAGAAAAAACTCGAGAATAATTATGTTTTATACACTTTATATATTCCAAATAAAAAATTTTTTTAATCAATCTGCATATTTTTTTTCTATTTAAAAAAAGTTATTTACTTAACCTGAATTTTGACTAAGATTTTTGGCTTTCTGGGCCATCGCGCTCTCATTATTGAGGTTTCTTTATTAGTGTTCCGTACGGAACACTTATAAGATGACTTCGGTGCCTGTCCGTCTGTTTGTCCGTCTGTCTGCCCGTCTGTCTGTCTGTCACACCCGATTTTCTCCGAAACTATTTGTCATGGAAAGTTGAAATTTGGTAATAATAAAGGAATTGATTGCTTCATCAGAGCCATGTAGTTTTTAAAGTTAAATTTTGACTTAAGGGGTTAGTTTTGGGCGGGGGGAAATCGGAAGTGAGAAAAATTTTTTTTACTAGGTCGTCGAATGTGGTGTCAAATGAAAGCTTGTGAAAACACGAGTAAAATATATATATATATATATATATATATATATATATATATATATATATATATATATATATATATATATATATAATATGCAACGTCTCTCTGTCTGTCTGTCCGTTAGTGCGCTTATCACTGGAGAACCACTATGCGATTTACGTACTTTTTTTTTTAAAACATACATATGTTCTCTGACCGGGTTATAGGCTATATTTTATTACGATAGATAGCATAAGGAATAAGCAGTGACGTAAAATAGTGAGTGAAGTCGGAAAAAAGTTTGCAGCGCGTTCCTTTGCAATACACAGCCTAAACCATTAATTATGGAACAATATTATGTAGCAGAGAATATCTATAATCTACAGTATATATAAAATGCAGTCTCTCTGTCTGTCTGTCTGTCTGTCCATTAGTGCGTTTATCACGCGAGAACCACTTATCCGATTTACGTGTCTTTTTTTAAATTCAAACATGTATTCTTTGGCCAGGTGATATATTAATAATAATAATAATCTATATCTATAATTTATATAAAATGCAACGTTTCTCTCTCTGTCTGTCTGTCCGTTAGTGCGCTTATCTCTCGAGAACCACTTATCCGATTTATGTGATTTTTTAAATTCATACATATGTTCTCTGACCAGGTTATAGATATATATTTTATTACATCTATAATATATGTAAAATGAAACATCTCTGTCTGTCTGTCTGTCCGTCCGTTAGTGCGCTTATCACTGGAGAACCACTCATCCGATTTTCGTACTTTTTTTTTAAACATACACATGTTCTCCGGTCAGGTTATAGGCTATATTTTATTACGATAGGTAGCATAAGGAATGAGCAGTGACGATAATAGTAAATGAAGTCGGAAAAAAGTTTGCCGCTAGCGCGTTCTCTTGCAATACACAATCTAAAACATTAAATATGGAACAATATTATGTAACAGAGAAGATCTGTATTCTATAATATATATAAAATGCAATGTCTCTCTGTCTGTCTGTCCACTAGTGCGTTTATCACGCGAGAACCACTTATCCGATTAACGTGTCTTTTTTTAAATTTATACATATATTCTTTGGCCAGGTTATATAATAATAATAATAATAATCTATATCTATAATATATATAAAATGCAACGTCTCTCTGTCCGTCTGTCTGTCTGTCTGTTCGTCCATTAGTGCGCTTATGACTGGAGAATCACTTATCCGATTTACGTGTTTTTTTTTTTAAATATACACATGTTCTCTGGCCAAGTTATAGACTATATTTTATTACGTTAGGTAACATGAGGAATAAGCAGTGAATCAAATCCGAAAAAATTTTGCCGCCAGCGCGTTCTCTTGCAATACACTGCCTAAACCATTAAATATGGAACAATATCTTGTAGCAAAGGATATCTATAATATATAAAATGCAACGTCTCTCTGTCTGTTTGTGTTTGTGCGCTTATCACTGGAGAACCACTTATCAGATTTACGTGCTTTTTTTTTAAACATACGTATGTTCTCTGGCCAGGTTATAGGATATATTTTATTACGTTAGGTGACATAAGGAATAAGCAGTGACGATAATAGTGAGTCAACTCGGAGAAAAGTTCGCCGCTAACACGTTCTCTTGCAATACACTGCCTAAAGCATTAAATATGGAACAATATCATGTAGCAAAGAATATAATATATATAAAATGCAACGTCTCTCTGTCTGTCTGTCTGTCCGTTAGTGCGCTTATCACTCGAGAACCACTTATCCGATTTACGTGTTTTTTATAAATTTATACGTATGTTCTATATAATTCGATATAAGCCTAGATAATGGGAGATGAGGTGAGATAATGGGAGATAAGGAGAAATAATGGGAGATAAGGAGAAATAATGGGAGCTGATAACAGAGATAAGCCTAGATAATGGGAAGTTATGTGAGATATAATGGGAGATAAGGAGAAATAATGGGAGATAAGGAGAAATAATGCGAGATATTTGAGATAAGCCGTTGGGTAACATAATGGGAAATAAGGTGACGATAATGGGACTCAAGAGAAATAATGGGAGATAAGGAGCCGGGAGATGAACAGAGATATAAGCCTAGATAATATATAATATATATATATATATAATGGGATATAAGGAGAAATATTGGGAGATAAGGGGAAATAATATATATTTTATTATATATATATATATAATATATAGGAATATATATATATACGATAGTATATGATCAAGTCCACGCGATATATAGCCGCGGGCCCGGCTAGTATATATATATATATATATATATATATATATATATATATATATATATATATATATATATATATATATATATATATATATATATATATATATATATATATATATATATATATATATATATATATATATATATATATATATATATATATATATATATATATATAATGTAATACTTGCGCGCACTTTTCTTTGTATTATTTTTAACAAATCGCGAAAAATCGCTGTCCACCCGCCTTATCTCAAAAAGTACTTATCAAAAAATTTTGAAAAAATTCTGAAATATTCTCCACGGGGTGTAGATTGAACGAAAATTATCACGAATGCATTACCTTTAATAATTTATCTGGTATATAAAAAAAAAACAAAAATTTCAAGGTCATCAGTTTTCAGTAAAGATTGGAAACAAACTTTGTTGAAAACTCATTTGGGGTGTGTTTTGTGACGTCACTGATCATTTTATACCTCCATAACAAAATTTTTTATTTCAAAACCAACGACGTACGGAACACTAATTGCGCAAGTTCAACTTGCATTTGACCGGTTTTTTTTTCTAGTTAGTAATACCTGTCTTCAATTTTTTAATCGGCCTGCAATTTTTAGTGAGTATGAAAAGTGGAGGGTTTACTAGCTCTCCTGTTAATTGTTCTTTAAATGTTTATATTCTGTATCTAACAAAGTTAAATGGTTTATAAAAGTAGTCTATAATCGCTGTATCACAACTTATTTTTATGAAATCCACCAGGTTCATAAAATACTTTCCGAACATTTTTCCTAAAGCGATTTATTGACTTTGTGTTAAATCGAAAAGTTTACTTCATGAAAATATTTAGAATAAATTTCCTCTCCATACTGTTAAAGACTTCCACCGTATGTTTTTAAGAAATATTACATGTGTCTGTAAGTATATTTTAAAAAATATTTTCTTACTTTGTAAAAACTTCTGATATGATGAAGCTAAATAACCTTTGAAATTGTATTCAGCGAGAAAAAAAATTAAAATAACACGGCTTGTCAGAATGAGCTAAAATAAAAATTTTGAGGGTGTGTGTTATGTGTGTACATAAATTTCAACAAATATTAAGAAACTTACCGGCTGGGGGTAATTTCGTTCGAGGAAAAACAATTTCTGGTAATTTGTACTTTTGACTTTCGTCCAGCCACACAGCTTGTTCCTTAATTGAGTCTAGGTCGCTGAAAATAAAAAATAAAAAGATACCTAATACACTATTACGTTGATTATTTAAAAAATTACTATACTAATTATCCTATGTACTATGGGTATGTCGATGCAGTAGTTTAAAGTAGTCAGAGGTAATGTGGTTACCAGAATTGAGTTAGTAAAATGGTTTTCCTCGATTTGACTCTGACTGGTTTAAAGCTAACTGCACTAACAAGAATAATACCATTTTTTACATTTTACCTATAGTTGCAGTCTTTCTTTAAAGTTCCCACCACCTTTTCGCTTATCTGACTATACAATTTAATTTGTTTATCTTGTCGCCTTATAGTTTCTAAATAGTCTTCTCTTTCTTGCTCAAACTCGCTCTGTATATCACTTATCTCCTTTTCTAAAGTTTTAACTTTATGTCTGTATTTTCTTAAAATTTCAGTTTTTAAATTTAATTCTTGGCTCATGTCTTTATACTGGTTTTGAAGAAGTTCTCTGTCTTCGTTCATGTCTACTTTTGCTAGAAGATGAGCTATCAAACTGAAAAAGAAGGAAAAGGTAAAACTACATTGACGAATTTAAATAAATCAACCCTAGTGTCTAATCGTAACCACACACGAAATCTAACATCCGTGTGCGTGAATATTTAACTGTATGTTGGTATAAACATATAAAGTTAGTTTCAAATCTTATTTATTTTCACAAGTGTACAGTATAGTTTTAAATAAAAGGTTAATCTACAGTTTTACAAATCGAGCAAATGTGCAGTAATTCACAGAAATGCCCAGCCAAATCATCACTCCCTGGGGATGAGCCGATTTCGAGTTTACCGAGAGATCTATCCCCATTTGTTCTCTTGATTTGAATCTGACCCTACTCAATAGTAAGATAAAACCATGCCTCATCCGTAGGCATAAATTGCTTCAATATCTATGCCCCGAGTCAGACATACTTTCCCTTTTTTTGACGGTAGTGGCCCTCATCGTGTGAATGTTTTAGTGCCGACTTATGGTCCAACTTTTTCTTGATTTTATACTTCAATCGTCATCGTTTCCTGTGTTAGTAGGTTCGACCGTTTGAAAGTTTTTCTTTCAATTGAGCAAATTGACAGAGAGGAGATTTTTTCAAGCTCTCATTTCCACTTTGGCCACTGCTCTATTTTTGCTCTTTTCCTTGGTTGATGGCCGTCTTCCCTTTTTTCTTTTGAAAATAGTGTATTAGTACGGCATATAACCTTTAACCAACTCAATTTTATATTCAACTTCGGGAGGAGTTTTGAGTGAAGACAAAATTTGTAAACAAACCAGTCATTCAATTTAGATGTGGCCCTATGGTTTTATGCAGGAAATGATTCGAATAAAAACTTTACAGTTTTTAAAATTTCGAAGGAACTCGTTCATATATTTTGTCTCAAATTCTATAAAGATGTTGATTTACATTTTACCAACTGGGAACTTATTCAAATAATAGTCAAATATCTACTTTTGTCACAATGGTTTCTTCTTGTCAACCCAAATTTGTCCGCTCCTGGACGTAGGTCTCTTCTAATCTCTTCCATGCTCCCCTATCTTTTTCCACCTTTAACCACTTCTTGCCTGCTACTAAACTTATATCATCGACCCATCGTTTCTGTGAACGTCCCATACCTCTTCCTGTCTCCATACAGTGACTCTATATACCCATTGAACTTGGGATGATCTATCCACATGACCCACCCATCGCCACTTCATCCTTGCCGCTTCCAGAGCTATGTCATTGACTTTGGTTCGTTATGAACTCTATCTCTAAGGGAGATACCATGCATGCTTCTTTCCATAGCTCTTTGTGAAATTACAAGCTTACGAGCAGATGCTTTAGTGATACACATCGTTTCCAATCCATATGTGCTGATAGGTAGGACACAGGTATTATAGACTTTAGTTTTTAGGTTTATGGGTTAATATTTTTTAAGATATATCCAAGTTTTCCAAAAGAGGCCCAAGCTAGCCTTATTCGCCTGGTAATTTCTGCGTGCTGGTTCTCCCTTTCGATCTTAATAGCGTGACCTAAGTAGATATACTTATCAACGCGTCCTATGGAGTTATTTCCTGTCTGTATGTTGGTATCTTCAGGGCTCATTAATTTAGTTTTTTTTTTTAATTTTAAGACCTACCCTTGCAGAGACTACATTAGCTGGTTTAACATTTCCTGTAGCTCATTGGTATGATTAGCTGTCACGACTATTCGTCGCAGACCTAAGGTGACTCAGTCTAGTGCCGTCGATGTTGATGTCCTCCTCACATTAAAGACGTCTTCAAGGGCCAGCGTAAATAATTTTGAACATATCTCCTGTCGCATTCTTCTTTTAATGATATGTTGTTAGTGACTGTTGTTTCGTCAATTTTAATATGTATAGGTGCTTTTTTATAGATGTTTTCTATTATTTTTATATATCTGGAATCTATTCTTGCATTCGCAAGATTTCAACAATATCAAATGCCTTATGAAAATTAATGCAGACCAAATGTACTGGTATCTTATGTTCTGAGCATTTCTCTAATACAGTACGTAGTGTATAGAGGTGGTCGATCGTGCTAAATCCCTTTCTGAAGCCTACCTGTTCCACAGGTTGATAGAAATCTATTTTTGTTGTTAAGTGATTTGTTAAGATTTTAGTAAAGAGCTTATATAAGTGCGACAGAAAAGATATGGGACGATAATTTTTGATATCAGTATTATCCCTCGACAATGGTTTATTATTGGAATAAATGTCACTATTCCGGTGCTATCAGTACTATCAATAGGAGTGGTTATATTTTTGGCTCAACAGTTAGAAACATACATTTAAAATACTTAAAAAACGTAATATATATGTTACTGTGAAAGACCGAAATAACAGAATATTCTCCGGTGGATGTCGACACATACCAAATATGTCGGTGAAAGACCGAATATTTGGTTATATTATTATACATTGGAACCATCGCCGGTATATGTCGACAAGCACAGATAAGCTCTGTTGGGGGTTGAAACGTGTCCAGTTACGACCTTTAAAAACTAAGACTGCTGAAGAAGTTGCTATTACTTTTGAAGAAAACTTGAGCAGTGACCATATCGAAAACCATATTCCAAAGGAAAATATTGAAGAGGAACTGCAACCTACCACGTATTCATATCAAGTCCTGACTGAACAACACGAGTTTATTTCTATGAAAAAAGCGGTCGCGAAAGAGAATCTTCTACTGCAAGCAACGAAAATGTTGCGAACCTCAAAGAGAAAACTTTCTTCTGCGCAAATTGATGATACCGTATGAATACAAGTCCGTGATGTCGACCGTGGTCGTACAGATGTTCGAAATGTGTTGGCGGTTGTTATTGGAATAGAAGACTCCTATTTTTACAAATTAGCGAACAAAAATGGTACCCTCAAGCAGCTCGATACCCGTAATCAGTTCGTAATTTGTAAAGAAAAGGTACTTTCCATAGATGAGATTTCTTTTCAAGAAATGTCTGAGAGAAGCAGCTGCAACTAATTCGAGAAGTGGAGGACACACACTATATACGCTGTAATTGCAAAAAAAAGTGTTCCACGACTAAATGCAGTTGTAAAAGCAAGGGACTCTTGTGCAATTTAAAGTATCATACCAGTTTCAGTCGTTGCAATAACTAAGATTGTATAACGTTAATCACATAATTTATGTGTAAGTTTATTATTGGTATTATTTTCTTTTCTGATTTAGAATGTACTGTTCGTTTTAGGTTCAACAGTTTATTTACTTCAGCTTTCTCCTATTTGGACGTATGTCATAATATTATTTCTCTCATTTTGACATATATCATATATTATTATTGCATTTTTGTCAACGTAATAAAATCCTATAACCATAAATCGTAACATCTTTATTCGTGTCTGGAACAGATGCAAAGGAATTATCGACGAAACCAAGGAGGCATACCATCAACGAATTAGAAACAAAGTTCTCGCTTGTCCCAACAATTCCAGGTCCTTTTGGGCAGTCGCTAAGGCAGTTAGTAAAAATTTCACCAAATCCACCATACCACCACACAAACAGCTAGATAATTCTATTGCAACGATACCTGTTAAGAAAGTGAACTTGTTGGCTGAACCCTTTGTTTCACATTTTAATGTCGATTTCCAAGGAAAAACACCACCTACTATTTCCATATGGCAGTCAAGGATGTTGTCTTCAGACAGCGTATCATAAAGCGTATTTTAATGAAGCTAGATACCAAAAAGGCTTCTGGCGCTTGCGGAATACCTGCCATAGTTCTCTAAAACTGTGCGAGGGAACTAACACCAGTTTTCTGTAGACTTTTGAACCTATCCTACAAAAAGAGAATATTTCCTTCCTGCTGGAAATGTGCCACAGTTCAGCCGATACCTAAAAAAGCAAGAAGAACTTGCCAAATAACTACCGACCAATCGCACTGCTTTCAATAGTATCGAAAGTCATGGAAAAGGTTATCAATCAGCATCTTCTAAAATATCTTGAAGGATTCAAGATTATTAGCGATCACTAATATAGCTTTCGTAAACATAGATCAACAGGAGATCTTCTGACTTATGTAACACATGTTTAGAACAACGCAATTGAACACTTTGGAGAATCTCGAGCGGTTGCTCTTGATATATCCAAGGCAGTCGACTGTGTTTGGCACGATGGACTGTTGGCTAAGCTACGTCCTTATGGTATCTCTGAAAAGTTCTGTTTTGTCAGAGAGCGTTCTTTACGAGTGGCGGTCGACGGATTTCTTTCTTAACACCTTCAATATCAACGCCGGTGTACCCTAAGCCTCCATACTGTCTCCTACTCTCTTTCTCATTTACATTAATGATTTGCTGGAAAAGACCGGGAATCCAATCTACAGCTTTGCAGATGACAGTACGCTTATCTCTTCATTCACTTCACAATTTAGGAGCAAATATGTTCTGGCATGAACATGTTGCAAGCGTAGCAAGGAGAGCTTCTCAAAAGTTGGGAATATTATTTCGAACCAGAAAGCTTTACACTCCGCAACAACTGTTAATTCTTGACAAAGCTCAAATTCGACCAACTATGGATTACTGCTCATATCTTTGGGGCTCCGCTCCCAAACACACACTGCATTTTGGATTCTGTTCAGAGAAGAGCTGTTCGTCTGATTGGAGGTCCGGAACTGACCGGCGGCCTTGATTCGCTGAAACATCGAAGAACGATTTTCGGCTTGAGTCTGTTCTACAAGCATTTTCATGGAAAGTGTTCAAAGGATATAGCTCGCTTAATTCCCCCCAGAGCGGTGCATGTTAGAAATACCCGTCGCGCTAATACTTCACATCCGTATGAGATCGAGCTTGTTACTCCGCGTACAACGCTTTTCGAGCAGTCTCTTATATGGAGAACATCATCCCTTTGGAATAATTTGCCCAGGGCTGTGTTTCCCACCGAGTACAATTTACAGCGATTCAAGAACAACGTGAATCGCTTTTTCTGCACACATGCCGCTCCTGGAGCGCTTTAGGGACTTCCCTGTAGCACGTGTGTTAGACCCATAAAAAAAAAGATTTTTATTCACCATTCCCATGAATGCTGACATTCGCCGGTGTAAGTGAGAAATAATCATATTTAGCAAATATTTCGTACATACATCAAGAAACTATGTGAATGCTGACATTTACCGGAGAATATCGACATTTGCCAGATATCAGTCTTTCACAGTAAGATATATAATGTATATAATACAATACATTTAAAATATTTAGAAAACGTAATATATATAATTGTTCTAAGTTTTGGGACAAAAATCAAACTAAAAATTTAACTCTCACTTGGTTGATGATTAATATGGCATCAAAATGTCAATTGTTCAGAAAAATAATATTCTGCTATCATTTCACTCGTTATTTAAACTTCACTGCAGTTTATGGTAAGTTGCCATGTTCCAAATGGAGAGAAAAAAAACTAGATATATGAAAGATCAGTACTTAAACTCATTAAGTGTTATTGATGATACTGTTTAGTCAAATATATATATTTTTTTTGGATTACCTAATTACTCAAATAGTAACGTTTTGTATGTTAGTGTTTATCAGCCAGCCAGGTAATGGATAACAAATTACTAGTTAAAATGGATCACAATTTTAATTCTACGTCTGCTTTTATATTAAGACGTCTCTTAGTATGGAGGCTTTAAGTTTTAGAAGAGAAAGATTTATATTTCCTACTTATTTTGATGCATAGTAACAAAATACCAGACAAGTAGTTACTAAAATCGGTAAGCACGTTTCAAACAGTTCATGACACCTATTTTTTTAGTTAAGCTGATTTATTATTGATAAATACTATTTATTATTATTTTCTGCCACTTTTTTTAATATAACAATTGAGTAATTTCAATACACTTTTGTTGGCGTACAATAAATTTTAAAACAAAGAAGAGTATAATTTATATTATTCTAACAGCCTATATATAACTGTAGTAGAAATAGCTAGTTAGAAACCATTAAAAAGTTAATTTTAAAATAGTATATGGTAAGTGAAAATAAAAAACTTGTATAATATTAAGTCAATATTAATAAGGTGAACCGATAACTTTATTATTATCAGCTCTCAGTAGCTGCCTTAGTATACATGCTTCTCGAATCGTTAAGCGTTACTTCGTGTATCCTTGAGTAAAAAGTGATCGTGTAAAGAATAACTACTTTATGATACCCCAAAGTTTTAATTTGATATATTTCTAAATCTAGTTCTAATACCTTGCTCGTCTTTCAGCTGCAATCTTTTTCTTTAATCTTCTTTCGGACAGTTCTTTATCATTGGCTCTCTCTCCACCAATTAATGCTTTCTTTAATACTTCTATCCTATGCATGACTTCCTCTTTAGAACATATTTCTTTTTTTTGACTATCTTTAATTTCCTCGTTTAGTTTTTGAATGTTTTGTTCGTATTCTTCTTTAATTGACTGAATTTGTTGGAGAATTTTTTCTTTTTCATTTTTCTCACTAAAAAGGAGGAAATTTAATTAAAGATATAATACTGCAAACAAAAACGGAAATTTTTTAAATTTTTTAAGTTTTTGTTTGTTTTTGTTATAATATAAGGGATATAGGAGCAGAAGCAATTGCTAACAAGCATCTTAAAGCTATGAATTTGGGAGGATTTCTTCAAGCATACTTATGCAGAGTTGTGTTACAAAGGTATGATTTAAAATAGTGTAAGAAAGTATTAGATGTGATGCTATAGTACTGTCATGAAGATAAGTTGGGGGACACAGGTTTATCAATGAGAAAATGCAGAATTAAATCAAAGAAATGACCAAATAAAACTGCAAAATATTAAAAGTATTTTTTTTTCCTTTTAATTTTATAATTATGTGAAAGATAAAACTTTTTTAATTTATCAAATTTGAACAATATTTGACAAATTATGTCCTTGGGAGACTTCACTTTATACTAATAATTTTAACTTTAATATTTATTAGCGACGAGGGAGATTTACTAATAAATTTTGTTAGTTAGAACCTAACACTAAAATTTTGTGTCAAAAATATGTAAAACGGTTAACAAAAATAATAACTTATGAACAAAAATATTTTCACTTAGCCCTCTAAATTTTTGTTCACGATTTTTACAATTTAATAGAGTATGCCAGTTTATTACCATCTTTATTATTATTAGTAATATTATTATTTTTATATTAAAGAATATTTATAATACAAACTGTGATCAAGAAGTTTAGTCTAGCCTAAAAAGTGATGTGGCGTATGCATACGAGGGCCGTCTTTTAAGTTTTTACAAACGACCACTAGATGGCGCTATTGAGATGTGACATTACAATTGTTGTAAAATTTGAAATTTGCTATTGTTATAATAGTGGCAGCTTAGAAATTGGCCGAGTAGTTTGTTTACAGTGAGTTAAAAAAAACAGTTTCGTGAACAAATAAAATTTCACGTGAAGGTTTTCGTGGGATGATTTTTTTACGATTTTAGTAAAGGCCTAACTCAACAATAATGCCTCGAATCGCTTCATTCAACTTTTGGTAATGAATCACTATCAGAAAACACTGTTTACAATTGGCTTGCAGAATTTCGTCATGGTCGTGCTTCAGTCAGCGATGATTTTCGTAAAGGTCGGCCAAAATCGGTTGTTGTTCCAAAAAACATCGATGCTGTACGCAACGTGAGTGAAGAGGATCAGCATGTGACTTACCGCGAGATAGAGTCCTCCTTAGGCATATCGAAGACTGTAGTTCATTCGATTTTACATGAACATTTAGTTGTGAAAAAGATTTGTTCCCCATGGATTTCGTATAATTTGACTGAAACTCAAAAACAGGCTTGTGTCAACTGGTGTAAAGAAATGCTCAAAAAATTCGACCGAGGTCATGCAAAATCCATATACAACATCTTAACAGGAGACGAAACTTGGATATATTTGTATGAGCAGGAAACTAAGCGACAATCAACTCTTTGGATGTTTCAAGATGAACCGAATTCAACAACAGTGGTTCGTTCACGAAGCACTTCCAAGAAAATGACCGCTTGTTTCTTTGGTTATATTGGACATGTTGAACCCATTTCTTTAGAGGATCGAAGAATAGTTAATGCTGAATGGAATACAACAATTTGTTTGTCAGAAGTCATCGATGAAATCATTCTTCAACAGGACAATGCCAGCTCTCACACAGCACGTTAAACAATCGAATATTTGACGGAGAAAAGATCGAATTAACGCCTCATTGCCCGTATTCACCTGATTTATGACCTAAGGACTTTTCTTTGTTCTTGAATGTTTAATAAAATGAGTGGATAGCGATTTTCATCACCTCAAGAAGCTGTTGAATCCTTTCTAAATCAAGGTACCAACTTCAGTGTGGAAAAAATGTTTCGACAATTGGTTCGAAGGCATGCAAAAGTGTATAAATCTTAAAGGTGAATATTTTGAGAAATAATAAAACAATTTGTATCAAAAAATTTTTTTCTTTCATTATTTTTGTAAAAACTTAAAAAATAAAAACCTCTGGAATGGCAGGTATTCATATTTTTGCATTTGTTTCGTTTGTAAAAATGCTTAGTGTCAGATGAAGTCAATCTCAAATAAAAGTTTTCCGCGAGAGGTTTGTCCAGACTACGGTAGCCAAAAAAGAACCATGAGTTTGAAGAACTAAAACATTTCAAAAAAGGGGGATACAAAGGAACAACTGTATGGAGATTAGGGGGGTAATATCGAAATTGTGGCAAGCTAAAAATAAAGAGAAAAAAAACCGGTCGCAAGCCAAGTAATGAACTCCTAAAAACTGTTCGCGCGTCAAATCTGTGCTAAATTTGGTTACAATGCTAACATTGCGCTACTTAATAAACAAGATATATATCTCTGGCTCAACATCTCTTTCTGCCCGACGAAAAAGTCGCATAGATAAAATAACCATAGAAAAACTTCAATGAGGTCGCGATAATATTCTGGCCTGATAAAGCTAGCTGCCATTAAAAGAAGTTACCGGTTGCATCGAAAAGTGATTTTTTACATGCTTCGGAAAATGCCGCTAAAATTCCACAGGTTGAGAGTTTATGGGCTATTTGTAATAGTCAATTCCGTTACGAGAAATAGTTATTATAAAATTTAATCATTTCAAAAAGAACTGGCGAAAAATCACCTATAAAGTTTAGAGGAAGCATTGACAGAACTTAATGAGAGACCTATGATAGAAAACTTGGTTGTCGTGATCCTATTTTTTTTTTTTAAATATTAAACTATATTAAACTGAAATTTATTGGGCAGCCCTCAGGCAGTGGTACATCGTATTAGTATTAAGTATTTTTCTATAGAGCCTCACTGATTTAAATCGCACCTTTTATACTGACATTTAGAATTACATCACCAATTACAATAAATAATTTATATTTTTACTATATGCTTAGCTGGAAGATACTAACAGATAAATCGTTTACCGTAGAAACTCAAATGTAATGTCATAACTATCAGTGCTATTATTAAATAATTTTTTCATAAGTTAGAGTATATAATCTGTGAAAAATTGTGATTTTTCTTAAATCCTCTCAGAAATATTAGGAGTAAGTCAGTAAATTTCGAAAAATTTTTATCTTTACAAGGTTATAGGAAACAAATTTTAATTTCAATACTTGATCAATAGAGATATAACCCAAGTGGACCAAATCTGACACTTTATCTCTTCACTGAAAATGTACATTGTAATTGTTAATTTTTTGTTAATTCTAAAGAAGAAATTTGGATTATTCCTCATATGGGCAAAGTTATCAATAAAGTATATAAATAAAAGTGTCGACTGAAATGGAATAAAATGAACTGAACCGTTTGAAATGGATTGGTTCATACAAGATTTTTTCTTTTAAATGTATTTCATGATTTATTTCAAAAATACATCTCATAAATTAATTGTTCGTTAACAGGGCATGTGTGTGCGTGCATGTCTGTCAAATATTACAATGATTTTTTGTTTTGTGTAAGGAGTACTGTAGAGGGACTCCCATTTTTATACAAAATTATGAAATGTTTTATAAAACTAAAATTTGTATTTATTTTTATTTTGGAATTATTGCTTTTTGTAGATAAAATTATATTATAATTTTAATAATACACAAATTAATTTTAATATATTACTTTTCATGTAAATTCTTCAGTTTTTCCATCTCTTTTTGATACTCCTGCAGTAATCTGTCCCTTTTAGCATCCAACTCTACATTTTTTGACGGTACGTTTTTGTTAATTTCAACTTCTTCTATTGGATCATCGTTCTCTATTAGATCTACAACTTTTATGGCATTTGGATCTTGTTGTGTTAATAATGATTTTAACCTCTGTATTTCTTCTTGGTACTGTCTTAAAATTGTGTCTTTGGGGTCCTAAAATATAGTAATAATACATAAAAACCTTATTTCAAAACTAACGGATAGAGCATGACTTAGTTTAACTGAGTAGTTGAGAATCAAAACTACCAAAGATTTCTTTTTAAGCACAAGTAAATTTAACTACAAAGAAATTCTTTATGGAAACCCTTATAACCGAAATATAAATAAATTGTTAAATTTTCGTAGCTTTAGCATAGAAGAATAACAAAAAGCATCAATTTAAAAGTTTTGTATTTAAGAAAATAGTTTTATCAGCACAGTGCACGCGCAGGATAAAAGCTTTGCTTTCGGATCGAGTAAATGCAGAGCATATTTGAGAGCAGAGCCTTCAACTTGGAAGCAGTATTCACTTGACAGTGAAATTTGATCTTCGTATGGCTTTAAAAATTATTGCGGAGTGTACAGTTGTCTAGTACGCAATAATATATCAAGCTTTTGAGAAACCTTCCGTGGTATGTACGTAACTAGGTTATGCCGAGGCATAATCCGAGTTAACGTCCAGCAAGTTAGGTGATCCTAAGATAGAATGCTTTCCCTGTCCAGGTCCAGTTGCGTTGTAATATAACTACTATCATCAAAATCCCGACGTCATATAACTGCAACATATCTCTATTTTTGGAGTGGTAGAGTGGCTTACAAGTATCAACGACGTTTGGAATGCACCGCAAAGGACATGACCAATAGTCGTGCCTGACGTGGTCGTCCCAAGCTGAGAGGACAGGCTAAGAGACACACACACACACGCATTCGAGATACAGGCGAGCATTACGCTTACCTGTGGCCGCTCACACGCCCCTTGCTTTATGGCAAATATATGCACGTAGACCTGCCTATCCTTTCTTGTAGCAACAGGCTTAATCGTAAAGTGTTAAAGTGTTATGCTACCGTGCTCCAACGATAATTGATGCGGAGCTCATCAGTCATCCAGAACGGCGATAACAGGCAACCTGCCAAAATAATTAGCCTTGCGTTCTTATAGAAGGATCTGCACATGTTGACTTCTTATTTCCTTCCAATTGTGGGCAGATTTAAAAGACATAAAAACTTCAAAAGAGAGTGAGGAACTCGGCGAACACGTTCTGCTAAAATCTTTGGTGCCACTGGATGTGCATAATATTGATACTACCTAACTCTAACACCTGAAATAAAGCCGGGTGAAGAAAAAGCAGCCAATCCTGAACTGAATCTTAACCTAAACAAACTCAGTTTAAAGCGACTTTTTTGAGCCCAACGATGGAAGATTGCTATTCAAGCTGTATGACGCAATTCGAGCGCCGTAAACGAAACCTTTTAAACATACTGTAAGAATACAGCTTAATCAACAATCCGACATGACAAACACGGATATACCACGCGTGAGGCTTTGCATAATATTTAATTGCGTTGTTCAAAGATGTGTTTTTTAGGGTAGGAAATCTTTTGTTGATCTTTTTTTTCGAAAACTATATTGTTGGTCCCTAATAATATTAGGTCATTCCATATATTTTAGAAAATAAGGATTAGTAGGATTTTCTATAACTTACTGAAATTAATAGGACTAGTTGTTAGTTATTTGACCTAGTCTTTTTGCCTTTCTTTGACATCAGCTGAACTCGAGCGCATTTTTAGCAGTAAAGGAATACTCCTTTTCTGTAGCATAAGTTGAAAAGACTACAAAAATTAGTTCGGTGGTACATTTTTTGTATACGATAGATATTTTATCAGCGCCAAAAGGTTTTTTGAGAGCCATTTAATTTCTTAAAAAAACTCTAAACTATTTACTAAACTCTTCATATAAATGAAATATAAGAATTCACCACATTCACAGTCAATAAATTATCATTTTAATGCAATAAATTTGATGCACTGATATCGATTTTAAGATATTAAAACTGATGGTAAAATGTTTTATATTTCTTTCAATTGTCCTCCACTTCTTTATTTTTTTTGTACTCGATAAGACGATAATTACCTCATTAACTTTAGGTTTATTACTAATATTCTTAGCTCTATTGGCATATCTTAAAGTAGATAGAGTCTCCATATAGTCTCTATCGGCAGGGCTTACACAGGCAATCATAAGCGTTCGAGTGTTTCCTCCTAATGAATCCTAAAAAAAGATAATTGTAATAATTCACGCGTACCTTATAAAATTATTTAAGAGGCCTAATCGATCAATACCTTTTACGCGCAAACAATCTCAGTAGAGTCTAGAACTCGGATATAAAGTAATTTGTAGGACATCTTCAATACTTTGTCGTTTTTTTCATAGTTCTCTGGTTGTAGTTTAATATTTTTATTTTAATTAGATATTTCACAGTTAAAAAATGACAACAGTGTATTTAAAAAGTAAAATAAAAAAAAACCTGAGAAAAATTCTTAAAACACTCATAAAGCAACAAAAACCATGGAACAAACAATTATAACAGTTTATATATTATATAAATATATATATATATATATATATAAAATATATATATATATATATAATATATATATATATATTATTATATATATATATAATATATATATACGTATATATATATATATATATATAATATATATATATATATATATGGAATAAATATATACGTATATATATATATATATATATATATATATATATATATATATATATATATATATATATATATATATATATATATATATATATATATATATATATATATATATATATATATATATATATATATATATATATATATATATATATATATATATATATATATATATATATATATATATATATATATATATATATATATATATATATATATATATATATATATATATATATATATATATATATAAATATATATATATATATATATATATATATATATATATATATATATATATATATATATATATATATATATATATATATATGTGAATTCATTTTGAAGGATTTTTCGGTAAAAATATGGCTTTATAGTAAAAAGTGGCTACAAATTGATTATTCAAAGTATTGTCCCTCGTTAGCCAGTACTTTCTCCCATCTTTGTGACAGCATATGAATACCACGTTGAAATAATGACTCATCTTTTGAGGTTATCCACCAATCGACCCATTTTTTGGTGTCCTCATAAGAATGGAAGCGCTGTTCCGACAGGCCGTGCGTCATCGATCGGAACAAGTGATAATCAGAAGGAGCAATGTCTGGTGAGTACGGCGGATGAGGTAGGACATCCCATCCAAACGCTTCTAGTGTTTCCTTGGCGGATTTTGCCAAATGTGGCTGAGTATTGTTATGCTGAAAAATCATTTTGTCGTGTCTTTTGGCATATCGCGGTCGTTTTTCCTTCAACGCTCGGCTCAATTGTTGTCGGTAACGTTTCCCAGTAATAGTTTCGTTGGGTTGGATACACTATCAGCTGGGTAATCCCACCAGCCATGTATATTCAGCAGTGTCTCGTAATTCCAAAAATCCTTTCTGATTGTGCCGTTGAAACAGTTTTTCACATGTGAAAAATCTCCTTTCAACGTCTCTCGGTTGCAATTCGTACGGCACCCAATTTCCTTGCTTTTGAATCTTTCTCAGTGTTACATGCCTTGGGAATGGTTGTGCGATCAACTCCTAATAATTTTGCTTCTGTTCTTTTTCCATTTGGCACTCGTATTTATTGAGTAATGCCTCCAATTCTTCATCTTTAAACTTTTTCGGCTGGCCTGGACGTTCTTACTCTTCCATGTCGAAATCACTCATTTTAAAGAGTCGAAACCCGTACTCACATATTTTTTCGACGGAAAATATCGACGGAAATCAACGACTGTTAGCAGCGCTTTTCTTCGAATGGCCCGTAATTCGATATATTCAATCCTCATAAAAAAATATGTTGTTTACACTTCGGCAAAATAACATATACTAAAAATGTAATGATGGTGCTTCATCATGCATATAGCAACAGTAGGCCTCGACGTTACAAGTTACGCCCTCTTTTAGAAATCCCTTAAAATTAATTGACACTACTTATGCAGAAAATCCACCTTAAATAATTAAGGAAAAAATCGACCCTAAAGAAATGATTATTTTTTTCGCACTTCACTGATGAACGCTGAACTCCACAATATCGAAATAGCTAAATCAGATAGAAGGTCGTTTTTTTTTTCGATCCCCTCAAATAAATTTGATAAAAAAAATATTAAAATATTGCTCTATTTTAAAATCGAAAGATTTCTGGCTTCTTTCTTTGTTCGCATTCCAGACGAGATTAAAGCATTTATGCCGCTACCATGGTGCTTTCTGTTTTCTTTTCCGTGAATGTTTATCAATCACGGGGGTAAGGTGTCAAAACGGACCATGTTTTTTTAAAAAGAGATGAACTGACATAGTGATTAGGAAATTTGCAGAAAGTGTAGAATATAGCAAGTGAGATAGATTGTGTCCTTGGTACAATTGGTTAAGTTTTAAATTTGTCGCGGATAACTTAGGATATTTGTATGGAGATCCATTGCACATTTAAGGTTCATTTATTTATTTACTTCGTATGGATGTACGTTGCACACAGCACAATTGAAGTTAAATAAAATGACTTAAATGAATTATAAAAAAATACAGCGAACTAACCACTAAAGTACTAATTTAAAGTGCATAAAAAAATCGTTTACCCTTTAGATATTTATCTTGAAAAAGTTCAGAGAAAAACCTATTTGATATTCTGTTTTTATTTTCCTGCAAACAGCTGTTAAATAAAAAATAGCAGATCTTAATAATAAAGGAGGCGGGCTGATTTGGAAATACTTGGTAAAAAGAAATTTTGCCCCTTATTTTTTATTTTTCAAAAATTTTCGGATTCTCTTCTACACCCTCACGAGTCACCCATTTCAATATACGTATATTCCTACGTAGTAAATTCCTCAACACCGTATATATATATATATATATATATATATATATATATATATATATATATATATATATATATATATATATATATATATATATATATATATATATATATATATATATATATATATATTGTGTCAGTGGCACAAATTGAATGCACAAATAGATAGTAAATAATCAGATGAAAGTGTTAGGTATATGAATATAAGAACTTCAGTAATACTATTAAAATTATACTTAAAAGTTAATTCAAAATTTTCTGGATCTCGAAAGAAAACTGATACTATCTAAGTGACTTCGATTCCCTAATTTTTCGTTTATCAAAACTGGAAACTGAAGTAAGATATCTGGTTTCTTATGTGTACGGTGTGTTCTGTACCGTATTGAAAATCACCTACAGCTAATTGTACGATTTGACTCTTGTTTATTTATTTTTTGGGTTCCTTAATTCTAGTTTTTCCCATATAGATCGTACGAGACAAACAGGGACTTCCATAAATAACTTTTAAGGGAATTTTGTCTTTAGCTGATTTCAAGCATTCTGCAATTTCTTCAAGAGTGTTGTATTTCGTGTGATTATTAGATCTTTTAAGTAATTTGATTATTTTATGTGGAAGTTGAATTAAACGGGGAAGCCCTATAATTTTAAAACTGGAAGAGGCAGAGGGAATCGAACCTCACATTCGTTTCTCTCATAATCTGAATTAGATAGTAAACTGATATTATGGATTGTAGTCTAAGTAGGTTATTCTATTTTATCTCAAATACGAAAACTTTAGGTCTGTTCATTTTCAAGTCTGTGAAAAAACTCGATCAGAGATTAAAAGCTAACTTAACTCTGATCGAGTATATTTGACTGTTTTAGGTGGGAGTTGAATTAAATGGGGAAGCCTTATAATTTGAAAACTGGAAGAGGCAGAGGGAATCGAATCGAATCTGAATCATTCAGTAAACTGATAATATGGACTGTAATCTAAGTAGGTTATTCTATTTTATCCCACATTTAAAAACTATAGGTCCGTTCATTTTCAAATCTGTGCAAAAACTCGATATCAGAGATTAAGAATTAACTTATATTTTTTTATAGAGATAAGTAAAATTTATACCTGTAATAACCTTGTCAGCTTGGAATCTCTGTAGGGTATATGTTTAGCTTTTCCGTCCACTAAAGCTGATATTACATTACCAAGGGCACTTAATGATAGATTTATTTTTGTAGCCTCTTTTAACCTATCCCCTGTAGCACCTGTTTTTGTCTGCCTTTCTGAACCGGCCAAGTCTACAAGGTTTAGTTTTCCTAAAAAAGAGACAAGAAATTTTTAGCAATCACTTTGAAATAGTAAAACGGAAAAGTGCATGTTTTAAATTCGGAAAGTGATATTTGGCAGAATGAATAAAGTCAATTTCAGAATGATGCGGTGGGCAGGGTCCCACTGCGTCACTAACACTTTCCGGATATGTATCATACAAAATGTATTATTTAACATATTTATATATACTAACAAAAAAATTTAAAACAATAAATAAATAAATGTTTATTTATCAAAATTTGCAGGGCCAATATAAAATATTCACAAACACGTCTCATGGCCTGTTGTTTGGTGGAATCGTATGAAAAATTGTATTTTTCGCACTGATGTAGTAAAGCTGATTTTCCTATAAAAATCGAATGGAAAGTAATAAATTCTCGAAACGGAAACAGAATAATATCCAGAATTTTTCTAGAAAGCTGCAACATCAGTAAAGGACTATTTTTTTCTTAAAAGTGGCTCAATTTTTTTATGCACACGAATTTGGACTGTCACACAGAGGAGCTGGATTCAACCAATTGAACCAATTATTATAGACCAAGAGGGCGACCCGAAATTTTGACCTGTCGACTAGTCGTCTGCCTAGTTGTTTGTTCTATCGGGTGAGTCGCATAAAAGCTTTTAGCGTTGATTTTGCGGCTCTCGTGCCTTGGAATGCCCAGATAAGGCCAGAATGCTACATTCAAAAATGGACTGTCCTTTAACCACTTGAATCAAGTACCAGCTTTAGGAACCAAAAAACGTTGATCCAAAAATGGACTGTTATTTAACCATATAAAATCAATAAATTTAGGTAGTTTTTGATAAAATAAGAGGGAACCTGTAAAAGGCGGACGCCGCCAGTACCGGAGGACGAAGCTGGACCCGCTTTTTCCAGCCAAAATGGTTGTTTTTCGAGTTCAAAATCTCGTTTTTTGGATTCTAAAGCTGGGTCCGGTCTCGGCGGCGTTTGCCCTTTGATGCGCTCGTCTTTTCTAGTGTCAACAAAGGTTATGGGACTTGATTTAAGTGGTTAAATGACAGTCCATTTTTAGTGTTCCGTACGGAACACTTATAAGATCACTTCGGTGTTTGTCTGTCTGTCTGTCTGTCACACCCGATTTTCTCTGAAACTATTTGACATAGAAAGTTGAAATTTGGTAATAATATAGGAATTGATGGCCTCATCAGAGCCATGTAGTTTTGAGAGTTAAATTTTGACTTAAGGGGTTAGTTTTGGGGGAGTGAAATCGGAAGTGAAAAAAAATTTTTTTTACTAGGACATCGAGTGTGGTGTCAAATGAAAGCTTGTGAAAACACGAGTAAAAAATGTATATATAATGTAATACATGCGCGCACTTTTCTTTGTATTATTTTTAAAAAATCGCGAAAAAATCGCTGTCCCGGGCCTTATCTCGAAAAGTACTTATCAAAAAATTTTGAAAAAATTCCGGAATATTCTCCACGGGGTGTAGATTGAACGAAAATTATCACGAGTGCATTACCTTTAATAATTTTTCTGGTATTTAAAAAAAACAAAAATTTCAAGGTCATCAGATTTCAGTAAAGATTGGAAACAAACTTTGGTGAAAACTCATTTGGGGTGTGTTTTGTGAAGTCACTGATCATTTTATACATCTGTAACAAAATTTTTGATTTTAAAAGCAATCAACGTACGGAACACTAATTGCGCAAGTTCAACTTGCACTTGACCGGTTATTGGTTGTAGCATTTGGGTCTTATCAGGGTATTCCAGGGCACGGGGGCCGTAAAATCAATGTTCAAGGCTTTTATTCGACTTCCCCGATAGAATGAACAACTAGGCAGATGGTTAGTCGACAGGTCAAAATTTCGGGTCGCCCTCTTGATCAGCTAAACATAAATCCTGAGTCTATAAATCAAATTTCATGAACTGATGACAATTTTCCCGTTTAAGACATGAAATCATTATATTACGGTTGGAAATATTTTGACCGGTAAGGATGTTTCTAGAAAACGATTGACGATGAATGACATTTCTTATATACCGTAAATTAATAGGAAATTTCAATTTTTTTATTCTAATACAGAAGAACAAATTGCATCTCGAAGCCTGGGGTTTGGTCACATTGAAACCTTAAAATTACAATGTATTGTAAATATTTACCAACCTTTTCTTATACTTTCGTTATTATTGACATTACTTAATTGTTCTATACTTATTGTAAATATACTATGACTTCTTGAGCTGTTTTCATTCATGAGCGTGGCTCCAATCATTCGATTTTTTGATCCTATGTTTAAAAAATGTTCGGCTTCTTGAGCATTGTGTACTGGATGGAGTGTTAGACCTAAAATTTGGAAAATCCCGTAATAAATAAATCATAATTAAGAGAAATACATGTATAAATTTGAAAATGTTAAAACTCTTTTCGCCATAGGACGCTCTGTGATGGACCTGAGAACATAGATTTCGAGGTTGTCCTGAGTTTCGATATCAGGTAAGATTTTTTTTCGGCACCTCGTATGTGGAGGATTAGTTCAGAATGACTTGTTTTTAAAATCAAGAATTTAAAATCTACCAGAAAATGTATTAAGATTGTAAGCAAGTTACATAATTTCTTTGGGGCAATATACATGTCGGTTCTAACTTCATTATTAGACGTCACAAAAAGTTAATTCTTGGTTTGAAGAGTAATTTTGGACTTGTGAATTTTAATCCATCTACATATATGGTCGCGCGCAACCTGGATAATCGAGTATCTAGTTTTTTCAATCTTGTTCCACATCTATAACGGTATGCTGTCGTCATCAATGTGATATTATGTCTATCAAAGTGTATAATATTTCAGTACGACAACTTAATGAAACAGTGGCAAGTTTATAATAGAAACTAACCTGAATTCCTTGTCTATGATTGTAATCGAAACTAACCCGAATGCCTTGTCTATGAAGACCACCCCATCGATCTACTGACAAAACACAGTCAAGAAGCAGCACGAGGAAACTGACAAAGAGATGAGCAGCCACAGCTAAATAATGCAAGCAATTATATCCTTTTAATTAAGCTAAATGCTTGTAGGTATGACTTACTGACCGAGAGAAAATTACTTTTTTTTCTCACACCCAACACTCTCAAGACAGAGCAAATTGCTGCCGGACCTATACGGAGAGCAGTCTGTCTCTGTCCGACACACATACTGAGAGAAAATTAAAAAAATTTACTGAGTTAGCCATTACTTGATGGAAATTCATTGTAACTTGACATAAATAAAATACTATTAATGTTTTTTAATTTCTACTATATCATTATTTTTCGTGACAATTGTTTCGGCACACGGTGCCTTCTTCGGACGAATAAGAATTTTAAACTAGAAGTTCGTGACAATTGTTTCGGCACCGTGTGTCGAAACAATTGCCATGAAAAATAATAATATAGTGGAAATTAAAAAACATTATTAGTGTTTTATTTATGTTAAGTTAACTGAGAGAAGGCTGCTGATTGACTTGTGCCGGTAGTTTGTCTGTCATACACACAATCATACACCGAGAGAGGGCTACTCCTGAATCCGTGCGACTGGTAGTTTCTGCTACTGCTGCATCCCTGTGATCGGTAGTCTGTCTACGTCACACACACACCTACTCCAAGAGAGGGCCCCTGCTGGACCTGCGCAATAGATGATTTATCTCTGTCCTACACACACCTAAGGCACCCTAGCGGAGTAGGCAGCTGCTAGACTCGTGTGTCCGGTGGTCTGGCTTCAACACAGACACATGCGTACTAACGTATTTCCGTCTTTTCTTTCCTTATCATACCACAACCATATTAGGTACTGATAATATGCTAAACCTTACAAGTCCTGTATGCACATTAAGTTTACAACATTTAACTGTGAAATCGGAGATGGGTTGTAGTTATAACGAAGTCCATCTGCTGTCAATTCAGAAGAGCTATCTACGAAACCATGGGGAATTCTACTAAACCGCCTTCGGCGATTCTATCCTAATTTGCTTAGCGGCTTTAGCGTGAATAATACGTCGCGAGGAAATATCTCCAGTTGGAATCATCGTTCACCGTTGTCGATTATGTTTCCGTTCAGCGAGGATGTCGCCAAATATCGTTAGATGGCGCAGGCTCGAACGTGGGTTTATGAAATCAGACATTGCCATTAATACGTTCTATTACCGTTATTTTCCGCTTAGTAGCGTCGCCAGCGCTCGTCATCGATTCATTTTTCTACTTAACATGATCAACATAGTCGTTTACCGTTTGTTCGTTTTATTTCTTTCTCCTATCCCTTCTTTGTTCAGCGATTATCTAAAATTTACCCCTGGTTTACGGTTTCTCCACTGTAACAAGATCCCGAGGCCTGATGGGCCCTTTACCACCTGAATCCAAAGAGTGGCGGCGTAATTTAACTGTGGGTAATTATCCTTGGTTCTTTCAGATTGCTCAAGCAGATGAATTTGGTGATCATCATTTTCGGAACATACCGCGTGACAGCCTGTGTGGGTTAGAGCTATCGGATTTGGCGCGCCGGATTATTTTTTTTTCACTTTTAGATTATAATTATAAGTATAATAAGAGTCGTGGTGAACAAGACTCTAATCTCTGAGTAGACTGTAAGCCAATTTGGAAACCCCAAGTTAACGAGAATAAAAAATATACATGTTATTCTCTAAATGTTAAACCTTGGGGAAAATTCTTGTAATTAAAAAAAAATTCTACGTAACAGATAAATTATAGAAATATATAGATATATTTACCTGGAACTGTAACTCCTTCAGAAGGCGCTTCCTTTAAACTAAGGTTGCTACATTGAGATAATTTTTCATTTGGCACTAATAAATCTCTAAAAAGTAATAACAGCCAAAATTATTTTACGTTATAAATTTTACACTTGATCAATATTTTACATGAATATTAAACAGAAATTTGAAAGCTTATAGCATTTCAATAATTAGATATCTGGAAATACTTTTTACGTATGTAATATTGTAATTATAAAGGTACTACATATTCAAATGCGAAAGTTCTGTAAATACTTATATTTACATATGTAGTTACGTAGAGCCAAATATCAAATTCTTCTAATTTGCGCCTTGATATATTCTATGTTTTCTCAAATATCTGGAAATAATGACTGTCATAACCATGTTCGATATTAGAAAGTGTACATATTTTTAAATACTAATATAATATAATAAATTCTATAAGTTGGGGCTTACACTTTTTAACTTGGTACTCGGTAAAATAAATCACTTCACCGAACATTTTTTAAAGAAAAATGAAATAGTAGAGACAATATGATCGTTTGACGTTGTTCAAATTTTTAATTTGGAACCTATAAAACGCCAAGAAACTGTAATACGTCATTCACTCTAAAAAATAATGGTGACTTTAAGACACTTTCATTATAAGCTTTGTTTTCAACACTTTTTCCAATAAAATTTCTTTTAATACTACAGATGTTGAGACCTAGGGCTATCTCCATTCAATAAAAGCTGATTTTCAAGACTTTTCCTCTACAGTCGTTTTTTTTTCACCTGTTAACAAATCTCGGAGCAAAATACTATTAAATTAAATGGATCACTGTTTCCGGTGGCCAAATACTTCAAATATTTAAGAATTACCCTTACATGCAAAATGAAAAAGGGCATTAACCTACTAAAACAAATTTATTCTTTGTCTCGGGGAGCTCACCATCAGATAGCTATTCTGTTTTACAAAACCTACGACAGATCTATCATTAATTATGGTAGCTTTTTTGATGGCTCAGCAACTAATTGTCATCTTATAATAATAGAAAACTGCTTTACGAATCCGTTATGGGCGCATGAGGTCTTCCTCAACTTCTGCAATATCAGTTGAAGGCCTTGAACCACCGTTATATCTTTGAAGAAAATATTTATCCCAGAAATACTTATTAAAACTGCACATCAGATAATACCTCATCTTGACGAAAATTTATAAAATATTTTTAAATGTTCTTTGGGCAAAAAGAATACACCGCTATTAGCTAAACCCTATGAAAATATTAATTTCTGATTAGAAGGTAATCACAATTCCTTAAATATATATGATCTGGAGTATAATGTCTTATTCACAGAAATAAATGTTTTCTTCTCGTCTCCTTCTTTATCAGCCTGTGTACATCCATTCCTAAATGGAGGCCTCTTCCAAAACCTTCCATGCCCTTCGATCCATTGCTACTTACGTCCAGTTCGTGCCTGCAATACTCTGGATGTCGTATCGCCATCGCTTTTGTGGTCTTCCCACACCTCTCTTGGTCTCCTTTGGTCTTCACGTTAACCATTTATTAGTCCATCTATTCGGATCTTGTCTCGCAATGTGGCTCGCCCATTGCCACTTTAGCCGTGCTATTTTTTCCGATACATCCGGTACTTTTGTTCTTTTTCGGATATCTTCGTTTCTGATTCGGTCTCTCAGGCTTACTCTAAGCTTGGCTCTTTCCATTACTCTTTGAATGATTTGGAGTTTGTTAGCCGCCTTGCGAGTTAGTGCCATAGCTTCTAGACCATCTATATCTATGTGACTCATTATTTTGGTTTTATTTGCATTTGCTGTCTTGCTAATAATGACAATGTCATTTGCGAACCTTAAGTCGTTGAGTCGTATCCCATCTATGTTAATTCCTTTGTCATGCCAGTTCACATTTTTAAACACATTTTCCAGTGCTAAGGTGAAGAGTTTGGGTGAAATTGTGTCCCCTCGACGTACTCCGCTTTCGGTACGGATATTATCGGTCCTCGTGTTCTCATCAGTGGTTATTTGCAGCGACACATGATCATCTGTATATTTAATTAGATTACCATCTCCAAATACACCATTGAGACAGCACTAACAAGCAACGTTTTAATGAGTATCTGGGGAAATATCCCGAATGCGGACGGCTCCAAACAAGAAAATAAACTCAGTGTAGCTTTCTACTGTCCTCATTGTATTCATCAATAAGCCTTCAGTTTAAATGAAAATCTGAACATTTTTTTCTGCTGTACATCATGCTTTAAAATGGGCTAAGAATTTAAAAAATTTTTTTATATTAATAAGAATAAATTTATTAATACCTTCACTGCCTACATATATAATAAATCTATTAAATTTAGATAGAACCTCCAAGAGCCATTTTTTCTGGACCAAAGCACATTAAGGCATAGTAAGCAATATTACAATTGACAAAATTGCAAGAACATCAAACTTTTCCGCGAATACATATTAATGATCTCCGAATTTTATCCGTTTTTTAACGAACACATGCTAGCAGACTGGAACGAAGCATGGAACAAATTCGACAATGTAGCCAATAATCACTATTTGAAAATTAATCAAAACCTTCCTACATCAAATTGGTACTACCATAATCACGCATTTAGGAAAAACATTGTTTTTATCAATCTCTCCAAATGAATCACAGCTCCTTCTCTGGCCGTCTCAATAAAATTGGAGTAAAAAATCATTCTCTATTTGCTGACGGATAAGTCAGCCTTATATCATTCGGCTGCAAATTAGTTAAAAACCATTCAGACACTGTTACTAATACGTTATTAAAACAGAATATATCCTTACTTATATAGATTTCAGAAATACTGAGCTCCAAAAACGTTAAGATTTTTTTTGAACATTTGTTATTTTCTTAAAAATAATAATTTAAATATTTAACGTGCATATTGTAGTTACAGTCATCCACAAATTTGCATATCCTTAGGTGTAATTCCTTTTTAAGTGGTCTCTATTGTCATGTCTACTAGTAAAGTTTCACTGAGAGACCCCAGTGGCGTGAAACGAGTATCCTTGAGTCTATATATTATCCTTTGACTATTAATAATAATTTAAAGAGATACACTCGACATAACACGTAGGCTGAAAAGTTTTTGGTTTAGCTACTTAAAACACATTTTTTTTGCAAAATTCGACTTTATTCATCAACATGTCTCCTTTAAGAGCGATACAATCAGTTCAACGCTTTTCTAAAATTTATATACCTTTCTTGTAGAAGGATTTGTCTTTGCCTCCAAAATAGGCGATAACTTCTTCATTGGAGCCAAACCTCTTTCCCGCGAGCATTTTTTTTAAGGTCTGCGAATAGATAATAGTCGCTGGGGGCCAAATCTGGAGAATACGGTGAATGAGGAAGCAACTCGAACTTCAATTCATACAATTTTGCTATTGACTTGTGACACGGTACATTGTCTTGATGAAAAATCACTTTTTTCTTGTTCATTTGGGGCCGGTTCTTTGCGATTTATACCCTCAAACGCACCAATAACCTTATATAATAATCGCTATTGATGGTTTTTTCCCTTCTCAGCATAGTCGATGAAAATTATTCCATTCGCATCCCAAAATACAGAGGCCAAAACCTTCCCAGCCTACTGTTGTGTCTTTGGTCGCTTCGGCCGGCTTTCACCTGCTGCTGTCCACTCAACTGATTTGATTCTGATGTGTAGTGGTGGATTTATGTTTCATCCATTGTCACATATCGCATGAAAAAAAAATCCTTTTTATTTCTCTTAAACAGGTTCAAACAGGCGCTCAGAACCATCAACACGTTGTTTTTGGTCCACTTTAAACAAACATGGTACCCATTTCGAACAGAGCTTTCTCATGCCCAAATATTCATGTAAAATATGACTAACACGTTCTTTTGATATCTTTAGGGTGTGAGCTATCTCACGCAATTTCACTTTACAGTCATCCAAAACAATTTCGTGTATTTTTTGAGCGTTCAGCAAGGCACAGAGTCCCCGTAATACTTATCAAGCCATTATTTTGCATGAACGGTATTTTTTCCTATCAAAAAGTAGTGTTTAATCAACACACGAAATTTGATTTTTTCCATTGTTTTAAAAATATCAAAAGTAGCGGCACTAAAACCACTATAACTTCTAATCGTCGAAATGTCACGAAATTTTGACACGTATCGTTTGAAGGTTGGTACTTCCTAAAAACCATATGGATTTTTTGAAAAGGGCGACATCTATGTGTCAGACCAAAAACTTTTCAGCGTACGTGTTATAATATTATTATATGCTTACAATACTTCTATATAAATTACTATCTCAAGGCTAATATATAGTTTGTAAGGCCAGCATTTCGTAAAAAGAACTTTTTCTCGAACTGTGTACAATTTCAAGGTGAATTTTTTAAAACAGTTTTTTGAAAACTTATTTGGTAAAACAGTTTATTTCAGAGAGTTATAAAAAATCTTAAACAACTTATATTTCTCAATCATCGCAAGTTACACGTATAACTTATACGGACACTTAAGTATATTAAAGATCAAACCAGTTGAAAAGAATACACTAGAAATTTATGTTCCATAAAATTTCTAGTGCAGCGAAATTTATATCATTCATTTCGCTCCTACGATATATATCGTGTAGAAACTATTCATGGAACGTAACTCCAAAATTAAGCAATATTGAAAGTTTTTCATTTACATATTAATTTTTACCACGTGTATCAGTTTGCTGGTTACTTGGTGCAATATAAAACTCGTTTAAGAATTGTGGTCTTATTCAAACTGATCTTTAAAAACAGTTCTACCAGACTTCTGATTTCCAACGTCTATTTTCTATGGGTTTTTGTAGACAAGGTTCCTTTATTTATACTAAAGCTTCACGGTATTATACAAAGGGAAATAAAAATTAATGTAAAACTGACAAAATTGACCATTTATATCATACTAGATTGACATAATTTATTAATAATACTGTTATTATAGAAAACATATAGGATATTTTTTGTTATAGATTGGTTATTAAAAAATAATGCCAAACACGTCTGACATTATCGATCCAGACTACCTAATCCAGTAATTATTTATCTTTAAAAAAAACTAAATGAGGCAATTATAAACCATTTGATATTCAAGTCACTTTTTTAATTTTGTATAGCATTCCGAAGTTTAAATTTCTTGCATTTGCAGGGTTTTTATGGAGTTTAGTTATAAAATTTACAAAGTTTTAAACCAGAATGCTAAGGTGTTTTTCTGGATCCTGAATGAAAGACTTAAAACTTTTCTGCTGCCGCAAATACCTACCGAACAAACAGGCGCCATTCTAGGAAGAGAGTCTAGAGAACAAATTCTCAACGTACGATGGATAATAGAAAGAGTCAGGGAATTCTAAATACCAACCTACATCTGTTTTATAGACTACTCTAAAACTTTCGACTGCATACAATGGAACAAACTCTGGTCGATTTTAATCAGCATACATCCTATAAATTCTGTAAATCTTATCCGATCCCTGCATGAGAACACAAATGGCAGAATTAAATTGAATAATTCTTTTTCCGACCCCTTTAATGAAGAAGCCGGCGTCAGACTGGGTTGTATTCTGTCACCTTTACTTTTTAAAATATAATGAGGTCTGTTTTGGATGGCTGGAGTGGGAGTGTGACAATCGGTGAAAAAAAGCTAAACAACGCTAGAATGCGGATGATACCGTTATACCTTCAACGTCAATACAAGACCTAGAATCAGTTATAGCGCATATTGACAATTAATAGAGCGAAAAAAAAAGAAATGATTGTTAGTCGTAATGAAGATATGTCACACATAAATGAAATTGCTGGTTTCACTCTTGTAGACCATTTCAACTATTAGGGATCCCTCATAACTAACAATGGTGGCTGTGAAGCGGAAGTAAGAAGACGTTTGGCTATGGCTAGAAACTCAACTATCAAATTCACTAAAGTCTGGAAAGATCCAGCTGTCACAAAAACACAAAGATAAGATTGCTAACCAGCCTTATATTCCCCATAGCAACTTACGCTTCGACAACATGGACTATTAAACAAGCTGACAAAAGACGAATCGATGCGTTTGAGATGTGGGCATATCGAAGAATCCCCAGAGTCTCATATACCGAACACCGTACCAATGTATCTATTCTTGAAGAGCTTAGTATAAATGACCGACTTTCAAATAGACAGTACCTGAAATATTTTGGTCACATTATGGGGAAAGTTGATGCCATGGAAAAGCTTGTAGTAATGGGGAAGGTAGAGGATCAAGGGGACGGTCTCCAACAAGATGGTCCGACCAAGTAAGATCTCTTCTTGGTCTGGGTATGCACGAGTCAAGTCAGGTCGTGCAGGGTCGAGATGCCTGGATACACTTTTGATAACGATTTATTTCAAACTAACCATGCCCGCTGCCCCGCTCCGTGCACTTGATTCAGTATTATCGTCACTGCTTATACTGTTACCTAACGTAATAAAATATATCCTATAACCTGGCCAGAGAACATATGTATTTTATAAAAAAACACGTCAATCGGATAAGTAGTTCTTGAGTGCTACGCGTACTCACGGATGGACAGACAGACAGACAGAGAGACGTTGCGTTTTATATATACAGATTTTTTTTAATAAATATTATGTTAAGAATTTAGAAAAAAAACACGTAAATCGGATATGTGGTTTTCAAATGATAAGCACACTAACGGACAGACAGACATACAGAGAGACGTTCTCTTTTATATTTATTATACAGATAATTTAAAAAAAAAAACACCTAAATCGGATAAGTGGTTCTCGAGTGATAAGTGCACTAGCGGACAGACAGACATACAGAGGGTCGTTGAAACGTAAGCTTTCAAATACAACGAAAAAATAATTCAAGGGTGTTAATTTCTTCATTCAAACATAAGCTTTCAAATGCAACTTGGCCCTTTTGAAAAAAACAAGATGGTGGCTCAATATGGCGGCTAGAAACAAAAAAATCATGATTTCTAAGCGGAGTTAACTGAGCTTCAAAATTGAGACAAAATGCAATATTGATGTAATAGTTAGAGTAACCAACATAATTTTATGGCGGATCCAATATGGCGCCTAAAACCGAGAATTAGACGAAAAAATGAGCAATTATGAAGATTTCGCAGTGAGATAGCACTTTTTCTGTCCGGAGTAATTTTCGGTTTTAGGCGTCATATTGGATCCGCCATGTTGGTATTACATAAAATTATGTCGGTTACTCTAACTATTACATCAATATTGCATTTTGTCTCAATTTTGCGGTTCAGTTAACTCCGCTAAGAAATCATGATTGTTTTGTTTCTAGCCGCCATCTTGTTTTTTTTCAAAAGGGCCAAGTTGCATTTGAAAGCTTATGTTTGAATGAAGAAATTGACACCCTTGAATTATTTTTTCGTTAATTCTATTTTTGGGTATATATATACATACATATTATATATATATATATATATATATATATATATATATATATATATATATATATATATATATATATATATATATATATATATATATATATATATATATATATATATATATATATATATATATATATATATATATATATATATATATATATATATATATATATATATATATATATATATGTATATATTTTAGAAGATTATAGATAACCTCGCCAGAGAACAAATGTATGAATTAAAAAAAAGGTAAATCGGATAAGTGGTTCTCAAGTCATAAGCACACTAACGGACAGACAGACAGATAGACAGAGAGACGTTGCATTTTATATATATTATATTCCTCGCTACATGATATTGTTCCATATTTAATGGTTTAGGCAATGTATTGCAAGAGAACGTGCTAGCGGCAAACTTTTTTCGTCACTGCTTATTCTTTATGTTACCTAACGTAATAAAGTAGATCCTATAAAATGGCCAGAGAACATATTTATGTTTAAAAAGAAAAGCACGTAAATTGGATAAGTGGTTCTCGAGTGATAAGCGCACTAACGGATGGATAGACAGACAGAGAGACATTGCATTTTATATATATTATAGATATTCTTTGCCACATGATATTGTTCCATATTTAGTGGTTTAGACGCGCTAGCGGCAAACTTTTTTCCGACTTGATTCACTGTTATTGTCACTACTTTTTCCTTATGTTACCTAACGTAATAAAATATAGCCTATAACATGGCCAAAGAACATATGTATATTTAAAAAAAAAGCACGTAAATCGGATAAGTGGTTCTCCAGTGAGAAGGACACTAACGGACAGACATACGCACAGACAGACAGAGAGACGTTGCATTTTTTATATATATTATAGATGAATTTTTTAGCTCATTTTTTGGGATTGCCTTTTGAATATTCTTAATATTCTCAAAAAGTTAAAAGTGCTATATCAGATGAATACGGTGAAAGTTTCAACACACAAACTTTATTTTGAATCGAAAATTAACGAATAATGAATGAAGTTTGACCTTTTATCATGTATATTACATGATAATGCATTGGCTCTTTGGATTACAATATTCGGGTCCAACATTACGATTTGTGTTCATTAAATGTTCCAACACTTCCAAGTAATGGTCGCCATTAATAGTTTTACCAGTTAGAACAAAATTCCGATGATGTTAGAAAACAATCGAACTAAACAATTATTTTGATTTTTGTTTTAACTTTTCATATTTCCTTGGCTAGTGTGAGATAATTTTGACATCCATTTTGGACTTTGACGCTCTGCTTGTATGCCTTATTGAAAACAGCATGTTTCGTTACCAGAAATAGTTAGTACGAATTGTGTCTAGAGACTAGTAGTATTTATTGCATTTTCAATAACTTGTGATCTCCATTTAAAAGGTTGGAAAAAATTTTCCGCTAATTTGTGTTTTACCTTTCAAAATAATTCGAATTATTTCCATGGTACAGTAACACTTTTTGACAGTTTAATAAAATAACATAGTCATGTCACAATATTTAATAATACAGCTTTAAAAAGGCATATTAAATCTGTAGATGATGCTACTCGTTTATAAAATCAGGCACCAGTCTGGAAATTTAGCTATCCCCCCGTGTATATCTATTTTATTCAACAGATTTTTAAGATGGAAACTGAAAATTTGATTGGAAAATGTGATCCAATAATTCTATCAATGCCGTATTAAAATATGGCTAAGGTATTGTCAATCCTTTCATGTAACCATGAATTAAACTGCCAATACATATTATGAATTGTTAATATGCTTTAAGTTCACGTATTGATCAAACCATTATAACTTTTAGAAATGGAAGCATTAGTCATTGAAATCTAGAATTTAAACATCATTTATAGTACAAATTGATACGTTTAAACCACTTTTATATTGATTAATATAGCTTTTATTTAGTTCTTTTTTAATTCTGAAAATGAATCGGTTTTGAGGCACTTTAATAATTTATCAGTTTACATTATATAATAGGACCCTCCTCCTAAGTCCTTCCACCCTTGAGAGGATACGGTGAATCTGTGCTCAATAAACGGATTGAACTATCACCTGCCACTGTTCTCGGTTCTGTGCATGCTCTGATGTTTCATGTAATGACTTCCCGGTTAACTGTTTCATCTCATCCACAGAGCGAGCAATTGAGAGTCTCCTACGTATTTCTGAGTGACACTGGCCGGTATTGGTAATTAGAGATCCGAGGTATTGATAGGAATCTAGTATTTCACACCCTAGTAGATGTTGAGGTTGATTATCATTCGTTCTACTAATGATCATTATTTTTTTTGTTGTTTACTTCCAATCCGTAGCTTTTACTGATCCTTGCCAGTCTTTGCATAATGACTTTTAATTCACTTTCATTTACGGCTGTAATCAAGGTGTCACACTGTATTCCTCCAACGGCCATACCGCCATTCCAGTTATTGAAAACTTCGCGCATTATGTACTCCGTATAAATGTTGAACAGTAGTGGCGAAAGAATGCATTCTTGCCGAACACCAGTTTTCGTGTACATGTTATTCACACACTTGGGCTATGTTGAATTCGTAAAGCGTTTGTATTAGCTTAGTGTGGCGAAGTTCCCATTTCCTTCAGAATCGACCATAGTTTTGGCCAACTCACCTTGCTTGAATGCTTTCTGATAGTCGATGAAGCAGAGATAGATTTTGATGTTTCTTTCTCATCAGTTGACTCACATTCAAAATTTCCTCCCGTGTTTCCTTTTCTGGTATAAATCCTCTTTGTTTTTCTGATATTTGTGGCAACAGATAAGACTTGAGATGTTTATTCAGTATAGTTAAAAAAACCTTGCTAGCGTGAGAGATCAAGGAGACATTCTATAGTTGGTACATTTTGTGGGGAGCCCATTTTGTATATCGGTCTGAATATTGACTCTCTTCAGTCTCCAAGCCACTCACCGGTACTCCACACCATACTACATATGTCATGAAGTAAATCCATCCCATGCTCCCCCATAGCTTTAAGGACTTCGGCTGTTATGGTATCTGGTAAAATAGTCTTCTTTTTCTTCCTCTTCTATAGTAGGCTTGCGCCTGTTCCTCCTCTGGTCGCCTCCATTAGACCTCCAGGTTGTCTCTCCACCTCTTTCTGGGTCTACCGATGTTCCTTCGGCCATTTGAGGATTTATCCCTAGCTACCCGCACCAGTCTGTTTCTCCCCATCCTACTGATATGTCCATTCCACTCTTTCTTTCTGTCATTCATCCAGTCATTAATGTTGTCTATGTTGCACGCTTGTTTTAGTTTCTTGCCACGTTTTCTATCCATCAGGGTTTTTCCCATAATTGTTCTGACCACCTTGATCTTAGGTGTCTCCAGTAATCTCTCCGTTCTTGATGTACTTGGCCTTGTCTTCGCTGTGTATGTTAATATCGGTCTCACTACAGTCTTATAGATTTTCGCTTTTGTCTCTGTTCGCAAGCGTTTATTTTGCCATATCGTGTCTCTAAGGCAGCCTACCACTCTGTTTGCTTTTGATACCTGTCGCTCCACTTCTGCCTCAGTGTTTCCGCGGCTGTGGACTGTGATCCCCAAATAATCAAATTTCATCACTTGTTCTATTATGCGATTGTTCACTTCCAATTTGCAACTTACTGGGTCCCTCGATATAACCATGCACCTTGTCTTCTCTGTGGCTATGTTCATACTGAATATTTTTGCTATCAGAGCAAACTGGTAAGTCATTTTCATTTCCTGCTATGATCATTGCGTCATCAGCATAGCACAGTATAGATATTTCTTTATCTCCCATTCTGTACCCTTTTCCAATACCACGCACTTTATCAATTACTTCGTCCATAATGATTTTGAATAACAGGGGACTTAGTGAACCTTCCTGCCGTATCCCCTTCTCGACCATTATGGGCTCTGTTAGTTTGTTACATACTTTGGCCTGGTTTTATTTCTGGTGTAGATATTCTCGATTGTCTTTATGAGATCCAGAGGTATATGTCGATTATAGAGGAGGTGGACTACATCTCTGAGTTGTACGTGGTCGAAAGCTTTTTGTATATCCATAAAGCAGCAGTATGCTGGGATGTTGCATTCTAAGGATTTTTCCATTATTTGTCTAAAAACAAAAACTGCATCTTTACACGACCTTCCCCTCCGAAAATCCTGTTGTTCCTTTGCCAGTATAACTTCTGAGTTGATTCCATTGGTTATTACCTTTGTTGTTAATTTTAGGACTGTACTAAGTAGATTTATTTCTCTATAATTTCCTGTTACTCTTTTAGTACCTTTCTTGAACATTAACATCATAGTACTAGTGCACCAGCTGTTGGGGATTGTGTGACAGGCTATAATAGTGTTGTTTAAAACTACTTAAATTGAATATTGGGGTACTCGGTACTCAAGTGATTTGAGTAACCGAACGATTATTCAAGTATTTGTATGATTTTTCACCCGGAATTGAAATCTAAGCAGTAAGTGAGATTCAAATTAATAATTTAAATTATGGGTAATTTATATCGAATTGCTTGGTTGGTTGTAGGCAGGGTAGACGATTGTATCTATTTATGTACTGCAGCCTCGGATTATTGTGCATCCCGCTATTGGTTACATGAGCGTCGTCCCTTTAAGAACGTTTATCAGATTCCTTCCAAGCCCTTCATGTAGTAATTTATTGCCACGATGTAGATCTTGGACCAGTTTATATCTGTTCTGAGTTAAAGCCACACATTCATATAGGATGTGCATAGAGGTTTCTTCCTCTGGCACTTGTAATAAAACCTATATAGGACAAAGAGCCAGATCTTTTTATAAAAGAATAAAGGAACATAAACAAGGTTACAGAATGAAAAATAACATATCTCACTACGCTAAACATTTAACAGATGAAAATTATACTTTCAATGAAGATTTCAGAATTTTACACAGTGAAAAGAAAGGGAAATTACTGAATTATTTAGAGCAGATAGCGATTAACCGGAAAAAAATCCTCAGGTTTCCTTTATTGAACTTATTTTAGTTATTAAGGTGAATATTGATAATTAATTTAACTCTTATAACCAACTTATATATTTTGTAACATACTTTGTAGTTCTTTGAAATTTTACTCCAGAAGAAGACACAGTATGTCGAAACAGTTATCAGCTCTAATACAATAAACATATGTGGTGATCTTAAACAATTGTTTAAATTTTCGTTCCTAGTTAAATGTAGAATTATATAATCTAGCCAAAAAATATTTATGTATATCTGATAGTTCAGTTTCTTCAGAAGGATTTTTTTTGAGAACATCAAATCTAATAAATTACGTAATCATCTTTTTTGAAATTGTATATTTTTTCAATTCATGTTTATAAATTTTATTAATATAATAGGTGTATTTAAGAATATACTGTTGACTTACATACAAAGAATTTTGCTAATATATTTAGTGGCATTGATATCTTAGAGAAAAAATTGTTATATAATACATATTTATTTGTCTTCTATCATTATTTTCAAACATAAAAGTAATTTCCTTAAATGTAGTAAATTCGTAATAAGACCACGAATTTGTTTGTTTAATGACAAAAGAATTTGTCAATGCCTCTGTTTTATTATTTTTTGTTAGTTGAAATAATTTAATGTTGATTGAATAGTGTAATATCCTGTTTGTTATATTTATTCCCGTCCGTTAAATTTATGACTTAAAATTATATATTATTATATATTACATATATATATATATATATATATATATATATATATATATATATATATATATATATATATTAGTCAGCTTCAAGCGGCAAGATCACAGTATCGAGTAGCAGCAGCAGCAAGGGCACTTGAAAATACCAAATAAGATTTTGGCGAAACGTCGGGCAAATTCATTGTTAGACGAACAGATTGGAACCCGGAATTTTAATATATTATATATATATATATATATATATATATATATATATATATATATATATATATATATATATATATATATATATATTAGAGTGACCGGATCTCATAAAGGGGGAAAAAAAATGTCGGAATCTTGTTCGTCTGGACCCCACAAAACGATTCCCCTTTCCAGATATTGAGATAGCCGAAATTTGAGCTCGATTAAACGACGTTAACCCGTGCCGCTCGTCGCTCAAAGTTTGAAAAAATCCAAATTTTTGACCAAAAAGCTGACATATGGAGCCATAACTCCAGAACGGTAAATAATAGAAACACGCTTAATATCTCAAAAGAAAGCTAATGTTGTTCTTCAAAATTTATATTCTATACTTAATTGTTGTTATTTTAAGTCAAACCGAGTTACAACAGCCTTTAGCCCCAAAAACGTGACCTGGTACCACTAGGAGCATACTTCGTATATTTTGTTATTAAGTGATAAATTTTGCTTTTTTTTTTTTGGTATATTTTTGAGTTTAAAGTAGAAATATAATAAAAAAAAACAAGTAATACTGATAAGTCTAATGACATTTTTTATTTTAAAATATAAAAATTAGGTATATAATACATACAAAACAGACACAGAAAAGATACAGACGTAGTACCTACATGAGTTGATAATTTTACATAGTTATCTAATCTATTCTAGAGCTTTTGTTTAAAAAGTGAAAGTCAGGATATAATGCTCGGCATTTACTTACAACTTGCAGGATATATTGCTTTTGGTCTTCATCTTTTGTTAGAAGGTCGTTAAAGTCGGTTATTAATTTAACACCACGCTCAGCCATATCATTAACTACTTTTAATGTTTTGACAATTTTCAATCCTTCTTGGAAGTCATTATTTTGAGGCCAGGTGTTTGGATGTTGTCTTAGGAAATCTGTTTTTATATTAAATTGGTCAAAGAATGTAAACGTTTCTTTGGTAAGTAAATTTACCAATCCTCCATCAACTACCTCTTTTAAGTTTTCTTTCCTAACTTTTGGATTTACAACCCTAGCGTGCTGTAATGGTTCATCTGTGCTACTGAGCAATTTGTTAGCCATTAACAACTTTTCATCGTCTGTAATGGTGGGATCAAAAAACGATAATCCCACCAACTTTGCATTCAAATACCACAAATGGTTCGAAAATTTGGTTAGGGCTATTTCTGCAATGTCGTTGTCACATTCTTTATAGTCTAACAGACTATGCAAAATACCTAAATCTTGCTTTGGTTCAAGATGAGCTTTTGGAGCATTGAACCAAGCTTTACAATAAATTTTAACTAGGAAAACAGAAATGGCACGCACAGAACTTTCTTCTTCTTTAGACATCTTAAATTGACGACGAAAAATGAACATTTTTAAGCAGTAAATAGCCTTTGCCATCTACCGAGCGTGATGAATGGCTCCTGGAGTTCTAAAACCCACAACATTGCCGTCTAGTGATCTAACAAATACGAGAACCAACTGCAATAGCTCCTTGTAGTCATCTCTGGGGTGGCTCTCAGTTAATTTGGTCTCGAATTCAGCAGTAACATTTGCAATTACTTCTGGAGTTAGCTGCTTTTGTATTAGATTGTCACTGATACCTGTGTCGTATTTTCCTTTGTCTATCTTGGGCCACGCAGTGAGGAATCTCTTGAAAATGTCTGGATGAGGTCCAGTGGTTGATCCCATTTTTGTGTCGAATACGCCTCTTAACAGAATTTCCAAGATATGGTGACCGCAAGCTAGGTATAACAATTCTCTTCCTAACATTTGCTCCAATATGACGCATGCTCCTTTGAGTCTTCCCGTGTTGGATGCTGTAGTGTCGAAGCACATCGCCTTGACGGTGTTGAGAAGACCCCATTCATGTAGGCATTCATATACGGCTACGGCTTGCTCCTCTCCAGAGCTGTTTGCTGTTACAGGAACTCCCAGCAGCTGTTCCTTTTCGCCATATGAAATAGCTATAGCTATTCGCTCACATTGTTCATTTTTTAAAACACCCGGTAAAAGTTTACCGTCCCAATGGACAACCACGGGCTCTTTTTCAGGAATGTTTACTTTATCAAAATTTTTTTTTATTATATTGTTCTCTGAACATTTGCCTTCTATCATGTAATAAAGTTTTCGAGACTTTGTACTCAAGAGGGTCAAGGTTTAGTGCTTCTAGAGTAGCTATTAAAATTCTCGTGGCATTTCTGTCGGATACCTTACATCGATCTAATAAAATGGACAATTTCATGTTTAAAATCTCTTTAATGCCCCTTGCAAATGAAACTTTCATCCTCTTGCTCTCAGATGGTCCTGGATCTTCTTCAGGGATGTCCATTTCCTCCAAGCTCTCAAGTTCCTGGTAGATGCTGTCCTCTTCAGTGTCTTTTCTTCTTCTTCGAACTTGTCTTCATCATCCGTCTCTAAGAAGCAACAAAAGAAAGAGAAAAGAAAAGACTATAAAAACTTGTCGTTTTAGCAGAATAGTAATAATACATAGGTACTAAATTACCTACTTCTAATTATCAAAAGGTATTATTTAAAAAATATAAACTCAATCATAAAGATGCCAAATCATGCTCTCATGTACAATTTTCTTTCAATTATAATGAAACTATTTACTTATTTGTTTATCTAATTTTTAGAATATTAATAATAAAAAAAAACTCACCAATATCAAAAGTTGCTTCTTGGATTTGTCGGTTCATTTTTGCAAGTTCCTTTTGCACCTTGATTTCTTCAGCTCGAGACAACTTGAGATCCACTCCAGTCATGGAACCTGGGTGGCCCTTCTGCCTCTGTTTCACGAGAAACGCCTTATCTTCTTCCGATTTCATCAGAGCCAAGGCATCTTGTTGAGCAATATCAAAGAGATCATCCAACTTTTCAACAAACTGTTTAAATTTGTTCTTGGCCGTTTTCGATGTTTTCTTCCAGTCTTTTTGAAGAGTTCTCCACTCGGCGTGAAGTTTTTCCAGCTTAGTAATTGCATCTTGCTCATGTTTAGTCGGGATTCGAGCTTTCTCCCAAAAAATGAACACTTCTCGTATTGTAAGTTTTGCTGATTCTCTTACAGTTACTTTCACAGTACGTAAATTATAAAATAAAGCTCACAAAACTTGACGATTTGAGGGTAGTTTACAACCGGTGATCTGGTGAATGGGATAGCCCACAAGAAATATTTTATCCTTGGTCCGGCTTTGTACACCTGATGTGGATGCCATTTCAGAGGCCAATAGGTAAATAACAGTTAACTTGGAAAATGAAACAAAATATATTGCAAACTTTAATTTCAATAAAATGTTTTCAAATGTCTTTTAAAATAATACTATAATAGTTATAAAAACAATAACACACACACTTGGAAAATTAAAAAAAAAAACGTTAAAATATCTTCACTAGATAATTGTTCGATCTAACCAGCTCAAAGGCACTTTAGAAACTAAACTGAATAAATAAAAGGTCGGTTGTACGCTGAAGTAAAAATCACCATCCCTAAAATAGAAATTAGATTCACCCTCCTTTTTACCTGTCAAACGGGTCTTTCTTTGGTAAACTAGTCAGGTAATCCCCATATAATAAAAGATTAGATTTGAACAAAAATGTTTGAAAATTGAGTTCCAAAATACTTTTTAACAAAAAAATGTTAATTCCGAGACACATTATGTAAAAACCCGTAAAATTCTTAGAATACTCCCAAACTGGCTCCTACTGGTACCAGGTCACGTTTTTGGGGCTAAAGGCTGTTGTAACTCGGTTTGACTTAAAATAACAAAATTTGGATTTTTTCAAACTTGAGCGACGAGCGGCATGGGTTAACGTCGTTTAATCGAGCTCAAATTTCGGCTATCTCAATATCTGGAAAGGGGAATCGTTTTGTGGGGTCCAGACGAACAAAATTCCGACATCGATTTTTTGCGGTCACCCTAATCTATAATATATATAAAATGCAACGTCTCTCTCTCTCTGTCTGTCTGTCTGTCCGTTAGTGCGCTTATCACTGGAGAACCATTTATCCGATTTACGTTCTTTTTTTTTTAAAACATACATATGTTCTCTGGCCAGGTTATAGGCTATATTTTATTACAATAGGTAGCATAAGGAATGAGCAGTGACGATAATAGTGAAAGAAGTCGGAAAAAAGTTTGCCGTTAGCGCGTTCCCTTGCAATACACAGCCTAAACCATTAAATATGGAACAACATTATGCAGCAGTGAATATCTATAATCTATAATCTATAATATATAAAATGTAATGTCTCTCTGTCTGTCTGTCTGTCCATTAGTGCGTTTATCACGCGAGAACCGCTTATACAATTTACGTGTCTTTTTTTAAATTCATACATATATTCTTTGGCCAGGTTATATAATAATACTAATCTATATCTATAATATATATAAAATGCTGCGTCTCTCTGTCTATTTGTCTGTCTGTCTGTCTGTCCGTCCGTTAGTGCGCTTATCACTGGAGAAACGCTTATCCGATTTACGTGATTTTTTTTTTTAAATATACATATGTTCTCTGGCCAGGTTATCTATCTATAATATATATAAAATGCAACGTCTCTCTGTCTGTCTGTCCGTTAGTGCGTTACGTAGTTTTTTTTAAAAACATACATATGTTCTCTGGCCAGGTTATAGGATATATTTTATTGCGTTAGGTAACACAAAGAATAAGCAGTGACGATAATAGTGAATCAGTTCGAAAATAAGCTACCGTTAGCGCGTTCTCTTACAATATACTTCCTAAACTATTAAATATGGAACAATATCATGTTGCAAAGAATAAAATATACATAAAATGCAACGTCTTTCTGTCTGTTAGTGCGCTTATCACTTGAGAACCACATATTCGATTTACGTGTTTTTATAAATTTATACTTATGATATGTTCTATATAATTCGATATAAGCCTAGATAATGGGAGATAAGGTGAGATAATGGGAGCTAGGTATAAATAATTGGAGATAAGGAGAAATAATGAGAGATAAGCAGAAATAAGTCTAAGTAACGGGAGTTATGGTGAGATAATGGGAGATAAGGAGAAATAATGGGAGAGAGATAAGCCTAGACAATGGAAGATAAGGTGAGATAATGGGGGATAAGTATAAATAATGGGAGATAAGCAGAGATAAGTCTAGGTAATGGAAGTTATGGTGAGATAAGGAGATAAGGAGAAATAATGGGAGATAAGGAGAAATATTGCGAGATAAGTCGAGATAAGCCTAGATAATGGGAGATAAGGTGAGATAATGGGAGATAGGAAGAAATAATGGGAGATAAGGATAAATAATGGGAGATAAGGAGAAATAATGGGAGATGAGCAGAGATAAGCCTAGATAATGGAAATTATGTAGAGATAATGGGAGCTAAGGAGAAATAATGGGAGATAAGCAGAGATAAGTCTAAGTAATGGGAGTTATGGTGACATAATGGGATATAAGGAGAAATAATGGGAGATAAGGAGAAATAATGGGAGATACGGTGAGATAATGGGAGATAATCGAGATAAGCCTAAATAATGGGAGATATAGATAATATATATATATATATATATATATATATATATATATATATATATATATATATATATATATAATAGGTGTTTCAATTAATAATGTCGATTTTACTAAGAGATGGCGTTATTAATACACTTGTTGAGACTAGTGATATCTATGGCGTTTCGGAAGGTAAACATACGCCATCATAAGCCAGTTCGTTATTATGGTAATTGTCATTGTGCGAAAAACATAGTTCTTTATAGCTTTGAATACGTGTTTCGTAACAAAAAGACATTTTGCGGGGAAGTTTAATAACCTTCTTTCATTTGAAGAAAACGGCTACTTAAAGTTATCGATTGTTGGTTGAAGCTTATGGTGAACATGCTCCAACCCAAAGAACTTGGATAGACCCAGGCCAGCCTTCAACATTACAACCAGTGCGCAATATACAGGGAAAGAAAGCTTTGCTGTGTATTTGGTGGGCTAGTAGAGTACGAACTGCTAAAACCTGGTGAAACGATTTCTGGCGATCGATACCGATAACAATTAAAATTGAACTGAGCATTAAAGGAAAAACGACCAGAATATGCCCAAAGACACGTAAAAGTCATTTTTCAACATGACAATGCTCGGCCCAATGTTGCAAAATGTGTTAAAAACTATTTGGAAAACATCAAATGGGACGTTCTATCCCACCCGCCGTATTCATCGGACTTAGCTCCTTCAGACTACCACTTATTTCGATTGATCCAGCACGGACTTTGAGAACAACACTTACATTCTTAAGAAGAAGTGAAAATTTGACATGATGAATGTCAAGAGATGAAAAGTTCCTCTGGCGCGGGAACCATTCTTTGACAGAAAGATGGGAAAAAGTCATAGCTAACGATGGCCAATACTATTAAGGTAATTCATTTTGTGATGGAAATAAACGCTTAAATGTTGCCAAAAAATCGACATTATTAACCGAAACACCTATTTGGGATACATAATATATATATATATATATAGAGATATATATATATATATATATATATATATATATATATATATATATATATATATATATATATATATATATATATATATATATATATATATATATATATATATATATATATATATATATATATATATATATATATATATATATATATATATATATATATATATATATTATATATATATGAGCATTTCCGTAAATTGATATGTTAGCGGTTCAAAAAAGGAAGAAATTTTTTTTGAAAGTGACACTCATTAGACTTTATTTAAATCGTTCCTTGGACCTCCAAAAATAATTTTTTACGGCTTAATACTACTTTGTTAAGAACCTTTTTTTTACAGCTCAAATAAGAAAAAAATGAAAAAACTCGCTAAATTGCCATAAAAAGCATCAAAATCAATATATAATGTACCGTATTATAAGTTTATTCATGCAATTTATTGAAATTATTCATCGTGAATCCTGATAATGTTTTCTTCTTTTATATTATGGCCAATTTTGCTCATGTTTTGCCATTTTATATCTTTTAGTTAAATTAACGTCTAGGCATACTTTTCGTATGTTCTTGACCTGCTGCCGAATTTGTATGTATCATGTTAATATTAGGATATCATGTGTGTAGCTGGACGTTAATGGGCAATAAATTAATATAAAAAATAATAATATAAATATTAATTTATTTGTCAGAATTCGTATCAAAAATGCTAAAAACTAAAAAAAAACAATTCTCATCGTTATGGTAAAGCTGGATAAGCATTACTATTCTAATTTTTTACTTTACTTTTATATGCTTTTCTCATGACATCCTAAAATCATATGAAAACATATGATTTTAGGTATTTTCCGTACTAGTGCGTAAGGTACATCCTCAGTTAACAAATTGTACCAAAACAAATTGTTTAGAAGAAAGAGTTTTGAATGAACGTAGAAAAATAATATCAAACCATCGACCATTCTCAATACTTTAACTAGTTATTATTAGTTCAAATTTATGTAAAAACGACGTAATGCGATAAAACGTAATAACAATTAAAAAGTTTTTTATTGTTTGAAATTTTGCCAAAACTTTTGTTCGCATTATTATTGCAACTATTAATTTTGTTCAGAGTTCAAATTCGATCAATAATGGAATACTGCTCCCATGTTTGGGCCTCTGCACCGAAACATACACTACATTTGTTCGTGGAGACACAGAACTCACCAGAATCCTTCGTAGTTGGAACATCGTAGAACGGTTGGTAACTTGAGTCTATTGTACAAGTATTTTCATGGAAAGTGTTCGATGGGTGCAACCCGCTTAATTCCTCCCAGAGCGGTGTATGCTAGGAATACACATCGCGCTAATACATCACATCCGTATGAGGTTCAGCTTGTCATTCCTCGGGCAGACCTTTGCAAGCAGTCTTTTATATGGAGAACATTCCTCCTCTTGTTCTATCTGTCATCCTACGTAAGGACGTTGTGATATCATCGTATTGGTGCCACTATTTTAGCTTATGTTTCTTGGTCTTGAGCTTGATGTAATGCTTTCGGGAATGTGAGTCCAGTTGTTGTTTTAATATGGTCCGATCACCGTGGAGGAGACCGTCCTCTCGGTCTTTTGCCCTCGACATTACCTTCCACAATCAACGACTCTACTGTGTCCCTCCCTCTTGCTATGTGACTAAAGTATCTCATTATGTTTCTATTGACTATAGTAGTTAGTCTTGTTTTGATGCATATGTGCGGTGCGCTGTTCAGGATATCCGGAGCATGGATACCATTATCTCTTTAAAATAATTCGCCTAAATCTTTGTTTTCCACCTAGTACAATTTTCAGCGCTTCAAGACCAACGTGAATCAGTTTTTTCTGTACACGCGTCGCTTTTGTAGCGCTTTAGGAATTTCCCCCAGCACGTGTGCTGTGTCTATAAAAAAATTATTAATGTTCTACAAAAAACAATCCCAATCCAAACTCACAAATTTACTGGCTGCCGCATTAAAAATGATATATGCTATTTTCACTCATTTAAATAGAAGAATCAATAAACACCTAACTACAGAATCTCTCAGCACATGAAGAGACAAATTATTCTATCTGGAAAGCTACCAGAAAAATTAAAAGCCCGATTACCTCTACTTCTCCAGTTAGAACATATAATGGGGCGCAGGTCAAAGATAATAAACACAAAGTGGACTTGTTGCTGAATATTTGTTCGATATTTTGACACCTAATCAGATGCTAGAGGATCACAGGCTATAATAAACAATGAAAAATTAGACATCACCTCTGTTACCCCGAAAGAAGTAGCTGCGCAAATTAAAACTAACCTTAGTCCGAAGAAAGCGCCAGGGTTCGACTTAATTACTGGTGAAATCCTAAAATAGTTGACCAGGAAAGGTATAGTCATGCTTACATAACTCTTTAATGCAGTCTATAGATTACGATATGTTCCTGCATGTTGTGATGTTACAGAAACCAGGTAAATCACCGGACAATGTCAAGTCATATAGAGCTATATCACTCTTACTAATAGTATCAAAATAGTACTGTTAAAGAGACGGAAACCTCTGACTGAAAACAACAAAGCAATCCCAGATTTATAATTTGGCTTCGACTCGATTATTGAGCAAGTATACAGAATCATGGATGTCATTGAGAGAGCCCTTAAAGGAAAACAGGTCTGCTCTGCAGTATTCCTGGACGTTGCTCAAGCGTTTGACAAGGTATGTCATTAAAGTTTAATATACAAACTAAACAAAATTCTCTCCAAGCACTATGTAGAGATTTTAATATCATATATCTCCCACAGGAGTGTCCCACAAGGAAGTGTTCTTGGACCCATACTCTATTTACTATATACAAGTGAGTTGCTAACGCCGGCAGATACGATTGCAGCACATTCTAAATGGCCAATGCCAAACAATGTAGGTTTAAGTCCAACGAACTGAAATACTGAACAGAACCCTACCTCTGAATATCAGTGGAAGCATTGTACTCATGACTAAAAGTATCTTGGTATGACTCTTGATACCAAGCTATGATGAAAAGTACACGTTAAAACTAAAATATCTGAATTAGGATTAAAATATAAAAGCACTATTAATTAAGATACGGGGAAAGAGTACCAACAGGGATTGACTTTAGTAAATAAGTATTTAGCTTAAGATTATATTAGATCTAGATGGCGCTATTGAGATGTGATATTACTAACGGCTTTTGGTAAAGCAGAATTTCGTCATGGCCATGCTTGCTGTAGTTAGCTGGGCATTTCGAAGATTGCAGTACAAACAATAGGCTCGTGTCAATTGATGCAAGGAAATGCTCAAAAAATTCGACCGAGGAAATGCAAAGTCCGTTATAACAACATCATAACCGGAGACGAAAGTGGAATATATTAGTTCGAGCCGGAAACTAAGCAGGTTTAAGTTCAACGAACTGAAATCAAAGCGTCTGAACTTTACCATTCAAAACAGGAAAAAAAAGAACAGAACTCCCACTTACCTGACGGAGAAAAACATCTGAATATCAGTGGAAGCATTGTACCTCAGAATAATTGCTATGAATATGAGTAAATATCTTGGAATTTTCATATTATTAAGCACTCTTAGATGCAGCGTTAAGTGGAAATTCTAATTATGAGAGAATAATTGCTATGAATTTTTTCGCACTCTTCTTTTTTCGTTTATTCAATAATTGTTTTAAGTTACCATCTATAAACTACTACATTTATTACTTATAAGTAGTAAAGGAGGACTACATTCGTCGAATTTACTATAAGAAAATGACAGTAATGTATATAGTCAATGTCTTGCCGCATTCATGTCTGTCCCTACTTGTAAAATATTGTAGGATTAGCCTACATTCTTACCTTATTTGTTCATTATAAATTTCCAAGTAACTAACTAAAGCAAGATATTTTACACCACTTGTTACAGATATAGCTTCAAATACATGTTCAAAAGCCCTTGATATCACTCCTTTGTGGCTCGTATCAGGGCCTTTAATTCCTTCCATTGTAAAAGACTTGCCACACCCTGTTTGTCCGTATACGAAAATAGTAGCATTGTAGCCTTCTAAAACGCTCTAAAAATAAACCTTTGGTTAAATAAAGGTAAACAGTCACATAATCTTCTGAAATTCAAAATTAAATTTTTTAATGTATGTTTGTCAGGCTTATTAAACATCTAATATTACTAAATTTCTTAATTTGTGTGGGCAATTTCTTTTTTATTTACAAAAAATATTATTGGTTTTCGTTATTGTCTATAATCTTTAACGTTCTTATACGGACACTATCGCTACAAGCAACGGTTAACGTAAACGAGAAAATTTAAAACTGCAATTTAATGTAAAAAGTATGAGATGCGGATTTTTTTCTAAGAAAACATGTTAAATTCGGAAGAATGATAAAAAGTGCTTTATTCAAAGTATGCTCTATCGCTTGGTTATACATTTTTCCCATCTTTCGAGCAATTTGTGAATACCACGCCAGTAAAAATCTTCCCCCTTTGCTGCAAACCATTCATCGAGCTATTTTTTCACATCTTCGTACGAACCAAAGCGCTGCTCAGCAAGTGCGTGACCCATCGATGCAAACAAGTGGTAATCGGAAGGAGCCAAGTCTGGTGAGTAAGCCACATGGGGTAGAACTTCCCAGCTGAGTGCTTCCAACGTGTCGCGAACTGTGTCGCCGTATGTGATGGAGCATTGTCATGAAGAAAAATGACTTTGTGTTGCCTCTTTCGGTATTCTGGCCTTTTTTTCAAGCAGCGAACGGTTCAAATCGATCAATTGTTGTTGGTAACGTTTAGTATTAACCGTTTCCCCAGGTTTTAACAGCTCATAATAGACCACGCCCCTCCGGTCACACCAAACACAGAGCATTGGCTTTCTGCCAAAGCGATTCGGTCTTGCGGTCGATGTGGATGGTGCGCCTGGGTCTACCCATGATTTTTTGCGCTTGGGATTCTTAAAATAAATCCACTTTTCATCCTCTGTAACTATACGATGCAAAAACGACTTCCTTTTGTCCCGAGCGAGCAAAATGTCACACGTCTTTTTGCGCTTTTCCATTTGCCTGTCGTTCAACTCATGTGGTACTCATCTACCGGTCTTCTGAACCTTTCCCATCTCTCGTAGCCGATTGGAAACAGCTTGTTGACTAACGCCCAATTGCTCGGCGAGCTGTTTTTGTGTTTGCGAATTATCTTCGTCCAACAATGCTTGCAATTCCACATTTTCGTATTTTTTTGGCGGTTTTTCCACGTTCCTTGTCTGCAACATCGAAGTCACCACTTTTGAAACGCCGAAACCATCGTTCACACGTATCTTGCGATGGAGCATGTTCACCATAAGCTTCTCGCAGTAATCGGTATGATTCAACAGCAGTTTTCTTCAAATGAAAACAAAAAATTAATGCTGTCGGCGAAGGCTCTTTGTTCGATATAAATTTGGATATATTGAACACGACAACACAACACTATGCACACACTTTTCCAATTTATCACTCTTGCGCGTCTGACACTTGTTGATGACACAACAAAATGGCGCAGGGTTAAATCTTTATAGCACGAACTGCATTGGTGCACCATCTGTTGTCTGAAATCCGCATTTCATACTTGTACACTTGGTATGGAGAAAACATCTTAAGACAGGAAAATCTCGTTTGGAAGGCGGGAGATATTTGAGGACATAAGGAATATCAAAGTTATGAACAGACTTATCGGTAGTAATTTTTTGTTGGCCCAAATACTGTAGTAACATATTTTCCAAACTAGAATTAGTTACTTAAACAAGGATTAGTGTGAAATAAAAAAGTATTCAATAAGTATGTATAGTATTTCAACTACAATTGCTCCCTCGATAATTTTCGTTATCTGTAGTTTTATTAAAAAAGGTTTATTATAAAAATTGTAGCTAATAAAACAATAAATTCAGTACCTAGGCTAGATGTGACATTCATGACACAATTCTATAAAACTAGTCGGGTTTTGATTACATATAACTTGGAGTCGCATATTGCCATATAAATCGTTTTTTGATAAAATATTTAGAATATGTTAAAATTTTACTAAAACACAAACAAATAATGCTATCTATATATTTTACTATTACCGAGTACCACAAATCCAGGAGATATATTTGATTATTCCTTAAATTACGTTTTACATAAATTCAAAATAATCACAATTATCTCCAGCTCTCGCGTTTTCTCCTAGAGGTGGCATCGTTAATGGAATATATATATTTTACAAAAATTGGTCAAAAAAATTATAAGTAGTATAATAAAATACCACAATACTGATGACACTAAGTAAACCATTAAAACAGCATTATTATTATTATATGCTAAAGTTCTCTACTTTGGAAGGTTTAGTTGTAAGTAGCGGAATAACGTAAGATACTTAACCCTATTGCATATATGTGGATGAGTTTAAAAACGAGCATACAATAGACGTTGTAGACAAGATGACTGATTTCTGAATGGCCAAGAGTTTTTCTTTTACACCTAGTCTTGTCAAGTTAGTTGATAGGGTTGTGGCAACCACCCTGGTGGCTGAAATAATTTATGGGACCACACAGATATGTGCGTGATGCCATAATTGTTTAATTTCTTCTGCAGTTGTTGGTATTTATTATCTTTCTCATCATAGTACTTTTAAATATTGTGATTGTGAGGGATTCTAATGTCAATGAGAGAAGTTTCCTTGCTGCCTTATAAATAAGAATTATATATTTCTTACATTTTTACTGTGGTTTCTTTTTCGGCTGACGGGCTTATACCAAATCATCTCAAATACTGTTACCCTGGTGTATTAAGGAATGACCTGACAATGTTATGTGTTTTTAAAATAACTGACTTCCAAATGTTTTTATGTATATTTGTATTGAGTCCTACTCGTACTAAGTGTGGTGTGAATGTTGTTGGTGTGAGACTTGTGACTGATATGATGAGGGGGAGGATGATGACTTTTTCTTGTTTCCATAACCTTTTTATTTCTGTTGCAAGGTATTTGGAGATTTTTTCTGTGTATTTCATTTGGATGTTTGTACCAATGAGGACAGCTATGCCAATTAGATAGGAACAATCTTTATTTTCAAGGATGGACGTTGGCGAGTGTTTGTAATAGGGATCTGGGTTTTCTATAAGTTTGTATGCTGTCGCTAGTGCTTGGTGAACTACTTTCGCCGCTGTGTATTCGGTTCCTGCTATTATTTTACATCCACTTGTTATGTGTTCGATCGTTTCTTTATGCTGGTGGCATTGCCTACATCTGTCCTTATTATTATTACGTTTTCTTTCTCTCAAGGTTTATCTGGTGTTTTTTTAAATATCTGTACGGACTAATGCCAAGTGCAGCCTTTATTATGTAGAATATGAGTTTTTGTAATTTAAGAACTTTCGTGGGATTGAGCAAGTATCTAATACGAGTGATTTTTGTAGGTGGATGTATAGCGCTGGGTCGAGTGCCAGTGGTTAGATGGCGCGATGTAGATTTTTGGGTATATATGTATACTTGGGATAATTTTTGGTATTATTTCTACTTTATCTTGATACCACATTTGTTTAATTTCTTCTTCTAATATTATTTTTCTATTTTTTCTCCTATTTTTTTTTGTATATTTGCTGGGTTTCGGATGGATATTTCTATAAGATAGTTTCAGTTGGCCTATGTATAAGTGTAATATTAGATTTGTTATATGGGATTGTTCTGTCTGTGATGATACTTCTATTCCAATGTACCTTTTACCTTTGTTTTCTAATATATTTTTGGGCTGGTATTTATAGATTGGCGTATATATTTCTATTAGTTTATGCTATATAGCTAATATTCTGTATTAGCTAGACTGTTTATGTGATAAATCGTTTCTGTCTGTTATCCACATAATCTGCATTTATCTGTTAGTGTGGTGGGATCCTTAATGATGTGTTTACTTTAGTACTTTGTATTCATTGTTTGGTCTTGAATCGCTACCAATAATCTCTCACTCTCACTGGACACATTTTCTTTCTTTAATCACATGTTTCAGACATGTCTGTCTATGTGTTGTTGATGATAGAGCCTATATTTTCCATGCATTTGTTTTTTATTTCCACTTTAGTTCTTTTTTTTCTCAATGTCAATATATTCTTGAGGGTTTGTGAATTTTAGCGGGGTGCATGATATGTTTGTGTGTATTATAACTTTACATATTATGTTCGTATGGGCTTTTTCAATGAAATACTTTCTTAGTTTATCGACCCGGTTGTGTGCTTGTTTTTTAAATCAATGAAACCTCTTTCTTCATCTGCTCTATCGATTGTAAATCTTTCCACTGATCAATGTATGTGATGAATTTTGTGTGTACGAGTTAGAGTATTAAGTACTTCTAGGTCTATCTCGCTCCATTCAACTATTCCAAATGAGTATGTTAAAATCCGTATCACATATATGTCGATGGTTTTTGTTTTATTTCTCGCTGATAATTTCATCTTTAATATTTGTGATAATCTATTTGCATATTTTTGTTTGACTTCTTCGTTTATTGCCGCGTTCTCTATTCCTATTCTTTGTTTATATCCTCGATGTTTGTACTAATCTGTAATTTCCATTTCTTCTGTTTTCTTGTTGCCATCACGTAGTGAGTAATTTAATTGTCTTGTTTGTTTACCTTTGATTACATAAAAGGTCCTGTAATTTTGTAATCATATGTTATACTATTAAGGATGAGTGACAGTGGATTTAGAGCGCGGCAGAACCAGATTGCGCTTTAAGAGTCTCCTTGAAATATTTCTCGTTTGACCCGTAGGAGATTGGATATGATGTTATTTGTGTATAGAGCAGTTTCACAGGTTTGTATGACAGTCTTGAGAAATTGAACTGTTTTTGAATCTTCTTTATATTTATAGAATTTGTTTAAGTTACGAGTCGTATACACTATCAGTAGTTTTTTAATAGTCTATATAAGCAAATTAGAGTGCTCTGTGTTTAATTTTAGTCTGGTATATTATTTCCGCATCTATTACTAGTTGTTTCTTGCATTCTTTCTATTCCTCGTGAATTTTGTTATTTTGAATTGTATGCGTAATCAGTTTTTGTGTTATTATTCTTGTAAGAAGCTTTAGATTGTTGATAGATAGGTTATAGAACGATATTTTGACCGGATTAGCAGTGTCCTTATCTTTCGATATGTAATGCCTTATGTTAAGGTTGTGGGAATGGTCGTTAGATTGGAGATGAAATTGTTAAATACTATCGCGGGTTGTTTATGAATGGATGTGAATATTTTTAACCAAAAGTTTGCTATTTTGTCTGTTCTTGGTTCCTTCCAGGTGTGTGTAGACGCAATTATCTTTCTAATATCATTTTCTATTTCTGTTTGAATCTACGGGCTTCTCTATTGTGTTATATCGTTGTAGCCCATATATTACACCATCATTTTTCAACTTCATTCATGTTTGGTGCTTTACTTGATATTTGTTTGGTATTTTGGATTGTTTGATAAAACTTTTTTTTTGGATTATTTTGTTTTTTTCTTTTCTTGCTTTTATTATATCTCATGAGTTTATTCGCTTATGCTTGCAATTTTTGCCTTTTAGTGTCTAAATGTTCGAATACTTCTTTGCTTGCCATTTATCCTAGGTATTTCTTCTTGTTCATCGAAATTTTGCCTCGTAAGTATTGCACTAGCTAGCCTATTTCTTTTTCTCAGTAGTTCCAATTGTGTTGGCAGTCGGTGTTGCCAGGCTGGAATTTTTTTTTCCCGTTCCCTGCTTCTTATTCTTTCGTTCTTGTGTGGAATATATATATATATATATATATATATATATATATATATATATATATATATATATATATATACATCAGTAACTGTAGTTCTCCTAAGGTTGAATTCGTGGTGCACGATTGTATTTATGTGACTAATTATTGTTGCTCGTTTGTTTTCTTGTAGCTTTTTGTATCGGTGGTCTATCATTAAAATGATTATTTTTAAACTGTATATAAGTAAGGTGAATTTTTCTTCCAGCTCTTGTATTTGTATTTAATTTTGTTGAGTTTTTACTCTGTTAATGTTTATTATCGTTATTATTATTTTTATTTGATAGGTCAAAGGATTATTGCCTAAAGAAAATTCTTCAAAAAAAACAGTATTTGTTTCATTTTATTTATAAAGCAAATAAGTTTTACTAATTAAGTAGGAAAATTTGAGGTAACAATGTGACAACAAAGATTACTATTAAATTCTATCAACGCAATCATAAATTTGGAGCTGACCAACAACGTAAACAAAACATCATTTTTACGCAATTTAATATGATGGTATGATCTAAGTCAATAACAATTTTAGTATATACAGCACATCTTATGAATGTCAGATGGAGTAAAGTTATATGTATATATGGAACACACTGTATGATTTCAATTTAATAATTATTTAGTCAATTTAATAATTATTTGTGATACATCCTATAATTGCTGAAAAATGATAACTTCCGATTTAACTCAAATCAATAAATTTTTTACCGAAATATGATTCCAATAATATTGAAAGTTCATATTTTTGGGTAAAAAATAAAACCTAGAATAGGAAATAATAACTATTTTACCCTAAACTAAACTCTTTGCCAGTCAAATCAATATCCTAAAAAGTCATGTTACATAAAGAATACCTAGAATTAATCTTATAATTAAAATTGCGGACAAATGCAAATTTGCTCCCCACAGTCTATCAAGACACGAGTGTATAGAACAATTTTTATATTTCGAACGATAACGAAAATATCGAGTGTTCAGTATTAATTGAACAACAGCTATGATAGAACTAGGAAGTAGTTTAGGACCATTTCCCGTTATGATTGGATTGGATCGGTTTTAAGATCATATTTTTTCAACTCTGTCATGGGTATCGTCACTAAAGGTGTACGGATAATTTAGCAATGTAGACTACTAGTAGGGTAGAAGCTGAAATAAAGGCGAAAAGTTGGAAGGTATCTATGGAAGACATTGATTTAAAAATTAGTAGGATGGAAAGACAGTTTAACAAAAAGAAAATAAGAAAATTATAAGGATCTTTCTGTGATCACTAGGATTTTTCATGATGTATGAATATAAAAAATCTACGTATATACTTACTTCAACTAAAGGATAACAAATGTCATTATATATAACTTCAGTATTGGAATTTTGATCATATGTAGAGTCAAAAGTAAATGCTTTTGGAAATGTAGATCCTTCCCCTGGGTCCCATGTTTTTCTACTACTGGGTTTTGTATTTTCACCACACACTGAAATAAACAAAAATTTGTCAATGTAAATGAAAAGCTTGATAAAGGTCCATTTGAAAGTTAAATACTTTGAACCAAAGGTTTGCTATAAACATCAGGTAAGTTAGCAGTTTACTTAGCCAACTTACCCTCCAAAAAATATTACTTTCGACCTATGTAGGTTCTTGTACTTTATTCCCTTTGTAACGGCGCTTAGTTTCGTGAATTCAAATGTTGGTTGTTTGGTTACATTTTATGAATATATTTTTTTTAAACTATTAATTGTATTTTAAAATGTATATAAAAAATATTCAAGGAATCTTCACTACCATATCTTATCGATTTAACTATTTTTAGTAGCTCCACTAACACTATAACCTTGAAAATAGCCATTAACTACCGGTTCATCAATTTTTATGAAAAATAAACGTAATTTATGTGTATCTATGTTCTATGTTTTGTTTGATTCAGTTATAAAAATATTTATGGACAAGAAAAACAATAACATATTTTTGGTTAAACCTGCAAGTGGGCTGAAATTCTGTATTTGAAAGTATTTCCAGAATGGTTCGCAAAGAGAAAACTGCAATTAGCTTTAGACAGGGTTCATATGGGTGGAATTTTGTGGAACGACAATGACAAGCTGCATGATTCTTGCACAGCTTCCGTAAAGTTGTGTACCCTTTCAAAAGAATTTTCGTGGAATAAAAAGTTGCAGTCAGTTCATTTATATGTTGACGTCGAAGTTATAAGAGTATGCATTGCAGTTCGGTGATAGGTTGGGAAAGCCGAATGCTGTTCTTGATAGCTAGTAGTTGTTGTAGAAATACAATAACGCCTTTGGTAGCACCATCGCGTGTGCTATGATATACGAGCATACAGTCCAGTACCTGGACAACGTTGACACATAATATGACATCCCTGCCAATATTTCTGTGATATCTTCTTCTTACGACGCCGTCTCTTACGAAGGTTGGCGATCTATATAGCTAAACGAACTTTACAAACTGCTGTTTGAAATTTTAGCTTTAATAATTAGACGTAGTAATTCGTACTTTGGGCCCCTCATTATACAGTCAGTCCAAAAAGTCTCCATACACCACCTGCTTTCTATGCTATTTTTCTGTTATGTTTAACTAATTCATTGGAACTATAAGAAAACATGTTTAAATTAATATTTGAAACTTAACCAACAAGGATTAGTATTAAAAACATCTACGGAATATTTTATTTAGAAGTTACATCATTGTTATAAATGTAAACAAAATTAATGTCAAAAAAGTCTCCATACACTTAACAATTACCAATAATAGTTTGGAGGAGTTTAATGGAAAATAACAACTTCGTTTAAACCAATATTTAATGGGACCGTTGTTGGCCTTGATAATCACCTTTTTCTCATGCTTGCAACCAGCTTTCTAGTAACTTCTGCTGGCATGTTCTCCCATTCGTTCAATATCCTGTTTTTTAATTCTTCTCTATTTAAAACATTATGTTTGCGAACGCGCTGTTTAAGTTCCTCCTTTAAATGCTCGATGGGGTTAACATCGGGTGATTGCGGAGGTGTATGAAGCTGCTGTCGCACATTTTAGATCATCCATTCTCGCACCAAGTTTGCAGTATGTTTCGGATCATTGTCCTGTTGGAAAATGTATCTTTTTTCGAGTGCTAATTTTTGGACATTTTCTCTTAAATTGTTTCTCAAAATGTTCAGATAAACATGATGATCCTTGGTACCATTAATAAAATGTAAATTTTCAACCCTTCCAGCGGATATACATCCCCACAGCGGAGCACTGCCACCCCCTTGTCTCACCGTGGAACAAATGTTTTTAATATCGAATGCAGTATTTTTCTTTCTCCAAATTTTAGTTCTGCCATCAGACCCAAAAAGGTTAATTTTAGTTTCATCGCTAAAGTCCACCGATTCCCAAAATTCAAGAGGTTTAGTAACGTATTCTCTAGCAAAAGCTAACCGCTTTTTGCGGTTAGCTTCCAAAATTAACGGTTTCTCCCCGGCTGCACACCTCTTATAGCCTGCCCTGTATAAACAATTTCTCATAGTTTATGAACAAATGAACACCCGATTTTCTCCGAAACTATTTGTCATAGAAAGTTGAAATTTGGTAATAATATAGGAATTGTTGGCCTCATCAGAGCCATGTAGTTTTGAAAGTTAAATTTTGACTAGGTCATCGAGTGTGGTATTGTATTAAATGAAAGCTTGTGGAAACATGAGTAATATATATATGTATATATATATATATATATATATATATATATATATATATATATATATATATATATATGTATATACATATATATATATATATATATATATATATATATATATATATATATATATATATATATACATTGTAATACTTGCGCACACTTTTCTTTGTCTCGTTTTTAAAAAATAGAGAAAAAAACTCTGTCCTACCACCTTATCTCGAAAAGTATTGAACAAAAAATTTTGAATAATTTCTGGAATATTCTCCACGGGATGTAGATTGAAAGAAAATTATCACGAGTGCATAATGCTTTGATAATTTATCTGGTATATAAAAAAAAACAAAAATTTCAAGGTCATCAGTTTTGAGTAAAGATTGGAAACAAGAAGTCACTGATCATTTTATACCACCGTAACAAATTTTTTTATTTTAAAAGCAATCAACGTACAGAACATTAATTGTGCAAGTTCAACTTGCACTTGACGGGTTATTAATACTACTTTGAAAACCCACTGCAAAATTACTAGCAACAATTGACAGATTATAAAGTATGGCCGAAAATTATTCATTTGTTTTCAGTTTAGCGAGCAATAGATATCTTGATAAAATTCTGCTGATCATAACGTGTTTTCTTCAATGCAGTTCTTGAGTGTATGGAGACTTTTTTGACATTAATTTTGTTTACATTTTTATAACAATGATGTAACTTCTAAATAAAATGTTTCGTAGTTGTTTTTAATACTAATCCTCGTTGGTTAAGTTTCAAATATTAATTTAAACATGTTTTCGCCTAGGTCTAATTAATTAATTAAACATAACAGAAAAATAGTATAGAAAGCAGCTGGTGTATGGAAACTTTTTGGATTGACTGTATGTCCGAAGTATTGAGTTTTTGTTATTTTTATGGTTGTTAGTAATTCCTTCTGTGATTTTTATGTTCTGTACCCAGGGAATGCGTCTATAAATGTGCATTTCAAAAGATTCCAGTCGTTTCCCTAAGCCAAGGTCAAAAGTCCATCACTCACATCTATACAATAGTACGGAGAATATATACGCTCTCGCTATTCTCATTCGGAGTTCGAGACTGAGGCTTGTGCGATTGAAAATTTTATCCATATTCATATATGTTACTCGGGCCTGTTCAATTAGGGAATATATTTCCTCTCTTGGGTCCCACTTGTCATTTATATTGGTTCCCAAACATTTAAATGTGGAGACTTGTTCTACCGTGTTTTCCCTGATTTCGAGGGATTCTGGTGTTAGATTTTTCTTTGTTATTACCATCCACTTGGTTTTTCTTATATTCATAGATAATCCAAATCTTTAGCTGGCTGTTGCGACTCGATTGATCAATTGTTGGAGAATTTTGATATTATTTGCTAATAGAACAGTATTATCAGCATACCGTATGTTGTTCAGTGAACTTCCATTATCTCTAATTCCTTTAATGGATTCATAGAGGTCCTCATTAAACACAGCATCAGAATAAAATTGAACAAAAGTGGTGAGAGAATGCATCCCTGTTTTACACCTTGGGTTATTTTTATGGTTTCGGATTTTTCTATGTTAATTTTAACTTCCATTGATTGATTCCAGCACAGATTTTTAATAATATTTAGATCTCTTTTGTCTATATTTGTTGTTTCTAGAATTTTTATTAATTTTTAGTGCGTCGCACAGTCGAAAACTTTGTTGTAATCTATAAAACATGCATATAAATCTCCATTCATATCTTTGCCAGTATACTTAATGAGAATAAAGCATCCTGTGTTCCCATGCCTTTTCTATGATACAGTAAGTAATTATTTCTACTGATGGCGCGGAGATAAATAAACCCTAATAATAAGTAAAGTGGAACATAAGATAGTTCATAGTTTTCATTAGTACTATAATAGAGTTCCATCAAGCATCAAAACAACCTCTGATTTTATTTGGGCCTTGGATCATAAAAAAATGAAAAAAACAAACCCTTTTGGATGCATTTCAAAAAATTTGGTCAAGCAGTAAAAAGGTTACAGAGATACTTACAACTAAACCCGACTCCATAGAAAATATGTAGAAAATAACTCTCTATATGCTGTTTCTGCTAAAATTAAAAACAACGAAAAATTAATATCATTTTTAGATTTCTCGACGAAGTTTCGAAGTCTCAAAGTCGTATGCATTTACATGTTTGCCTAACAATCTTTGTGTTTAAAAATTGTTTTTGGTCTTAACAAGAACAATTCTTATAATATCTTTGAACCTACACAAAATTGAAACACCACCCCATTTACTCTCTTCCACTAAAACGATATCGATAATGAAAAAACAACAGATTCAGATTCATCGATTTCAAGAAACCTGAAGAGGACATTTAACATGATATATACGAAGCAATCCTTTTAACTGCCTTCTTCCCCCTTTAGTTACTTATAACATGTAGGCTGAAAAGCTTTTGGTCTGACATATAGATGTCGCCTTTTTCAAAAAATTTCGATGATTAGTTATAATTTTACAGTGGTTTTAGTGACGCTACTTTTGATATTTTCAAAACAATGGACAAAATCGAATTTCGTGTATTGATTAAACACTGTTTTTTGATAGGAAAAAATACCATTCAAGCAAAGTAATGGCTTGATAAGTGTTACGGGGACTTTGTCCCTGGAAACTCACTCATCATTTTGGATGACCGAAAACTGAAATTTCGTGAGATAGCTGAGACTCTAAAGATATCAAAAGGACGTGTTGGTCATATTTTGCATGAATATTTGGGCCTGAGAAAGCTCTGTTCGAAATGGGTATCGCGTTGGCTAACATTGGACCAAGAACAACATCGTGTTGGTGATTCTGAGCTCTGTTTGGACCTGTTTAAGAGTAATAAAAAGGATTTTTTCATGCGATATGTGATAATGGATGAAACATGGATCCAGCCCTACACACCGGAATCAAATCGGCACTTAGCTGAGTGGACAGCAGCCGGTGAAAGCCGCCCGAAGCGACCAAAGATCCAACAGTCGGCTGGAAAGGTTTTGGCCTCTGTATTTTAGGATGCGCATGGAATAATTTTCAACGACTATGCTGAGAAGGGGAAAATCATCAACAGCTAATTTTACATAAAGTTACTGGTGCATTTGGGGGCAGAAATCGCATAGAAACGGCCCCAAATGAACAAGAAAAAAGTGCTCTTTCATCAAGACAATGCACCGTGTCACAAGTCATTGGTTACGATGGCAAAATTGCATAAATTGAAGTTCGAATTGCTTCCTTATCCACCTTATTCTCCAACTTTGGCTCCCAGCGACTATTATCTATTCATAAACCTCAAAAAAATGCTCGCAGGAAAGAGATTTGGCTCCAATAAAGAAGTTATCGCCGAAACTGAGGCCTATTAAGACAAATCCTTGTACAATTGCGGTATAAAAATATTAGAAAAGTGTTGGGTTGATTATATCGCTCTTGAAGGAGACTTTGTTGATGAATAAAGTCGAATTTTGCCAAAAACAATGTGTTTTAAGTAGCTAGACTAAAAAGTTTTCAGAGTTTGGCTCGTTCCTCCCGGAAACTTTCTAATAATACTGTTGAAATTACACAATATTCAACGTGTTTGTTGTTGTTGTTTTTACTTGAAACACCGAATTGTTTGTGCTGTACCATCTCTATATGAAGTCCATTATTGTGAAAATATAATTGGGACACAATCACAGTAATATTCAGATAGAAGCCCTCCTCCAAAGCCATACTAAACTTTATTTCTAAATACCTTCCTTTTCAGAAGCTACCGAATCAATATTAAAAAATATTTGGAAAATCAATTACTAAGTAAAAATACTCATAAGATAAACACCATTCATTAATTCGTTTGACTTGGACAGCTCCATTAGATACTGTATTTTAATAATTATGCTGGTAAATAAATTTCCCTTTCTTTTAATGGAAGTTTTTTTAAGAAACCTTCAAAACATCCAATCACCTTGTAGATTTACAAGGTCACGCTGTATAATGATAACATAATTTAAGTATTTATGGCCTTTGGTTTTGGTGTAATTTGTTGTTTTCTTCCCAAAGCATTTTTTAACGTAAGTCATCAATATTACTTTTTTTTATTAACATTAAATGCCTATTTAATAAACAATTTACTAGATTTGATTATCGACTACTTAATTTGTTTGAATATCGACTTAAGTTACTTATTTTAAATGTAGTTTTCACCAATGACGAAGGAATTATTCTTATAAGTATAACTTCGTATAAATTTTAGACAATCAAGAGTGGAAGGTAATCAGTCTATTTGCAACAACAGAGGTAGCAGGGACACGAGGTGAATATTTAAATAGTATGTAGAATTAACCATATGTGCTAATAAACTATTCATGTGTTAAATATTTAAGCTTTCTAGGAATTTATTTTTTCGTTGAGAAAAATTTCAAGTCTATGTTAGTTCATACGTCTATCATTTTTTTATGAGTGAATATATTATTAGGGATAATTTGATGTGCGTTGCTAATGGATAATGGTTTTTAAATAATTATAAAATATTTATTTGTATTCCATCGTATGGGCATGTAAAACTGTTATTTTAAAGTTATCATTAAAATGCCCTCTTCTCACTTTTAAAGCCTATTTTTTGAAGCAGTAACGAAACATTGTTTGAATCCTTAAATATTTAACAATCCACGATTTTCTCGGAAACTATTTGTCATAGAAAGTTGAAATTTGGTAATAATATAGGAATTGATGGCCTCATCAGAGCCGTGTAGTTTTGAAAGTTCAATTTTGACATAAGGGGTTAGTTTTGGGGGGTGAAATCGGAAGTGAAAAAAAAAAATTTCTAGGTCATCGAGTGTGGTGTCAAATGAAAGCTTATGAAAACACGAGTAATATATATATATATATATATATATATATATATATATATATATATATATATATATATAATGTAATACTTGCGCACACTTTTCTTTGTCTTATTTTTAAAAAATCGAGAAAAAACGCTGTCCCACCATCTTATCTCGAAAAGTACTGATCAAAAAATAAAAAAAAAATTCCGGAATATTCTCCACGGGATGTAGATTGAACGAAAATTATCACGAGTGCATTACCTTTAATAATTTATATGGTATATAAAAAAACAAAAATTTCAAGGTCATCAGTTTCGGTAAAGATTGGAAACAAAGTTTGTTGAAAACTCATTTGGGGTGTGTTTTGTGAAGTCACATTTTTAATGTAAGTCATCAATATTAATTTTTTTATTAACATTAAATATCTATTTAATAAACAGTTTACTAGATTTGATTATAGACTACTTAATTTGTTTGAATATCGACTTATGTTACTTATTTTAAATGTAGTTTCACCAATGACGAAGGAATTATTCTTATAAGTATAACTTCGTATAAATTTTAGACAACAACAGTGGAAGGTAATCAATCTATTTGCAACAACAGAGTAGCACGGGCACGAGGTGAATATTTAAAAAGTATGTATAATTAACCATATGTGCTAATAAACTATTCATGTTTCAAATATTTACGCCTTCTAGGAATTCTAGGAATTTTATGTTCCGTATGCTAGTTCATACGTCTATCATTTTTTTTATGGGTGAATATATTATTAGTGATAATTTGCTGTGCGTTGCTAATAAATAATGGTTTTTAAATAATTATAAAATATTTATTTGTATTCCATTGTATGGGCATGTAAAATTATTATTTTAAGGTTATCATGAAAGTGCCCTTTTCTCACTTTTAAAGCCCATTTTTTGAAGCAGTAACGAAACATTATTTGAATCTTTAAACATTTATCAAACCACGAAAAATCATCATCATTAGCTTATTCCATCCATAGTCGAATGTAGTGTTTGTTGTTTGCTTTTTGCATCCATTTGTGTCCCGCCAGTCTTTGTATGTCGTCCCTTTATCTTATCTGTAGTTTACCTCTACATCTTTTATGCTCTTCTAGGCCTCCATTCAACCATACGGCGTATCCATCTGTTATCATTCTTGCGATATGCCCCTTCCAATTCCACCTTAATGTACATATTCGTTTTATTACATTTGTCACTTTTTATCTTCTTCGTATTTTCGATGTTAGGAATGTGATCTTGGAGTCTAATATTTATATATAATAATATCTTCATTGTTCTTTGAGTTACTTGGAGTTTATAATGTATTATACCTTTATTTAAAGCCCATTTCAGTGCCATATGTTAGTACCAGCAGTACATATTGGTAGAATACTCTGGCTTTTATTGTATTTGGGATATCTAATTTAAATGTAGAGTGTAACCTACCGAACGTAAATCAAGCAAACGAAACTCCTATATCCAAGACAGCTCTGAAATTATTCTTTGATATTTCGATTGTTTTGTCCTAAATATATGAATAATTATGCCTTTTATATTCTTTCACCTCCTATTAATACTTCCTGGCTGTTACCTTCAGTTTCATTGTCCAAATATTTGGTTTTAGTGAAGTTTATTTTTAGACTTATTTCTCGTTATTTGATTTTATCCATATTTCTTGCAATCCTTGCTTTTTATTGACTATCAGAGTGACATCATCTGCAAATCTTAGTAAATGCAATTATTCATCGTCCATTAGTATTCCTTTGTAGTAGCGTAGCGATTTGAACATGTCTTTTACAGTCAGCGTGAACAGCTTTGGAGATATTGAGTAGCTTTTTCTAATTCCTCTTCTAATTTTGATTTTATTTGTTTTTTCTTCAAGCATTATTTGTTATGTGACATTTTATATATGTGCTCAAGAAGAGTTGTGTATCTTTCGTCTACTCTGCTATTACTTAAGGCTTTAATGACTGCCTATATCTAATGCTTTTTCATAGTCAACCGTTGCTATCTAAAAGGTGACCTTATATTCATTTACTTTTTTACTAGTAATCTAATTGTTTGAAGATGCTCCAAAGTGCTGTATCTCCGCCTAAATCCGGCCTGTTCCCATGGTTGATACCTGTCTAATTTGTTTGTTAATATGTATGTTATGATTCTGTTGAGGATTTTGTATGGTACTGATAACAGGCTGATGGGTTTGTAATTCTTCAATTTAAATTTATTGCCCTTTTTAAAAATACGTACAATCCAGGCGTTTAATCAGGGTGTTGGGATTTTATTTTATAAGGCATCAGATCGTATTAGATAGTATTAGTGATATCCCTCCATACTTTGACATCTATATAATTATTTCGACCCTGGATCCTTGTTGTTGTGCATATGTTGTATGGCGTTCATTATTTCAATTGTTATATCGGGAATTTCTTCAGATCTCATATTTCTTACTATCACTCTGTTTTCTACGGGCAGTGGCGATCTTTTCGTATCATATAGTGTTTAATAATATATTTCTGTAGCTTCTCTTACCTCCAGGGTCTATGTGATCTCTTGGTTATCGTCATCCATAAGTTATATTATTTGATGTCCCCCTTCATTCACTTGTTTATTTAGGGATTTGAAACTTTTTCTCGCTCTCAAAATTTCTTCTGTTTTTGACTTCCTGTACTGTCTGACGTTTTCTCTGATATTTTTCTTTATTACATACTTACTTAATGCTTATGTCTTTCTACTCCCTTTTTACGAGTGTAAGGCCCGTGAAGTTGAGTTATTCTATATATTTTTTCCATATTTCCTTGTATATCTCTCTATACTGTTTAAATTGTCAATTGCCTCTTTTGCTTCTTCTGTATTAGTTTCTTCTGTTTGTGTGAGTTCTGTAGTTTGTTCCGGTATTATATCTCTATGTTGATTTTTGTATGCTATGTCATTTCCAGTTCTCTATAGTATTCCCTTCATCTTTCCATAATTTTGTCTTCTTCTTTTATGACCTCTCCTTCTAATTTTTTGCCTCCATTTCCTTTCTTTCTCTTTCTGTGATTCCTACATAATACATATGTTGTTCTTTTGTCAGTTCCTCCTCTTTTCCGTTTATACCCCTATTATTCCGTGTTCTCAATCTAATAACTCGATAATTATTTTTCATTTTTTTCTTCCTATCTATTTCTTTGATTATCTTCTTATTTGTATTCCTTTCATTAGTCCTCTCTTCCATATCCTTTATCTTTCCCACGGTCGTCGTCAATCTACCTATCTCTCTCCTTTTTCTCAGTTTTTTGACTTGATGGTTATAGTGTTCTTTGTTTGTTCTTTCAGTTTTTCTTCCTCAATGCCCCATTTATATTCTCGTCCTTCGATTATGATTTTTTGATATCCTATTTTCACTCTTTTTTCCATTCTTTCTCTTGTTCTCTGCTATATGCTTCAATTTATTTTGAATTTCGCTCCTTCCTTTGTTAAATCGTTATTTATGTAAACTCTCTCTCTTAGGTTTCTCAGTTTGTTTTTATTTTTCATCACAGCTTCTTTATCTCGCGTGTTTCCAAGTTCTATCTTGTATATAGTTGCTCCTATTTTTATTACATCTTTAATCTGTACTCTTGTGTCCATACTCCTCTCCATAAAATGTTCTATACCCATTCTCAGATCTGGTTGGCTATTCGCTCATTTCCGATAATACAATATTATTCCTTACGTTGTTTTTTTCCAGCCTACTCATCTTCAAATCCGTACTTCTCATGTTTTCTCTAATTATCTTATTTTCCTCTTTCAATACTTCATTCTACTTTCTTAGTTCCCTCAACTCTTGTTGGTATCTCTTCTGATCTTGTTTTATTTCCTTTATATCTGACATTAGCTCTCTGATCATTTCTATCAAATTGTCTGTCTGATCTACTCTTTGGTTTTTCTCTTTCTGTGGTGTTCTTATCAGCTGTTTACTCTTCTTGATTAATCCCATTGGCTCTTCTTTTTTTTCGACTCTTTCTCTTTTCGAGTCTCCTGATGTATAATCATCGCTAGCCATTGTTCTTTTTGTTATAAAAATTTTACGTGTGCTGCTCGTATATTCCATTTTCAAACACGGGAGAAAAAGAAAAAAAACGGTTGTTTATGCTTCTTATCACCGTTCTCTGGTGGTTCCTTATACGCAGTAAAATGGCCAAGGTCGTCGCTTATCGTTTCGTTAGCTTCATACAATTTCACAGAATTATTCTCATAAACCTTTAAATTTTTACTTATTGCCTTAATTCTAACACTACACTCTACTTTAATTCTAGTCCCTCTCGTTTGCAATCGACAAAATAATTAAATAGATCGAAAACACTTTCTATATTTTCTTGTCGATTTCTGCCATTCCAATCTGCCGTTTGTACTATCACTCCTTAGTAGTCTTTTCTGTTTCATTAGATATGGGGTTCTTTACTTAATTTTTGAGTCTTTTCTTTTTTGGATATTGATATTTTGAAGTCATAACTAGGCTGTTGGTTATTTGTGTGTTCATCAGTTTCTGTTTATTACTACTTAGTACATATCACCACTACACCAAACACTTTATTTTTGTACTCGACGCGCGTTTTCTAACCTTGTTAGCTTCATCAGGAGCGATAATTGTCCTTTCAGTGATGTAGTGGTGATATATACTGAGTAGTGTCATTGTGCTAAAGATTCCACGTTTCCAACATAGGTCTGTTTCGTAGTTTATATGTTCTATATGACTTTTTAATACTTGTCGATATTCGTCTGTATTTAGTTTTATTATTTCTGTTGGAGTCTTTATTTTTGTATGTGTGTTCAATTCATACTACGTCTCTCTTGCTTCAGATTTATTCTTATTTTTTGCTCTGGAGTGTCGTGTCCATTGTCATTTGATAAAATATAATCAATTTCGTTTCTTGTTATTTCGTCTGGGCTTTATCATGTCCATCTTCTATGTTCTGCCTTCTGGAAAATGTGTTAGCCTCGTTGGCAACATTTGATAATATTTCTCCTCTGCTGTTCCTCATACCCAAACCACACCTCTCGACACTTTTCTCATTTGTGTTCTCTGGTTTATCTATTTTGACATTGAAGTCTCCGATTATTATGATATATCTTGTTTTATGGTTTAACAATGCCTTGTTTATATCTTCGTAGAATTGGTCAATTTTTCTTTCTTGACGTCGGTGTATATACCTGAATGATTTTTCATTTGCATCTCCTGTTTATTTGTATGTCTGCTGAAACCCCTCTTTCAGATATTACTTTGAACTCAATAACATTATTTGCTATTTTTTTATGTATAAGTAGACCGACTCCTTCAATTTTCTTACTTTAACTACCTCTAGAGAAAAATTTATGGTCACTTTTTAGGGTTTAGATTCTCCTGTTCTTATTTCTGCTAAGACCAACACTGCCCTTTTTATGTTTTTTAGTTGTTCTTCTAATTCGATCATTTTTTTTCTTTGGATCCTAAAGTTCTTGTGTTGTAAGTTGCTATGTGCCATCCTGTTCTTTTAGAATTTCTATGGGTGGGTATACGACTGTATTCTACTTTCGAATTTTTGTCTCCCCAGAATCCATGGGACTAACTGCATGAGCAATGCAAGATGCTGAGTTTCCTCTAATCGCCTGGGGCACTAGGATAAAAGAGTTTGAAGGATGGTATGTGGTGAACGACCTGATGTCTCCCTATGTTAGGAGGTGGGAGGAGAACAAGGCTGGCGTTGGCGGAATCGCGTCCCTGAAGTAGATCTGTCCTCTGCTGGGATCACAGAAAAGTATCTAACTGGCACCATAACGAGAAGAAACGTTCAATATTACTTGTAAAATTGTGAACAACGAAAAATTATTACTAAGAAAAAATGATTTTGGAAATAAGAAATATAGGAAAATATATTCTAACGCTATTAGTAACTAGAAATACTTTATTGTAGGTAAGTTTAAAATGAAATAAAATTTATTTAGATTGAATTAATAGCTTTTTTTTATATAAAAAAGTTGCCAGCTTTAATTGCCCCAACCTCAGAGAAAAATGCTATTAAATTGCGTGATGTCGTGAAGATCTAAGTTAATGTTATGTGAATTATGTTAACCCAAACTTGATAGTTTCTAAAACTCTTAAACAACTAAATTTTCCCTGACTACGTTCGATGAACACAAATTAAAATTTTAAGTAAACTATATAACTAATCGACATGTCTACACAATGATTGCGTAGTTTTTGCAACTTACACGATTCATCTTGCTACGGAGACACAACGATTGAGGTGCTAAAATTGTGCGGAAACTTTTGCGACTAGACTGTGATACATAAAATATCTCATTTAGAATACTACAAAAAGTAATATTTTTTCAGCGTTGTAGTTTGGCTATATTTTTAGTAGATAAAATTGCGTCTAACAATATAATTACCTTTAAAATTATAATTGTGGTGGTGATTAAATATCACCGGTCTACGCTGGAATGCTTAAATAACAGAGAAATAATTTTAAAACAAGTTGAAGGGAAGTGGTATATCTATCGATAAAGTGTTAAAGTCAGTACCATTTGTTTGTAAGAAAAAGCAACTGTACGAAATTATTGATAAATAGCGCCCCCTCGATTATAATACGGAAAGCTAACTCAAAAGAGATTCAAACTCTTAATACAAAATCATCTCCGCCATGTCTAACTAACCCTGAATTCACAACGACTAATTTATAGGTACCTATTTCATCAAAACAATCAGCAAACTGTCCAGAAAAAATAAATAATAAACAAAATATTTTTCTAAGGAATTAAAAATTACATTGCAAAAAATACCTTGAATATATCGATACAGGATAGAAATGAAATCAATAAAACATAAATGAAGATGATATAAATATATAAATGCAATATAATACACACAACACAAATATCACTGTTTCTGTTTAATTAAGAGAACTCAAGAGAAAATAATTGTCACCAAAATTTGGTAACACTAATAAAACACTTAAAATACATTTCGCTGTACCAATTTTCAATTATTTTTCATGACATTTAATAAAGTAAAAACAGATTATTTAATAGCTGATGAGCAGTTCGGCATCTCTTATCCAATCGGCTGAAAAACTTCTTGGTTTTTTTACTCATGCATGTTGAATTTTTTGAAATTATATAGTCCAGTAATTTTATAATTATGTACTAATTTATTAAAAATAATTCTAGATTTGTTCCCAATTAACTTAAGGACTCACCTATTTGAATATTTTAATAATACCCTATATATATATATATATATATATATATATATATATATATATATATATATATATATATGTATATATATATATATATATATATATATATATATATATATATATATATATATATATATATATATATATATATATATATATATATTGTTGTCCGTGCTCCGGTTCAAAAAAAGAGATCACTAAAAGCAAAGCTGCTTATACGGAGAGGATAACATCAATCGACAAATGGGATGAGGAGGAAAAAATAGCTCTCTTGTATTGGAACTTTAAAAGCCTTCCTAACACAATAAACTCAAAATCGAAAAAGGAGTAAGATTTCTCACAAAAAGGACAGATTCATAACTGTTGTTAATAAACAAACCACATCTTCTCTTTTCCAACATTCACTCCAGATAGATTACAAAATAGATTTTAGTAACTGCAAACAGAAAGCCATCATAGAAAACTACAAAACAAGAATAATTGAGAAGCTATTGAAATCGAAAAAACACTTGATCAAGAGAGACGATGCACTAAATTTGTCCAATACATGGAAAACGATAATTACAACATAAATTTATTAATTTATTGACAGAACATAAATTTTAGAAGCTGAAGCCACTGCAGCAATTGTCAAGAGGGTGCCATCTATGATCAATCAGCATTATTATAACCTTCGACCCAGCAAGTACCAATTTTTTCTATTACTATTTCTTAAATAAAGGGATGTTATGTAGAATTTACTTACCTTGCAATTAAGTTCCGTTTCTCTCCTGTTCATGGGTCGACATCTTACTATAACTTTGACGTTCTCCGCCATTTCTTAAAATTTCAGGGGTTTTTATCTTAGCACCTCGTTCATCTAAAATTAAAAAATATAATAATATGAGGGCATGTAAAAGCAAAACTGATGATAAGTAGAAGCGGGCGTTTTAACGGAAAAATATAAAATTGTCTTAAGAATTAATTTTTAGATTTTCTTGATAATGGCAATTCAGACATATCTGCTACATTTTATAGTAGTTTACTTACGTGTCAAGATCACAAAGAAGAATTTGGAAGAGAGATAAGAATATTTCAGGCTAACTGAATTGACAACAATATGGATTTACTGAAGGGCAAGACCAAGGTGGGACGGATTAGTAAGTATCCAATGTAATTTTTTTTTCTAACCACTGACTGGGAGTATGTGTGATAATGTGTAACGACTTATAGGAGGCATTAGAGATTGTCGAGCTGTTGAATTATGGGATGACAATAGCTGTATAGCTGTAAGAATTCAGAATATAGCAAGAATAATTCTATAATAGTTATTTATGTGTCAAGCTCGGAAAGTGTCATTTTTCACATCGCAGGGATCTATATAGTTAAATAACATCAGTGTCTATTTAAATTAACTCAGAGTACAGATAATTTTATCAAGAAGTATTAACCAGACTTATACTGTTTCCCGAACTACAGAAAATATAAAGTTATAGAAAGACGCACACGTGAAAGAAATCGTCGCATTGTAATGAAGCCGACTAGCTACCGCTGAATCATTAAAATGTGCCTCGTCGACTTTCTCAGAGATGTCGCACAAGTACAAGTTGTATTATATGCAACAATAATAGGAAAAATATGTTTGGCATCTCTGACAAACTCGGCACATTTTAACCTGCCGACGGTAGCCAGTCGGCTTCATTTTGCTGCGGCTTTTTATTTCACGTGTTTGTCTTTCTGTAGCGAAAGCTATATTTTTTTGTGACAAAACTAAAATTAACGTAAAGTATGTTTTTCGAACAAAAAACTGATCATACGCTGATAATTCTTCTACAGAGCATATATATACTAATTAACAAAAAATGTTTCGTAATATTTTTAATTACTTTTTTTGCTCGGTTACTTTTCATAATTGTACATGACCCAACAATGTATTGTTGGGTCATGTACATGACAAGTTACCTTGTCCTAATGCCAATTTGTTTTATTAATTAAATAATTAAAATGTGGTCAAAGTAGTTATTTGTTTGTAAAGTCTGTCCATACATATAGTGAAGTGACTAACTGATTAGTGCAAGCTGTAAAATTCAAATATGATTGAACAGGTCCGTACTTCGCTTAGAATTTAATTATTTTGGTTTTTGGAAAGACATTAAACAATGCTTATACTATTTTTTATTTATGTTTATTACAAATCATCTTATTATTACCAATTATTTTTATTACAAATACAAATTATTACTTTACTCATTAAAATTAATTACATTATTCAGTCAAAATAATATCACTATCGCTATCATTATCATTGGTTCTAATTATTAGTTTTTTTTTATATTATTTGTAATATGGATATATGATTTTTCAATATGTATGATAGAGTTCGCCCATTTCTGTAGAGGTATATTAAAAACTTCGGTTTCCATAAGTTTCAGTACACTGGAATTAACAGTGGGGCAAATACTATTACGACGAATGGAAGATTTCAATTGATGCCAAATATACTCTATAGGATTAAATATAGAATGGTATGGTGGAATCCTTAAAACTGTGTGCCCCATATACTTTGCATAATTGTCACAGACATATTCCTTTTTTATGTTTAAACTCTTCAAAACTTCTATCAATTGCTGTTTGGTATAATCTTCGTGGAAGTAAATGTCATTATCGTACATGTAGTTTTGAATTGTTGCTTTTGTATCGCTTGAGTAGTTGATAGCTTGCGTTGTCCACCACAATTACGTTATTTGGAGCTATGTTCGGAATTAGCTTGTTTTTGAGCCAATTTTCAAATAATTTCCTCATGGTAATCGAGAGAAGAATCTTTTATGTTCTTTGCAGATAGGGAGAGTGCATTCGGAATCCATCCGTCTTCAAATCCAGCACGCAAAACCATAATCCTTTTACCTCTGTTTGATGGTGCTTTTGTTTTACAGTTATCGCTTGAGTCAACCCAATCCTCTTCCAGAGTGTCGAACCATGTTTCATCCAAGTAAATAATTGGCTTTTGCTCGTCTTTGTAAAACCTTATTTTTTCTAAATATTCCAGTCGCCATTCCTGAATTCTCTTGGACTCCATTAAGCTTATTAAGTTTTTCAAATTTGAAACTCATGTGTTGAATACACTTTCATAATGTTGCATTACTACATTTAATCACGGTTTCATCTCTTTCTAGCCTTTTCATTAAATTATTCAATGTGGGCACACTTTGTTTCTCGTATATCTTGTAAATTTTACGCCGTATTATATCTTGATCACTTCTATCTATCCTTGAGAAAATGCCAGCATCACTTCTTTTCTTCCTCACTATAATAGAGTTGAATAAACATTCTTTATAATTTCCTTGGCATGAGTAGATAAGTGTTTTCTACTTTTGCATGGGGTAACCTGTTGAGATACACTTGACTGGCAAATATTTTCCATGACTAAGCTGCTATATCGCACACGAAGTAACAATAATTACAAAGCTAAGTGGCGGCTGTATTTATATTACTAGACAATAAGTGCCAATATGGATTATGCAAGTTATTTTCGGGTCAAAGGGATGTTTTATAACCACCATTAAAATCATATTAAAATTTCAGGTAAAATAAACAGATATCATATTTTTAAGTATGGTCCATGATTTACCTACTTCTGAAGTGCTCAAAGAAAACCATAAAATTTTATTTCATTGTCTATGGTTAATAATTTTTACCCTTTAAGGATTAAGTTTAGTCACTTCACTGTATACACTCCTGGACAAAATTAACGCAACAATGTATTAAATCATACAAATCTCTAAAATGAATTAATTTTAATAATTTTTTATGAACATTGGTTACACTAAAAGTTAGAAAATACTTATTAGGATACTTTAAAAGTGAATTAGCTACCAAATTTCTCTATAAGATTCGAATTAAAATTATTCTTAAGACCTAATAACAAAATCGTTGAAATTATGTAATAATGAAAAAAAATAAACTGGGACACTAGTAGCAAAATTAATGGTGTAACTGGGACACTAGTAGCGTATGTTGCCTCCTCTACTTCGGATGACAGCGTTTATGTACCTAGGCATGCTTCTAATTAAATTTTGGATAAAATCTTGAGGAATTTGCTCCCATTCTGTGATAACTGCATTTTCAAGTTCCCTCAGGTTTCTAGGTGCAGGTATATGACGTTTCACATTTTTCTTAAGGTGATCCCATACATGTTCTATCGGATTCAGTTCCGGGCTTTTTGGTGGCCATTGCATAATCGGTATATCAACTTGATTAAGATAATCGAGTACCTCCCTAGCCACGTGAGGTCGAGCGTTGTCTTGCATAAACAGGAAATTGGGCTTCACAAAATGACCGAAAGGCATCACATGTTCTATTACAATATTCTCAAGATAGTATTCAGCATTCATGGATCTCGTACGGACAGGAACTAACTCTGTGTGAGCATCAAAGCAGATGCCACCCCAGAACATAACAGAGCCACCGCCGAATGGAATCCTTGCAGAGATATTGCAAGGAGCAAACCTCTCTCCTGGTCTTCGCCACACTCGCTCACGACCATCTGGATGTTTTAGACTAACCCTAGTTTCATCTGTGAAGAAAACTTGTTTCCAATCATCCACAGACCAGTTTTCGTGATTTCAAGCAAAACGTAACCTGGCAACTCTGTTCTCTCTAGTAAGCAAGGGCACAGTGGCTGGTCTCCTACTGTTTAATCCAGCTTCATTTAACCGTCTTCTAACTGTTTTAGAAGAAATTGTGACATTGCGAACAGCTTCGAGCTCGTTTCTTATTATAGAACTAGTGACAGTCCTGTTTCTTAAAGCATATTGTCTTATAAAAGGTTCATCTAGGTCGCTAGTGCATCATTTTCGCCCTTGCTCTAGCCTTCTAGAATAAGTTCCTACTTCATTCAAGCGTCTTACCATACGACTTATTGTGGAACGATGTTTGCCTAACAAATTGGCAACATAACTCTGACAATATCCCTCGTCCTCGCACTACCTCGTGTTCAGTTAAATTCATTGTTCGATTCATTTTTTCTAATTCTGCGGGGGTCAAAAATAAAACAGTCTACCACAAAAACGTATTACTTTGAAAAAGGGAACAAATTTATAAGCTTACTTTTAAAGAAAATCTATCGCATTATTACAGAAAATTGTTTATCTTCTAAAAAATTCTTTAAAACTGTAAATCTAAACGAATTGTTTTGATTTCTGTCATGAACAACGAAACAAAATATGCATAGCCTACTATTCAAATATTCGATAAACTTTAAAACTGACATAAGAAAAAGATAAATTAATTTTCAGATTGTTGCGTTAATTTTGTCCAGGAGTTTATATGGACGGACTTTACAATAATATTATAGAGTTGCCTTCATTTTGATAAGGCCGAAAGACATGTAAAAGTTTATATAAATACAAGAGAATCAGAAAAATATCCAGTAGTTTATTGGACGACGACTGCCAATAAGTTTTGCCTTACATAATAAACACGGGAAGTCCAAGAATAATGAACAACCTAGGCATACGTAGGTCAGCGTAAGAGAAAATGATAGTGTTGGGTATCTTCCAACACAATCATAACAGCAGCAAATATCTAAGAATTTTTAATGCATGCGAAAAACTTATTGACGATCTTCTTCCTGTAAGCCGCTATTTATTTTTTTGTATATCTTTTGTGGAATCCAAACACATATTTCATTTATTCTTCTTCTTCGGGTACCAAGACTGTTCAACGATCGTTGGTTATCATGTTGGCTACCATGTTGATGATGATCGTTTTATTGACAGCCGCTCGGAAGAGTTGAACCGTAGACTATCCGTACCACTGCCTGAAATTTTTCAACCATGATGTTCTCCTTCTCCCTGGAGCACTTCTGCTTAGAATCTTTCCCTCTATAATTAGATGAAAGATTTCGTATTTTTTTAGATGTTTTATAATGTGGCCAAAATATTCTAATCTGCGTTGCTTCATGGTCATGACCACCTCCAAGTCCTTTTCTAAGCGAATAAGATCGCTGTTGTTACTAATTCTGTCCATCCAACTGATTTTCAGCAGTCGTCGATACACCTACATCTCAAATGCCTCCAGACGTTTAGCATTGCTTCAGTTAGCGCCCATGCTGCCATGACATACGAGAGAACAGAAAACACATTTTCATCCGTAGTTTCAATGCTAGGCCGTGACTAGTTAAAAATTTTTTTGTTCTTCATAAATGCGGCTCGGGCCTTCTCTATTCGCATTTTGAGTTCCACAGTCGGGTCCCAGTTAATATTGCTACAGAGATACATGAATTTATCAACTTTCTCTATCTTTGTGTCACCGACTGTATACCATCATCTTCAATATTAGATTCTTTGCTTATAATCATATATTTTGTTTTATTTGTGTACAAGTGTCAGTTACTTTATCCATAAGTTCTTGTAGAGCTCTTGCGTTATTAGTGATAATTAATGTATCATCGGCGTACCTGATGTTATTTATGTTACCGCCGTTGATGTTGATTTTTTTCAGTGGTACCAGTGAGTGCTTCATTGAATATTACCTTCGAATTGAGGTTAAACAACAAGGGCGATAGAATACAACCCTGACGCACTCCTCGCTTGATTTTTAATTTCATCTGATAGCTGATACTCTAACTGTACTTCAGCTGTCTGATGCCAGTACTAATTGACGATGATACGAATGTTTTTGTCATCAATATCGGTCGTTTTTAAAATCTCTATAGAAGTTTTTTTCGTGACATACCTTGTCAAAAGCTTTTTCAAAGTCAATTGAACAAAGGAATACATTTTGGCGAATATCGTAATATCTCTGGATCAACACATGGATACCAAACAGGGCCCCCCCTAATCCCTAATCCGTTTCGAAAACCAAACTAACTATTTCCAAATCTTTCTTCAAGTTTATCATATATCCTGCCATGCATCACTCTCAAAATATTTTTAAAACGTTGCTCATGAGATGGTCACTACAATTGGTTGTTTTTTGGAATTATGACAAATGTTGATTTTATCCAATCAGTCGATAGCATTCCGGTTTCATAAATGGCGCTAAAAAGTTTTGTTAGGGATGTTATTCCTATATTATTCAACAGTTTTAAAATTTCAGTGCTCACTTGGTCCGGTCCAGCTGCTTTTTCATTTTTTGCTAGCTTTATTCCTAGTGCCAGTTCGTCTTTGGTAATTGGTGGGCCTGACGTAGCATCAATCATGTCACATTCAGATTTCTCATCATCGAACAGTTCTGTGATATAATCCTTCCATATCCCGAGCTGTTATGTTATAACTGTTTATATTCTGTCCATTTTGTTCTTTATTTATAAAAGGTGATTAAGTTTACTGTACGTCAGATCCTAAATATTTTTGTTATTCATTTACTAGTTACAGTTCAGACGTGAGGAAACCAATCAAATCAAAATAACTTAAGAATAATAACATCTAACATAAATGAGCAAAAACCATTTTTATGGAATGAGAAAAGGAAGGTTTAAATCAATCAGAATGACTTTTATTTATTTGTTGTAGGTATCTCTCGTTTTTTTCAATTTACTTTGAAATTGGTATAAATTTATAATAATGCTATTTTTTATTTTCTTTGTTGAAAATTATTTAAATCTCCTACTAATGTTCTATTGTTTTAAATATCCTGTGTCAAATTTTCCTATAAAATTGGTAAAATGATGTAAATTACGTTATTAAGTAGAAAAGTGAAAATAAAAATAAACACCAATTGAGGTACCGGATGGCGGAATTGCTTCTACACCTGACCCCTGTTCCCCAAGTAGGCAGGAGAACGCTGTGAACGCGTCGATGGATGGACGAAATCAATTTACAACGCAATAATTAACTCGTCGTTTTTCTGTTAATAATTAACGAATCAAGTTGATTTTTGCGTAGAAACACTTTTTAGGCTTGTACGTTTTTTGGATATAGTCGTTTCATAAAATTATTTGTTTAACTTGGTATTAACAATAAATAAACTTTCGCTGAAAAATTTCAATATTAATTAAATAATTTGCGAAAATGACCTATGTCGGTTTATTTTTCATCCATTTGCGAGTATCATATCAAAAATTGAGGTCAGTATAGTAATTTTTGCAGCAATGATGTGGATAAATGTGTGCACGAGCTCTTAGCGCACGCGCGTGTTTTCATGCAGCTAATCGCAGTGAAAATTAGTTTTTGAATGCTTTCAGCTGTCAAAAAAATTGTTTTCTTATTTGGTTTTACTATTACAAAAACTTTATTGTTTTTTTGTTTCATAACACTGAAGTTGTGTGTTTTTCGTAAGGAAAAGTTGAGTGTACGAAAATACGCTGAATTAGTTAAGGGTTTTTTGGGGTGTTGTATGTAGATATAAAATTTTTCAAGTAAATATTATAAAAAAATATGCACGCTTTAAAATCGTTGTAACAATTTTTCACCCCAAAATTCAAAAACCGTTTGGTTTTACAATTTGGTTTTTAGAAGAGTTTAAAGGAACATGTAATAATAAATTATTATGTATTATGTTTAAAAAACAAATGTCTACATAAAAATTTAGATTGTATTTTAATATATTTTTTCATCACTTCTCTTTTATTACAAGTCATTATCAATCTTAAAACATACATTTGCACAACTTTGAAAATGCTTTTAGGATACAATTGCAAAGCTTTTAAAATACAAATCAAAGAAGATCCCTTTTTTTTTGGTTTGGTGAAATCACGAGTTCCACCTCGTTTATGAGCGAGACCATCTTTGTTTTTTATTTTTTTTATGAATCGTTTTGAATTTCCCCTTTTTTTTATATTGAGAACTTTGCATACAAAATCTTGACAAGTCACAACGTCATCATTCTCTTGATATTTGTAAGGAAAATGATACTCCCAGTAGATAATAGAACTTTTAAACGTTATTATCTTTAGTAGAAGTTGTTTTCTCCTCATTACGCTAAAAAGCATGAATTTTTTGAGAGTTATAATTGCCAAGACCCAAAATGTCTGGAACAATTTCTCTTGCGCTGGTACTTCAATGGTTTTTCAACTGTTACAACAGGACTTTACAGCTACGAACTTTTTGACTTAAACAATCTTCTCAGTTGACCTCGAAACATATTTTCTTTTCCCTGTAAAACAGGAGATATTTCTCGAATTATTATTATTGATTTTTATAATTATTTTTAATGATTGAAAAGTGAATTTTTTAAATGATGTACTTCCAAAGACAAATTTTTTTCTCAAACAGAAGATGTCTTATCTTTGAGCCTGTCTCAGGAAACATGATTTTGTTGGAATTTACCTCATCTTTGGACTTTTTTGCAATGGCGCATTTCGAAGCGTCAGGATTTCTCGATCTTTTTCTGCCAGTTTGAGTAGATTTTCAGTCTCCATTTTATTTTATTTAGATAACATTCAATTAACAAAATGGCATTTTAAATAACTATCTTCTTTTCACGAACTAAATAATACTTTAAAATGTTTCAAGACTGCAACTTTTCTTTGTCATGGTCGAAGAACAACTGACTTTTAATGAACAAAATTTTGGAGAGGGAGGATTCTATTCTAAGAAAAGGGTGAGTTTGTTTAGTTCAGTTCCTTTACATTTGTGGGAATTTCGTTCTAAGAAACATAATTAATTATTACTGAATTTTCGACGGCTACGAAACAGTATAATTCGTTTGTACACTTAGAAAAAAAGTTTTCACTCAAGAGAAAATATTTCAGAAACGATTTTTTTTTTAAAAAGAGAAAGAAGTATTAGGTCAAAACTTTTTTTTTTAAATAGTCTTGAGTCCAAACTTTTTGCTCTATACAGAAAAAGTTTTTGTTCCAAACATTTTTTGGATTGAGTACAGATCAAATCGAATATTGAAGAAAGTTTTATAGACAAAATTTGATACTTTCAAAAATGGTAACCATTAGTGTAAACATTGTGAAATTAATCTTTGGTTATTTCATTTTCAAATGAAATAACCAAATAAGACATTTTCACTAAGATTAGCTGCATGAAAACGCACGCCTGCGCTAAGTGCTCTTGCGCGTTTGTTTATTTCTCCACATCATTGCTGGAAAAATTAACATAGTGGCCTGAATTTTTGATATGATACTCGAAAATGTAAGGAAAATAAGCCGACACTGTTGATTTTGACCAATTTTTTTTATTATTATTGAAATTTTTCATCGAAAGTTTATTCATTGTTAATAACAAATTAAACAAACAATTTTATCGAACGACTATATCTGTAAGAAGCGCACAACCTAAAGAGTGTTTCTATTCAACAATCAACTTGATTCGTTAATTATTTTTTTTATATATCTAGCACATGTGCTGCAGGAAAATCCCTAAAGCGCTACAGGAGGGACATGTGAGTAGTATAACAAACGCGCTTCTGTGACTGTTGTCGTAACGACAAACTTTTCGGTCCGTTACGTTATTTTTGGTTCGAATTCAGGCAAACTTCGTGAAATGGTGTATTATCCCTGGCATTTTAACGTAATGCGTTTACCGTCCGCATAAGTGTTGAAATTGTTGCTTCGGATGGCTATCTACCCCTGGGGTAGTTGAATATCACCCCTTGCGTTGAATCGAAAAGGTCCTTATATCCGAAGAAAGGTGTAAATGGGGTGTAAATAGGTGTGCATAGGTGTGTATAGGTGTGAATAGGTGTGTAAATGTCGTGCAAGAAGTGGTCTGATGTCATAATTCCAATACAGGGTGTTATCAAGAAGGCATTTAATAAGTAATAGTAAAATGTATCCAAAAGGTCCTTATATGTGTGGAAAAAGGGTGTTTTTTTTGTTGAAAAGTGGTCAAAAAGGCCTAAATGAGCGTGTAAAAGGTCCTTATTCATGTAAACGTGGGTTGTTTTCGTTAAAAACGGGGGGTGTTGAAAACTATATTGTGAAAAGATTCATATAGTGTAAAGAGAAGGTTAGATGTCTGTTAATTTTTGGGTTTATCGTAACGGTAAATGGTTCCCCGTAACGTTATAAGGTGTTTGTCAATAGAAACCGATATTAGCAGGGTATCTTAACTTCATTAAACTTCCATTTGAGGAGAAGTTGTGTAGAGGCTAGTTGTGTAAAAGTGGATCAATAGGTAATATTTTAGCTGTAAATGTGTGCAAAAAGGCCTTATTTGGTTGTATTTTCGAGGTAAAAATTGGTAAATGTTCTCCTATATTGTTGTTTTGGCGTCTAAAAGTCGGTAAAAAGCTGTAAAATGTAAACAAGTGGAGCCGTAAGTCCGTAAAAATGTATGAGATAAGGCTAAATGTAAAACAAAAAGTATGAATAATGTGTGATTCATGGTACTTTTAGTATGTAAAATTGAGTAAATAAGTGGCTCGCTAGGTCAGCAAAGTAGATAAGAAAGGTGAAAAATAGCTGATAAGAGTTGAGTGAATGTATGTGAGAATGTAAGAAATAGCAAAAACTTGTATTAATAGGAAAATTCCATGCAAATAATTGAAAAAGCAAGAAATTTACGGTATTTGGTTGTGGGAACGTTAAATGTAAACGTAAAAGTTGTTGTTTGTTCTCAAGTTACTATATTGATGTTATGTATATGAAATGAGCCTAAATTAATTTAAAACGAGTTTGGCCTCGTTGGATTGTAAATCTTAGTAAAATATATATATGTATATATTATATATATATATATATATATATATATATATATATATATATATATATATATATATATATATATATGTTAAAATGAGATGAGCCTAGCCTAGTTTGGACTCGTTTGTTATTTCTATATTATGGGAGGAGAATAAAACACAGTATGAGTACATGGAGAAATATATTAATAAATTCTAAAATAATACAAAATGTTACAAAATGTTACTAAAATAAAGTAGATACAAGAAACTATATTAAAGAACTTTCCAATATTTACTCATATAAAATAATTGACGCTATTCATATGTTATTCTGTTGGTTTCCAAGGTTTAATTGGAGAGCGGAAAAAGTAACAGTATGATGGTGTTAATCCACAGTATTTACATTTTGAATTCGGTTGAATAGGTTTCTTTATACATTTATCACATATTATACTTAGTAATCCTTCACAACCAGCACATTCCTTATACTCATATGTATCAATCTGACAGTCAATACATTTGAATATCTGAAAGGTAAAATATTAATAAGTAACATATGTATGACTCAATTTCTTACAATAAATTTTTAAAACAAGATTCTCTTTATTTTTTGTATACAATTAAAACACAGTTTCAGTCCTTTTTTCTCTTTTTGTTTAAGTAGTTATTGAAATATTTGTGATAATAAATAAATGTGATTCTTGGTAGTCGAGTTCATTTTTCACTCTTTTCCAATATAAATGTGTCACAGAATCAAATTAATTCTGCTAAATGGAAACGATGTTGCATTTCAATCCATTCCCAAGTCGTACATCAGTTGGCTTTGATACATCAGAAAAACCTCTTCGATGAAATTAGTATCAAGTTCGTTTTCAATGATTTTCAATATTTCCTTTGTTGGAATGTCGACATCAAAGAGTTGCTATAAGTAAAATTATGAATCAGGAATTTTCTCATAACAGTACAAGTTCTGTATAGATATTTTGGTAGTAGTAGTAATAGTAGTAGTAGTAGGAACCATAATACCATGAAGAGTCAAGGAATTTGAACAAAAACAGAAAAATTTTGCACATTATTTGCAAAATTGACTACCATTTCGATAAAGACGATTATAGATATTGGGCATTAAGTTAATAAATTCTTGTTTCCTTTCAAAAGGAAGAGAACGATGCTGATCCTGAAAATAGGCATTATATTAATATTATAGACTGATATTGCTTGGAAATATTTTTATTACGTTTGTTAAGTAGCATCATTTAGAGGGAAAAAACGGTTAAACCGAATAAATAGCAAAATAGATTACTTTTACAAGTAACTTGAGAACAAACAACTTTTTACGTTTACATTTAACGTTACAACAAATAAATACGGTAAAATCTAAAATGTTGTTTTATTATATTCTCAATGCAGTTCGAATCTACTTCTTATCAACTAATTTTAACCTTTCTTATCTGTATTTGCTGAACTTCATTTAAATTTTATAACAACTGTTTTTGTTGGTATTATTTTTCGTACCAGGCAAAATATTATTTACATCTTAAGATGTTTAGTTAGTTTAAAATATATTGTTTTATAGATATTTTGTACTTTTAAGTATTTAAGTAAGTCCAATAATTTAAACAATTCATAGTGTTTGCTTTTTAGACAAATAATATTGTTTCATATATTTACAGACTATCAACTTTTACTTTTCTTGAGAACAAACAACTTTTATGTTTACATTTAACGTTACGACAACGATATACCGTAAATTTCTTGGTCTTTAACTTATTGCATTCTCAATGTATTCGAATCTACTTCTTATCAACAAATTTTAACCATTCTTATCTGTTTTTGCTGAACTCGAATTTATATAGTTATTAAATTGCAATTTGTACTTTGAAAAACAACTTTTACGTTTACATTTAACGTTACGACGACAACGAAATACCGTAAATTTCTTGGTCCTTAACTTATTGCAATCTCAATGCATTCGAATCTACTTCTTATCAACTAATTTTAACCTTTCTTTATCTGTTTTTGTTGAACTCTCGAATTTATATAGCTATTAAATTGCAATTTGTACTTTGAAAACAAACTTTTACGTTTACATTTAACGTTACGTCAACTATATACGGTAAAATCTAAAATGTTTGTTTTATTACATTCTCAATACATTCGAATCTCCTTCTTATCAAATAATTTTAACCTTTCTTATCAAAATTTGTTGAACTTTCATTTAATTTTATAACAACTGGTTTTTGTTGGTATCATTTCGTACCAGACAAAATATTATTTCTTAAGATTAGAATTTTCTTTGTTAATTTAGTAAAATATATTGTTTTAGAGATATTTTTGTACTTTTAAGTATTTTAGTCAGTAATTATTATAAACAATTCATGGTTATTCAAATTTTCTCCAGTTCTTTTTCTTATAGGATAAAACAAAAACGACAAGGAAATAAAGTACTTGTAAAATGGTTAGGTTTTGATAATAAACACAATAGTAGTAATAGTATTAGCAGGAATATATTTTTCTATATAAGATTGAGATTTATCTAACTAAACTTAGTTCAATAACAGGTGTCTGAGATAACCATGTTTGGCATGTGAAATTAAGGATCTATTTTAAAACAAAAGATGATTCAAAACATTCACCTTCTTCTTATTTTTTTCAGTAAAGAAAGAAAAGGACTCGAACGAGAAGCCAACGAAAGACAAGGAAACAGATGACTGGAATGAATTATTTTCAATAAAAATTTATGTGTAGTAATCTTTTTGTACTATTTTAGAATTACCAATATATTTTCTTAAATCTCTGCTCATACTTGTATTTTATTCTCAATCATCATTTATAATAGAAACCAACAAGTTACATTCAAGTAAATATTGTAAATTTGTATGATTTTTTATTCTTTTAACTTACTTAACTTAAATATTTTCGTAAAACATTCTGTACTATTTTAGAATTATTAATATATTTCTTAAATCTCTGCTCATACTTGTGTTTTATATTCTCCTCTCTCATCATCTCCAACAAGTTACATTCAAGTAAATATTGTAAATTTGTATGATTTTATTCTTTTAACGTACTTACCTTATATAATTTCGTAAAACATTCTGTACTATTTTAGAATTATTAATATATTGTCTTAAATCTCTGCTCATACTTGTGTTTTATTCTCCTCTCTCATCATCTTATAGCATATAACAAAATCCAACGAGTCCAAACTAGGCTAGGCTTCATCTCATTTCTTACATATATATTTTACTAAGATGTAATTCAACGAGTTCAAACCATTGAATCCAAACTCGTTTGAGACTCATTTAAGCTCATTATTTTACTATTCTTGACAAATATTACTTATTTAACTTGCTTTCATCTCATATAGCATATTATAGTAAAATCCAACGAGTTCAAACTCATTTCAGCGAGGCCCAACTAGAATAATTTAAGCTCATTTCATACTTATTTTTACTATTTTTGTCAATATACCAAATATGCCAAAGTTTACTACTCTTCAATGTATTCAAATCAATTCCTTATCAACTATTTTTGATCTTTCTTATCTATGGTGTGACCTATCAGACCATTTAGACAATAACATTTCAATCGAATCTAGATATCATCGTTTTAAACTATTTTTAATTTCATACTTATTTTACTATTCTTGACAAATATAACCAATTTTACTACACTTCTATGCATTCAAATCAACTCCTTATCAGCTATTTTTGACCTTTCTTATCTACTTTGCTGACCTAGCGAGCCACTTGTTTACTCAAATTTACATACTAAAAGTACCATGAATCACACATTATTCATACATTTTGTTTACATTTTTACAGACTTACGGCTTCACTTGTTTACATTTTATAGCTTTTTTTTTACCGACTTTTAGACGCCAAACAACAAAATAGGGGAACATTTACCAATTTTAGCATTTAAAATACACTCAAATAAGGCCTTTTTTGCACACATTTACAACTAAAATATTACCTATTGATCCACTTTTATACAACTAGCCTCTACACAGCTTCTCCTCAAATGGAAGTTTAATGAAGTTTTAATGAAGTTAAGATACCCTGCTAATATCGGTTCTATTGACAAACACCTTATAACGTTACGGGGAACCATTTACCGTTACGATAAACCCAAAAATTAACAGACATCTAACCTTCTCTTACACTATATGAATCTTTTCACAATATACTTTTCAACATCCCGTTTTCAACGAAAACAACCCACATTTACATGAATAAGGACCTTTTACACGCTCATTTTAGGCCTTTTTGACCACTTTTTAACAAAACACACCCATATTCACACATATAAGGACCTTTTGGATACATTTTTACTACTACTTATTATCGCCTTCTTGATAACACCCTGTATTGGAAATTATGACGTCAGACCACTTCTTGCACGACATTTACACACCTATTCACACCTATGCACACCTATTTTACACCCCATTTACACCTTTCTTCGGATATAAGGACCTTTTCGATTCAGCGCAAGGGGTGATATTCAACTACCCCAGGGGTAGATAGCCATCCGAAGCAACAATTTCAACACTTATGCGGACGGTAAACGCATTACGTTAAAATGCCAGGGATAATACACCATTTCACGAAGTTTGCCTGAATTCGAACCAAAAAAACGTAACGGACCGAAAAGTTTTGTCGTTACGACAACGGTCACAGAAGCGCGTTTGTTATACTACTTATGTGTGGCTATGTTTGCAACATGGTCATGCCAGGACATATTTGCTCCAAAATTAACGCCCAACAAAATGAGTGACGATGCTATAGGAATAAAATGCCCCGACATAAACTATGTCGGGTTCAGCAACGTTAACTTTTTAGAAAAAAACTTCCGCCTGGGTTTTTGTAGAGTTAAATTCCACTTGGTTACTGTCACCCCAGATATAGAATTTTTTCAGGTCTTTGTTAAGTTGAATGACTTTTTGCTGTCTACGGATATTCGTCTGAGTAGCCGATGTCCGAGCGTTCAAAGTGAATGAAGAGATTAGCGTACTGTCATCTGCAAAGCTGTAGATTGGATTCCCGGTCTTTCCAGCAAATCGTTAAATGTAAATGAGAAAAAGAGTAGGCTACAGTATGGAGCCTTGGTGCACACCGCCGTTGATAGTGAAGGTATTAGAAAGAAATCCGTCGACTGCCACTCGTAAAGAACGCTCTCTGAGCAAATATGAGAGCTACAAACAGAACTTTTCAAACCTACCACAAGAGCATAGCTTAGCCAACAATCCATCGTGCCAAATACGGTCGAATGCCTTGGATATATCAACAACAATCGCACGAGATTCTCCAATGTGTTCAACTGCGTTGTTCCAAACATGTGTTACATAAGTCGAAGAAGATCTCCTGTTGATCTCCTGAGTAGTGACAGATAAAACACGAAAAATTCTGTTTCATAAACCTTTTAAAAATTTTGATAAACATGTAC
>CM032448.1:71337034-71374013 GCA_019049505.1 Pachyrhynchus sulphureomaculatus | reverse complement strand
TCATTTTAGATTTTCTTGATAACAGCAATTCAGACAAATCTGCTACATTTTATAGTAGTTTATTTACGTGTCAAGATTACAAAGAAGAATTGGGAAGACAGATAAGAATATTTCAGGCTAACTGAATTGACAACAATATGGATTTACTAAAGGGCAAGACCAAGGTGGGACGGATTAGTAAGTATCCAATGTAATTTTTTTTCTAACCACCGACTGGGAGTATGTGTGATAATGTGTAACGACTTTATTGGAGGCATTAGAGATTGCCGAGCTGTTGAATTATGGGATGACAATAGCTGTATAACTGTATAGCTGTAAGAATTCAGAATATAGCAAGAATAATTCTATAATAGTTATTTATGTGTCAAGCTCGGAAAGTGCCATTTTTTCACATCGCAGGGATCTATATGGTTAAATAACATCAGTGTCCATTTAAATTAACTCAGAGTACGGATAATTTTTATCAAGAAGTATTAACCAGACTTGTACTGTTTCTCGCACTACAGAAAATATAAAGTTATAGAAAGACGAACACGTGAAAGAAATCGTCGCCGTGTAATGAAGCCGACTAGCTACCGCTGAATCATTAAAACGTGCCTCGTCGACTTTCTCAGAGATGCCGCACAAGTACAAGTTGTATTATATGCAACAATAATAGGAAAAATATGTGTGGCATCTCTGACAAACTCGGCACATTTTAACCTGCCGACGGTAGCCAGTCGGCTTCATTTTGCGATGGCTTTTTATTTCACGTGTTTGTCTTTCTGTAGTGAAAGCTATATTTTTTTGTGACAAAACAAAAATTAATATAAAGTATGTTTTTCGAACAAAAACTTTATCATACGTTGATAATACTTCTACACAGCATACATATACTAATTAGAAAAAAAATGTTTCGTAATATTTTTAATTACTTTTTTGCTCGGTTACTTTTCATGATTGTACATGACCCAACAATGTATTCAATAACATAACCTTGTCCAAATGCCAATTTGTTTTTATTAATTAAATATTTAAAATGTGGTCAAAGTAGTTATTTGTTTGTAAAGTCTGTCTATACATCTAGTGAAGTAACTAACTGATTAGTGCATGCTGTAAAAATTCAAATATGATTGAACAGTCCGTACTTCGCTTAGAATTTAATTATTTTGGTTTTTGGAAAGACATTAAACAATGCTTATACTATTTTTTATTTATGTTTATTACAAATAATCTTATTATTACCAATTATTTTTATTACAAATACAAATTATTACTCTACTCATTAAAATTAATTACATTATACAGTTAAAATAATATCACTATCGCTATCATTATCATTGGTTCTAATTATTAGTTTTTTTTATATTATATGTAATATGGATATATGATTTTTCAACATGTATGACAGAGTTCGCCCATTTCTGTAGTGGTATATTAAAAACTTCGGTTTCCATAAGTTTCAGTACACTGGAATTAACAGTGGGGCAAATACTATTACGACGAATGGAAGATTTCAATTGATGCCAAATATGCTCTATAGGATTAAATATACAATGGTATGGTGGAATCCTTAAAACTATATGCCTCATATACTTTGCATAATTGTCACAGACATATTCCTTTTTTTTATGTTTAAACTCTTCAAAACTTCTATCAATTGCTGTTTGGAATAATCTTCGGTGGAAGTAAATGTCATTATCGTACATGTAGTTTTGAATTGTTGCTTTTGTATTGTTTGAGTAGTTGATAGCTTGCGTTGTCCATCACAATTACATTATTTGGACGTATGTTCGGAATTAGCTTGTTTTTGAACCAATTTTCAAATAATTCGGCAGTCGTGCCCTCATGGTAATCGAGAGAAGAATCTTTTATGTTCTTTGCAGATAGGGAGAGTGCATTCGGAATCCACCCGTCTTCAGATCCAGCATGCAAAATTATAATCCTTTTACCTCTGTTTGATGGTGCTTTTGTTTTACAGTTATCACTTGAGTCAACCCAACCCCTTTCCAGAGTATCGTATGTGTCGAACCACGTTTCATCCAAGTAAATAACTGGCTTTTGCTCGTCTCTGCAAAACCTTATTTTTTCTAAATATTCCAGTCGCCATTCCTGAATTCTCTTGGTCTCCATTAAAACTTGTTTTTTATTAAGTTTTTCAAATTTGAAACTCATGTGTTGAGTACACTTTCATAATGTTGTCCTACTACATTTAATCACGGTTTCATCTCTTTCAAGCCTTTTCATTAAATTATTCAATGTGGGCACACTTTGTTCCTCGTATATCTTATAAATTTTACGCCGTATTATATCTTGATCACTTCCATCTATCCTTGAGAAAATGCCAGCATCGCTTCTTTTCTTCCTCACTAGAATAGAGTTGTTTACAATTTTCTATACCATTTATGTTGGAATGTTCGTTAATGTGGCCGTTTCTTCTAGCGCTGCTTGCTTGCTAACATTACCACGATCCATTAGGGTTAAATAAACATTCTTTACAATTTCCTTGGCATCAGTAGATAAGTGTTTTCTACTTTTGCACGGGTTATCATTTCCATGGAATGACAAAGGGAAGGTTTAAACTAATCAGAATGACTTTTATTTATTCGTTGTAGGTATCTCTCGTTTTTTTCAATTTACTTTCAAATTGGTATAAATTTATAATAATGGTGTTTTTTATTTTCTTTGTTGAAAATTGTTTAAATCTCCTACTAATGTTCTATTGTTTTAAATATCCTGTGTCAAATTTGATTTTTACCCTTTAAAGATTAAGTTTAGTCAATTCACTATATGTATGGACGGACTTTACAATAATATTATAGAGTTGCCTTCATTTTGATAAGGTTGAATGTTAAAAAATTTATGTAAATACAAGAGAATTAGAAAAATATCCAGTAGTTTATTGGATGACGACTGTCAATAAGTTTTGCCTAACATAATAAATACAGGAAGTCCAAGAATAATGAACAACCCAGGCATATGTAGGTCAGCGTAAGTGAAAATGATAGTGTTGGGTATCTTACAACACAATCATAACAGCAGCAAATATCTAAGAATTTTTGATGCATGCGAAAAACTTATTGGCGATCTTCTTCCTGTAAGCCGCTATTTATTTTTTTGTATATCTTTTGTGGAATCCAAACACATATTTTATTTATTCTTCTTCTTCGGGTACCATGACTGTTCAACGATCGTTGGTTATCATGTTGGCTACCATGTTGATGATGATCGTTTTATTGACAGCCGCTCGGAAGAGTTGAACCATAGACTATCCATACCACTGCCTGAAATTTTTCAACCATGATGTTCTCCTTCTCCCTGGAACACTTCTGCCTGGAATCTTTCTCTCTATAATTGAGGCACCGGATGGCGGAATTGCTTCTACTCCTGACCCCTGTTTCCCAAGTAGGCAAGAGAACGCTGTGAACGCGTCGATGGATGGACAAAATCAATTTACAACGCAATAATTAACTCGTCGTTTTTCTGTTAATAATTAACGAATCAAGTTGATTTTTGCGTAGAAACACTTTTTAGGCTTGTGCGTTTTTTGGATATAGTCGTTTCATAAAATTATTTGTTTAACTTGGTATTAACAATAAATAAACTTTCGCTGAAAAATTTCAATATTAATTAAATAATTTGCGAAAATGACCTATGTCGGTTTATTTTTCATCCATTTGCGAGTATCATATCAAAAATTGAGGTCAGTATAGTAATTTTTGCAGCAATGATGTGGATAAATAAAACAAGCGTGCACGAGCTCTTAGCGCACGCGCGTGTTTTCATGCAGCTAATCGCAGTGAAAATTTGTTTTTGAATGCTTTCAGCTGTCAAAAAATTGTTTTCTTATTTGGTTTTACTATTAAAAAAACTTTATTGTTTTTTTTTTCATAACACTGAAGTTGTGTGTTTTTCGTAAGGAAAAAACACTAAGTTGAGTGTACGAAAATACGCTGAATTAGTTAAGGTTTTTTGGAGTGTTGTATATGTAGATATAAAAATTTTTCAAGTAAATATTATAAAAAAATATGCACGCTTTAAAATCGTTGTAACAATTTTTCACCCCAAAATTCAAAAACCGTTTGGTTTTACAATTTGGTTTTTAGAAGAGTTTAAAGGAACATGTAATAATAAATTATTATGTATTATGTTTAAAAACAAATGTCTACATAAAAATTTAGATTGTATTTTAATATATTTTTTCATGACTTCTCTCTTATTACAAGTCATTATCAATCTTAAAACATACATTTGCACAACTTTGAAAATGCTTTTAGGATACAATTGCAAAGCTTTTAAAATACAAATCAAAGAAGATCCCTTTTTTTTTTGGTTTGGTGAAATCATGCGTTCCACCTCGTTTATGAGCGAGACCATCTTTGTTTTTTATTTTTTTTTTATGAATCATTTTGAATTTCCCTCTTTTTATATTGAGAACTTTGCATACAAAATCTGGGCAAGTCACAACGTCATCATTCTCTTGATATTGGTAAGGAAAATGATACTCTCAGTAGATAATAGAACTTTTAGCGTTATTATCTTTAGTAGAAGTTGTTTTCTCCTCATCACGCTAAAAAGCATGAATTTTTGAGAGTTGTAATTGCCAAGACCCAAAATGTCTGGAACAATTTCTCTTGCGCTGGTACTTCAATGGTTTTTTCAACTGTTACAACAGGACTATACAGCTACGAACTTTTTGACTTAAACAATCTTCTTAGTTTTAATGATTGAAAAGTGAATTTTTTAAATGATGTACTTCCAAAGACAAATTTTTTTCTCAAACAGAAGATGTCTTATCTTTGAGCCTGTCTCAAGAAACATAATTTTGTTGGAATTTACCTCATCTTTGGACTTTTTTGCAATGGTGCATTTCCAAGCGTCAGGATTTCTCGATCTTTTTCTGCCAGTTTAAGTAGATTTTCAGTCTCCATTTTATTTTATTTAGATAACATTCAATTAACAACATCACATTTTAAATAACTATCTTCTTTTCACGAACTAAATAATACTTTAGAATGTTTCAAGACTGCAACTTTTCTTTGTCATGGTCGAAGAACAACTGACTTTTTATGACCAAAATTTTGGAGAGGGAGGATTCTATTCTAAGAAAAGGGTGAGTTTGTTTACTTCAGCTTCTTTACATTTGTTGGCATTTCGTTCTAAGAAACATAATTTTCGACTGCTTCGAAACAGTATAATTCGTTTGTACACTTAGAAAAAAAAGTTTTGACTCAAGAGAAAATATTTCAGAAACGAATTTTTTTTTTTTAAAAGAGAAAAAAGTATTAAGTCAAAACTTTTTTTTTGTTAAAATAGTTTTTGGGTCTAAACTTTTTGCTCTATACAGAAAAAGTTTTTGTTCCAAACTTTTTTTTCATTGAGTACAGACCAAATCGAATATTGAAGAAAGTTTTGTAGAAAAAATTTGATACTTTCAAAAATGGTAACCATTAGTGTAAACGTTGTTAATATCACAGCCCCACAAAAAAAAGTGGGGTATACTTTTGATGCGATATATCAGATCCGTAGTATTTTTGCCCGCTGATCACGAATCTGACGTCAGAATATCGCCATCACATCTCAATTTTTTTCTAACCTCAAAAAATAGGTAAAAATTAGTAAAAATTAAGAAAAATATACTCCTAAAAAATTGATTCAAGCTTTTTCATGAATCCAAGGATGTATTAATATGTATTCGGACACGCTAAGCTAATATTCATCGGTTGGATTAAGCCATACAGTTCTGTTTTCTTTCTAACCTCAATAAATCAGACAGATATAGTGCTTCTCGAATGCAAAAACGAATTCAAATTAAAATTCAACCGATTCTTACCAAATTTGGTACACGGGGTTTTTTTGGGTTGCTGATCATGAATCTGAGGTCGGATTTGCAAAATTCAAAATGGCGGATCCAAGATGGCGGACAAAATTTTTGAAAACCAACCGATTCCTACCAAATTTGGTATACAGTTGGGGAATCCTGAAACCTGATACTCTTAAACCCTAAACCCTGAAACCTTAGACTCCCACACCCTGTAACCTCAAAAAATAGACCTCAATAACCCTGTAACTTTAAAAATGAGACCCAATAAACTCAAAACCAGGACTTTTAAACCATATACTCTCAAATAGTAGACCCTTAAGCCCTAGAATTTCGAAGGTTAGACCCGCGCCTAACTTTCCTTTTTTTGGCTGTATCTTGTTCTTTTTTCCGCGAATGACCTATTCAAAGGCTTTCTGCCCAAACGCTTTTGAGGACTTGTTTCTCTTTTTAGCGACCAGCAATAGTCCGCTAGCATATGGTCATCCCATCGTCCTTGATACCGATTTTCTATGATTTTCAGATCTTGGTGAAAACGTTCCCCTTGCTCCTCACTGTAGTCACCAAGATTATCTGGGAAATCATCGATATGGGAGTCCAGGAAATGTAATTTTAGATTCATTAAGCAACCTAATGTTTGAAAATTTTTTACCATTTTCTCGACTATTTCTTTGTACTTAGGACTTTTATTATTTCTCAAAAAGTTAGTTGCGACTTCTTTAAAACTAAGCCAAGCAGCTTTTTCAACTTTATTCATTTTAGTAACAAATAATGAATCTTGAAACAATTTTCTTATTTGTGGCCCGTCAAATACGCCTGCCTTAATTTTAGCTTCAGAAAATTTCGGAAATTTTTTATGCAAATATTTGAAACATGGGCCGTTTGTATCTAATGCTCTCGTGAATTGCTTCATAAGTCCAAGCTTAATGTGAAGCGGGGGAATAAGAACTTTTCCTGGATCTACCAATGGTGGAAACAATACATTATTTTCACCAGGAGTGAACGATTCTCTTGTTGGCCAAATTTTTTTTCTTATAATGACGTTCCCTGTCTCTGCTATTCCACAGACATTTATAACAGGGATAAAGTGTAAACCCTGATTGTTGGCCAAGCAATATTGTTACAATTTTCAGATCTCCACAAATTTTCCAGTTATGATCAGCATATTTTATTTTTATCAAAAGCTGCTTCATTTTTTCATATTGCTCTTCCATAACTGTGGAATGAGCAATCGGAATGGGAGCGTAAACGTTGGTATTATGCAGCAAAACTGCCTTAATGCTCCGTTTAGAAGAATCAATGAATAGTCTCCATTCTTCAGGATCGTATGAGTTATTTTGAAATTCATCCATTAGACCTTTTACATCGGTATAATATGAAAGTGACAATTCCTCGTCCATTGTGAAATATTTTCGAAATTCTTCATCTCTGTTTCTATAATAAGAAATCGTAGCTTCTGGCTTAAGTAAATGTTTTTTCTTTAAAAAGGAAGCAAGATGCTCTGAACCATCTTTGGATAAGCCTAAATCTCTGACTAGATCGCTAAGTTCTGATTGTGATACTAGTATTGGTTCGGGTTTACGGTTGTATGGTAGAAATTCTTTATCTGTGTCACTAGTATATGATAGGTTGTCACTAGAACATTCATTAGTAACAGTGTTTGAATCTTTTTCGACAGTCTCAATGTTTTCGGCATGAACTGATAAGGTGAAATCATTTGTTTCCATAACATCAGCATCAAGTGGTTCAGGAGGCGGAATTAGTTTAGTTGGTCTTGTTACTGTCGAAACATCGTTATAAGTAATAGTGCTTTTATTTTTTCGGTTATGCCTAGATACAACATTCGTACAAAAGTAGCAATCATTTTCACTGTATGGTCTATTCCATATTGCTGGTCTGGAATATTTAATCGCCTTCTTATTAATGTACAACATTATTTTGCAAGAACTGCAAATGATGTGGGGAACCCAATCTGTATCCTGGTGCTGTATTTCAATGTTAAAACAATCCTTATATAAGGTTTTAATCTTATCCGTTATCGGTGACCCCATTTTACTCAATACGTGTTGACAGCAAATATAACAAAATGAATCACTGTTTTTATCGCACTTATGAAAAGTCCTTGTACCGTGAGACCGTTTTCTTGTAGCATTATACTCTACATGAGCCAAGTCACCCACACATGAAGAGCTACGGTCGCTGGATGACGACGGCTGCGGGCCCGCTTTCCCACCCTGACCAACCGCCGATACTGGGTTTCCGAGTCCCTGCATCGTAATTCTCTTTCTTCTACCTGCCATGACCGCATCTAAGCTGTTATCCAGGGACTCTGCCGGCTAGTGGAGTAACACCGTTGCCCACCGTCACCACGTGGAGGGGCCCTGGATGCAGGTAGAAGAATAAAAATCGACCGATGAATTTTCTCGGCGTTCAAAATGGCGCGAAAACATCTGCCATCTTGAATTTTGCAAATCCAACCTCAGATTCGTGATCAGCGACCCAAAAAATCCCCGTGTACCAAATTTGGTAAGGATCGGTTGAATTTTAATTTGAATTCGTTTTTGCATTCGAGAAGCACTATATCTGTCTGATTTATTGAGGTTAGAAAGAAAACAGAACTGTATGGCTCAATCCAACCGATGAATATTAGCTTAGCGTGTCCGAATACATATTAATACATCTTTGGATTCATGAAAAAGCTTGAATCAATTTTTAGGAGTATATTTTTCTTAATTTTTACTAATTTTTACCTATTTTTTGAGGTTAGAAAAAAATTGAGATGTGATGGCGATATTCTGACGTCAGATTCGTGATCAGCGGGCAAAAATACTACGGATCTGATATATCGCATCAAAAGTATACCCCACTTTTTTTTTTTTTTGTGGGGCTGTGTATTTGGTTAGTTCATTTTCTAATGAAATAACCAAATAAGAAATTTTCACTTAGATTAGCTGCATAAAAACTCTGCTTGCGCTAAGTGCTCCTGTGCGTTTGTTTATTTATCCACATAATTGCTGGAAAAATTAACACGGCGTCTTGAATTTTTGATATGATACTCGAAAATGTATGGTAAATAAGCCGACACTGTTCATTTTGGCCAAATTTTTTTCCATTGTTTTGAAAATATCAAAAGTAGCGTCACTAAAACCAATATAACTTGTAAACCAATTGTCGAAATGTTATGAAATTTTGACACATATCATTTGAAGGTTGGCACTTCCTAAAAATCATATGGATTTTATTATTGAAATTTTTCATCGTAAAGTTTATTCATTGTTAATAACAAATTAAACAAACAATTTTATCAAACGACTATATCTATAAGAAGCGCACAAGCCTAAAGAGTGTTTCTACGCGAAAATCAACTTGATTCGTAAATTATTTTTTTTCATGGGTCGAGCACACGTGCTGCAGGGAAATCCCTAAAGTGCTACAAGAGCGACATGTGTGCTATACTTGCAACATGGTCATGCCAGAACATATTTGCGCCCAAATTAACGCCCAACAAATTGAGTGACGATGTTAGGAGGAATAAAGTGCCCCGACATAATTATGTCGGGTTCAGCAACGTTAATTTTTTTAGAAAAAACTGCTGCCTAGGTTAGTTAAATTCCACTTGGTTACTGTCACCCTCTAGATAGAATTTTTTCCAGGTCTTTGTTAAGTTGAATGACTTCCTGCTGTCTGCGGATATTCGTCTGAGTAGCCGATGTCCGAGCGTTCAAAGTGAATGAAGAGATAAGCGTACTGTCATCTGCAAAGCTGTAGATTGGATTCCCGGTCTTTTCCAGCAAATCGTTAATGTAAATAAGAAAGAGAGTAGGCTACAGTATGGAGCCTTGGTGGACACCGGCGTTGATAGTGAAGGTATTCGAAAGAAATCCGTCGACTGCCACTCGTAAAGAACGCTTTCTGAGCAAATATGAGAGGCACAAACAGAACTTTTCAGACCTACCAGAAGAACATAGCTTAGCCAACAATACATCGTGCCAAATACGGTCGAATGCCTTGGATATATCAAGAACAATCGCACGAGATTCTCCAAAGTGCGTTGTTCCAAACATGTGTTACATAAGTTAGAAGATCTCCTGTTGATCTATGTTTACGAAAGCCATATTGGTGGTCGCTAACGAAAAAACGACGAGGTGATTATTGCGTTGTAAATTAATTTTCTTCGTCAATCGACGTGTTCATAGCGTTATCCTCTCTCGCACCTACTAAAGGAACAGGGATCACGCGTAGGAACAGTTCTGCAATCCGGTGCCTCAAATTTTAAGCAGCAAACTTTCGTTTTGACAATGTTTTCGTTTTGAAGTAAATTTCTTAAATACTTGAAACTTTATTTACAAAAAACGTTTACTTCACGTTAGTCACGAATTAATTATTCTGGACTAGCTCTTTTGTCATTTGGTTAAATTTAATTAACATCTATATCCTTGCTTTATCTTTCATATTTTCTTAATTTATGCTTTCCTAAAGTTCTCTTTTGATACTATAATAATTTTGACGAATTGATTCCATCTGATAAAATTAAATTTTAATGTAAACCAACATCATTTTATACAACGTGCTAATTTCGACGAAAGTTTACCTACAGTTTAGCAAAATGGACATTAGTTAAATAATTAACATACTCAAATTAAGAATTAAAGATGCAAGGTTAATAAACCTCTGCTGTTATTGATTTTCTATAACAATGCCACTAACTAAATACATATTTTCTTTTATTTCTTTAAATTTTAGGATATTATATGACAATGTAAGTTAGATACAATTCCGTAATGTAATTGACAGTAATCTCATCAAGTACCTTACATTGATTACGGTTACTATAGCAACAATTTTAAACATAGATAAACACTTAAGTTGGGAATGTGGAATCTTTGGCACAATGGCACTACTCAGTATATATCACTACTATATTAAACCCTTTATTTTTGCGCTCGACGCGTGTTTCTCTAACCATGTTAGCTTTATCAGGAGCGATGATTGACTAATGGGTCAATCATCGCTCCTGAGTAGTGACAGATAAACACGAAAATTCTGTTTCATAAATCTTTTAAAAATTTGATAAACATGTACTGATGTAGATAAATACTGGACAATATTAAAATTTAATTCAATTGATTTCTGTATATGTTATGTAGAAGTCTGATGCAAGCGGTGCCCGGTCATTACTGGCAACTCGCTGAACAGCCCCTCTATCGATCGGTGGCCTAAAACAGCCTCCGACAGAGAGCAGGTATGTCTTCAAAACTAGGCTCACAGCGGCCAGAGAGGCAAATTATTGTATCTTACCTAAACATTAACATTGTTACTCCCTTGGTAATTTAGAAGTTCTATTAGAAACTAAGAAGTTCGAAGAAGGTGTTCATGTTCTCAAAGAGACTGTATTTAAATTAAAAAGAAATGATGGTTAGAAGAGGTAATGTCAGCTATATTATACTATGTGTTCATTACAGGGACCTCAGCTCAAGAATCTCAACCAAGTTAGTAGAAGCGGCTGGAATGTGATTAACAGAGTGATCTAAAATCGAATTTATTTTTTAAGCATTTGTAGCTTTTTCCCTTTTAGTTAAAAAAGAGCCGGTATAGGAGATGGTGAGTCGAATTCAGTGTTTGTTTTAAAATTATGTTTTCTAGGGAATTACTAGGTAAATAAGTAACTTTTTTAATTGCTGAGAGTTAAAGGTTTATTGCTGAAATATTTAACATCGGAGCTCTCAATTATTCTATCGAGACGAAAATATAAAAAGGGGTAAAAATAAGAGGTAAAAATATCACAGAAAAACTCTGTAGGTTTGGGTTTGATATAAATTCATGCCAAGTGTTAGAAGAGAAAAATAATTATTTGGTTCAAATCATTAAAAATATTTTACTGTTCTTGCCTGTTCTTCTTGTCGATGATCTCTATTTCAAAATCTCTAGTCAGTGACTTTGAGAGGTATCTCCATAATTTATGTCCCTGTGATCCTAAAGATTTGAATCATCATAGTCTATTTCTTCTATGGAGCTATTTTTTTAATTATATATTACAGTTCAGTCTAAAGCTAATCAATGATTTAGTTTGTATTTAAACTTTCAGTTGATAGTCATTAAAAATTATAATTCTAAATTAAAATTTGGTTTCGGTTATAAAGGAAATAAATAGTGGATTGTTTTTTTATGGGCATAGTACACGCGCTGCAGGGAAATCCCTATTGGGAAACTGGAAACAGAGTCCTGGGCAAATCATTCCAAAAGGATGAAGTTTTCCATATAAAAGACTGCTTGAAAAGGGTTGTACGAGAAGTGAGAAGCTGAACCTCATACGGATCTGAAGTATTACCATGATTTCTAGCATGCTCAGCTCTGGGAGAAATTAAGCCGGCTACATCCATCGATCATTTTCCATAAAAATACTTATAGAATAGACTCAAGTCGCCAACTGTTTTTCGATGTTCCAAGGAATTGAGGTTGCTGGTGTGTTCTAGGTCTCCAATCAGGTGAACAGCTCTCTTCTGAATAGAATCTAATAAATGCAGTGTATGCATTAAAGTAACTAAGTTAAAATTAATGTCAATGTGAGAGATATTAACCGAACTCTTTTTGTTTTATTATCGCAACTCAATTTTACAAGGTGTGATATACATTTTCTAAATAAATTAAATATCCAGTTAATGTAGGTTTTTGACGGAATTACTCTAATACAGCTCAAATACTTAATCGTAAAGATTTCTTAATTATGATAGATTACCGACAGTTCTTTTAACAAAAAAAGAATTAATTCTTGGCACCTCGGGTAGGTATATATCTTACATAAAATCAAATATTAATCAAACAAAATCTCTCAAATGAATAGAAAGGTCAATAATCTTTATGCCGATAAGCTGGCATGCAACAATCCGCTGTTTATTTCCCTTCTAATTAAAATATAATTGTAATTTCTAACTGTAATTGTCGATGATTATTTATTAAATGTCTAAATACAAACTAAATCATTGATTAACTTGAACCTGAACTATAATAAATATTAAAGCATTAGCTGAACATAATTCTATGAGATTACTTTTTATATATTTATTTTAAAAATCTTCGAGATAAGCCCTGAATGCTACACCAAGGCTACACTGAAACTGTAATCATTCGTCCCAGCAGGATACTTGAAAAGGTCTCGAAAGGTCACTTTCTTTATAGGTCCTTGTCAGCAAAATGCATACCTGTGACTAAGATCTTGATTGCATAGGCGAAAATAAAGGAATTGCATGCTTTGTTATACACGGGATCGAGTATCACAAAGTGAGACTTTAGCCCAAATTAAGCTTAATTTTAATAAAGTTGAAGCTGAAACAAATATAAATATGAAGTTCTAAAACAGGTTATGATGATTCAAGTCTTTAGAGAGAGAAGACTATAATTCTCAAAGCCACTGACTATAGTTATTGAAATATAAACCATTTTTAGAACTAGATCACTTTTCTGAGTGTATGGAATTCATTCTCAATAGGCACCTAAAGCCTTTAAAGCAGCTTGAATATCAGAGAATGTGTACTTTTTGGTTGCAATAGTCTCGTCTAACATTCTCGTGAATAATTTCTTGTATTGCGTGAATTTCTATCAGGAATATATAGGTACTTGTCCCTAGTGGAATCCTAAAGCTCCACTTGAATTTTTTTGGATATATACCACGGCCTACTCCGCTCGAAGTGTTTGATCTCTCTGGGTAATAGACCAGTCCTTTGTCGGGGTCGGAGTCCAGCTCCGTTAATAAATTCGGATCATACCCCATTCTATATGATTTTATGAATTTATACGACGTTGTTATATAATCAGATTGCACACTAGATACAACAATGTAAATAAACGACTATAAATGATTGGAATTGAGTGGGATATTTAGAATAGCAAATTAAGTGTAGTGTGAAACCAAATATGGTATAACAACAGGGTTCCAGGTCACAAAGGGTCTCAAACAGGGCTGCTGTATATCCCCAACGCTATTTAAAATCTATTTGGAGAGTCCACTGAAGAACTGGAAAAGGAAATGCAGCAGTATGGGATTACCACTGGATGACGATACTACATTGTACACGCTGTCATTCGCAGACGACCAAGTAGTAGTCGCTCAGGACATCGATGATATGGACTACATGATACGAAAACTTATGGAGGAATATGAAAAATGGGGCCTAGAAGTCAATATTAAAAAGACCGAGTATATGTGCGTCGGAGGACAACAGCAGGACTTGAAACTGGCCACAGGACACACCATCAAACACTGTGCCAGTTATAAGTATTTGGGAACGAGAATATCTAGGGACGGAACCCTGGAAGAAGCAATATTCGAGAGAAATATCCAAGGAAGAAAAGCGATTGCAATGCTTAATAGTATGCTATGGGACAAAAACATAACCATTGAAAATAAGAAGAGAATTTACAACTCAATAGTGAAAAGTATAATAACTTACAGCTCCCAGGTGTGGCCATTGAAGGAAAGAACAGAAAAAATACAGAAATGGATTTATGGAGACGAGCAGCCAGAAAATCCAGAAAAGACCGCATACCAAATGACACGATAAGACGAGCTTTAGAAATAAAGCACGATATAGTGGACGAAATCAGAACCCAACAGTTGGTATGGTACGGACATGTACAGAGAATGTCACAAGACCGACTACCTAAAAAGATTTTAAAATGGAACCCTCATGGAAAAAGAAAGCGAGGAAGACCACGCCAAAGCTGGAGAGCAGGAATCAACAAGGAAGTACTAGAGAGAGATCTGGAGGAGGAGGGATGGAGAAACCGGGAGGAGTGGAAATTAGGCATCGGAAGACGGAAGACGTTATAAAACCGATTGATATATATATATATATATATATATATATATATATATATATATATATATATATATATATATATATATATATATAGAATGAAAACAGTAAACTGTGAAACCATGAACAGCATACCTATATTCGAGACGCTTTTTGATATAGGACTAGTATTTTGTATGATATTCTTATAGTGGATTAGACTACCATATGGAAATGATTATATTTTACATCCTGGGGTCAGATTTGTTAATTCCTAAGACTGAAACTTTTATTTTGAAAGATAGGATTTTTGATAAGTTCTGCTGTAAAGCTTTACTAACAAGATATACGGACAGTAAAATATTTCTTAATGGTCTGAAATAAGTAAGCATCTTGTCTTATAACATTTGACCCGAACTTACTTAAATGTAACGAGTTTTTCAATGATTTTTTACATCAAGATAGGCTCTTTTCATCACGAAAAACGAAAAAAATTCTTATTTTTTCGATGTTTTGACAGTTTGTTTGGTGTTTCTTGGGAATTATGTTTATTTCAAGAGTAAATAAACGATGGGATTGTGATTAAGGACCCCCCAAAAAAAATTATATCACTTCGAAAATGTGCGTAAACCCCTTCCGAAGTCCAGTGCTATCGATAATACACTTAAAAAATGACTTGTTTAAATTTAATTTCTAATATTATCTAATCTATCGTAAGGGCCAAATAACTGACGACATCGACCTTAAAAATATGTGACATTGCCAGAAAAGTAAAGTTTGTGCCTGTAAAACTTGGCTATTTCGAATTGTTACCCTATTTTTTTTCTAAAGATGAGTATGGCACACCTTCTGCGAGTATTGCCACCATTTCAGACCCTGGCTATATTAACTAAAACTTACTTATAGAATGGATGAAACATTTTATAAGCGTAGTAAAGCTAATCCCTGAAAATAAAGTTATTTCTGCTTGAAAGAAATACAATGCATTCGAAGGACCTGGAAGAGTTGAACATAGCAAAGGCTAATGGGATAATAATGTTACAACGTACTCACCAGCTTCAGCTAATGGACGTCTCTTTTTTTAAAACCTGTGAGCAGTTATTATATTCAAGCAACAGAAAAATGGTTGAGAACAAATCCAGGTCGTCAAGTAACTCAATATAAAGTATATGCAAAAGCTTACCAAAGAGCTGCTATCATTGGCACCATTGTGAGCTAATTTAAAACGGCTGGAGTTTGGCCCGTGGACAAAAACGCCTTCCTCGAACATTCGTTTAAAGCAGTTGAAAATATAAATGCTCTTTCTCAAGCAAACTCAAGTAATGAAAGCACATCGATCTTATAAGACGCTTCTCTTATTATCGATAATGAAAACAAGCAAATTGCTCAGCAACCTCATGTCTCAAATTAGATTACCACATAAACAGTGAACAGTCTACTTCGAGATCTAATGCTAGAAAATTGTAAAAGACGACAATAACAAAAATAATACAATATACCCCACCCTCTACTATCTCTACTATCCTGAAATAAAAAGGTAACAACACTCAACCGACGGCCAAAAAAAATCCAAGTTGAATGGCTTTGAAACCTATCACAATAATTTATTTATTATGCTGGCTCATTTAGAATGAACCTTATCTCGAAAAGTACTGATCAAAAAATGTTGAAAAAATCCTGAAATATTCTCCACGGGGTGTAGATTGAACGAAAATTATCACGAGTGCATTGCCCTTAGTAATTTATCTGGTATATAAAAAAACAAAAATTTCAAGGTCATCAGTTTTCAGTAAAGATTGGAAACAAACTTTGTTGAAAACTCATTTGGGGTGTGTTTTGTGAAGTCACTGATCATTTATACCACGGTAACAAATTTTTTTATTTGAAAAGCAATCAACGTACGGAACACTAATTGTGCAAGTTCAACTTGCACTTGACCGGTTATTTTTAAATCGATTTTACTCTAAAATATTGGAGAATATACAACCTATAGAATTAAATGTTTCATTTTTCTTTAAAAGTTCTACAATTTAAAAATGCAATGGTCAAAAATGAACGCATAAAATGGTATGCAAAATATTTAATAATGATGATAACGAACTATTTTTGTGCTAATAATAATAATAAAAATACGAATAATGAAAACAATTTGAAAGAAACTAATATCAGCAGTAATATACGAGTACTAGCCGGTAGAAATACGTGGAATTTTAACAATAATTAATCATTCTTCCAAATCCAAGTCAAAGTAGATAATTTTTAAAGTTATTTTTTAAAAAGGTAGATTAAATTTTTTAAAATAAATGTACACTGTTAGCTGATACGAGTAACTCTGATCATTGTGAACTAAAAAATATAATTGTATTATTAAATTCTAAAAGATACCCTTACAACACGATCTCCAACTTGATTTTAAAAATAATAAACTTGCTACACTTTATGAAATGTTTTCGGATTTCCATCAAGTATATTATAATTTTCCAATAGAACCCATATTTAATCTAACAGAATTTAAGTCCAATGAACCTATTGTCTATATTAACTGCTTGCGTCAACAAGATTTATTACAGAGTGGTTTAGTAACCATGAGGATTGAATTCGAAACAAAGGAAAAAATCCAGCTAAAACAAAGTACATCAGTATATCGAGATAGGGTGGGTGAACAACGATTTTTTGGACCTTTTTTAAAATAATACAAAGAAAAGTTTGCACAAGTATTACATTATATATATTTTAGAACTCGTGTTTTTACAAGCTTTCATTTGACACCCCACTCGATGATCTGGTAATTTTTTTTTTTCACTTACGACTTCACCCCCAAAACTAAACCCTTAAGTCAAGATTTAACTTTCAAAACAACACTGTTCTGATTGGGCCGTCAATTCCTATATTTGTGCCAAATTTCAAGTTTCTATGTCAAATAGTTTGTGAGAAAATTGGGTGTTACAGACGGACAGACAGACGGATACCGAAGTGATCCCATAAGTGTTCCGTGTGGTACACTAAAATTTGTGTAAAGTTGACATATTTTCGTTAAATTTTGAAAATAATTAATAATCACGTTTTATAGTGTGTTTAATGAATTTTTTTTAGTGTTCCGTACGGAACAATTATAAGATCACTTCGGTGTCTGTCAGTTTGTTCGTCTGTTCACACCCGATTTTCTCCGGAACTATTTGACTTAGACAGTTGAAATTTGGCACTACTATAGGAATTGATAGCCTCATCAGAGCCCTGTAGTTTTGAAAGTTAAATTTTGACTTTAGGGGTTAGTTTTGGGGGGGGTGAAATCGGAAGTGAAATTTTTTTTTTTACCAGGTCATCGAGTGAGGTGTCAAATGAAAACTTATAAAAAGACGAGTTCAAAAATATATATAATGTAATACTTGCGCACAATTCTCTTTGCATTATTTTTAAAAAAGTGCGAAAAACGCTGTCACCTTATTCCGAAAAGTACTGATCAAAAAATTATAAAAAAATTCTGGAACATTCTCTACAGGGTGTAGATTGAATGAAAAATTATTACGATTTATCTGGTATATAAGAAACAAAAATTTCAAGGTCATCAGTTTTCATTAAAGATCGGAAACAAACTTTGTTGAAAATTCATTTGGGATGTGTTTTGTGAAGTCACTAATCATTTTATGCTTCCGTAACAAAAAATTTTATTCTAAAAGCAATCAACGTACGGAACACTAATTGCGCAAGACCAACTTGCATTTGACAGGTTATTGTGATACAATATGAAACTTATACGTGTAGCATACACGATAAAATATTTAGTTACAATCCTTTGACGGACATCTATAAATTTCATCTCCACCTTTGAATTATATTTATATATTATATAAATGTAAAAAACTCATTATGTCTTAAAAATATAATTATATTTTCTAAAACTGTGGTAAACATCAAAGGTTAAAGTGTTTTGTTAAGAAATTGGAAGAACTTAATAAAAGAATATTCCAGAAAAAAATTTGTGTTCAATAAATTTTCTAATTTAAAGATTAATTAACATCATTATGAATAAGAGGCTTGTTGTGGATATTCAAGGATTTATGGATGAAAAAAATTAATTTATTCCTAAAGAATTAGCTGCTTACGATGAAGAAAAAATAAGTTACTATGTATTTAAGCAGCCTTTTGCTTTAAATTTGCTTTCTCCAAAATTATATAAGTAAGCAATTTGGTTTATGAAATATCATCCCTGGAACTTACGATACACACCTACACTATTTGTCTATGTTAAAGGAAAAGCAAAGCATATTAAAAAGTATCCATCTAAATCTGTAATTCAGCTAGGTGATCAATTAACTTTAAGAGCTTTAATCTCCTTCTTCTTCTTCGGGTATCATTACTGTTCAACGATCGTTGGTTATCATGTTGGCTACCATATTGATGATCGTTTCATTGACAGCTGCTCGGAAGAGTTGAAACATGGACTTTCCATACCATTGCCTCAAATTCTTCAATCACGATGTTCTCCTTCTCCTTGGACCACGTCTGCCTGGAATCTTTCGCTCTATCATCAGATGCAAAATTTCGTATTTTTCTGGATGTTTCATAGCCAAAATATTCTAATTTGCGTCGCATTCGTCGATACAGTTAGCGTCCATGCCATACAGAGAACCGGAAAGACATAGCAGCCTACCATTTTCATCCATAGTTTCAACGATAGGTCGTGACTAGTTAAGATATTTTTGTTCTTCATAAATGCGGCTCGGGTCTTCTCTGTTCGAATTTTGACTTCCACAGTCGGGTTCCAGTTGTCGTTAATATTGAAACCGAGATACATCGATTTATCAACTCTATCTTTGTGCCACTGACTGTAATACCACCATCTTTAATATTAGATTCTTTGCTTATAATCATATATTTTGTTTTATTTGCATTGAGTCTTAAACCAAACTATGAACAAGGGTCAGCTATTTTATCTATAAGTTTTTGTAGATCTTTTCCGTTATTAGCGATAATTAATGTATCATCGGCTTATCTGATGTTATTTATGTTAACGCCGTTAACGTTAATTCCTTCAGTGGTATCAGTGAGTTCTTCATTGAATATCACCACCGAATAGAGGTTGAACAACAAGGGCGATAGAGTACAACCCTGACGCACTCCCCGTCTGATTTTAATTTTATCCGATAGTTAATGCTCCAACCGTACTTCAGCTGTCTAATGCCAGTACAAACTGACGATGATTTGAATGTCTTTGTCGTCTATACCGGTCGTTTTTAAAATCCCTAGAAGTTTTTCGTGGTGTACCTTTTCAAAGGCTTTTTCAAAGGCAATTGAACAAAGGAATACATTTTGGTTGACATTGCGACATCTCTGGATCCCATGGATACCAAACAATCCCTCTCTAGTCCCTAATCCGTTTCGAAAACCGAACTGACTGTTTCTAATCATTTCTTCATTATTTTTATTATATATCTTGCCATGCATCACTCTCAAAAATATTTTTAAAACATGGCTCATGAGACTGTTGGTTCGATGGTCACTATAATTGGTTAAAGAGCTTTAATACCAAACTTTATTTGTAATAAAACCAATTAATTACATTTATCAATGTTTTATTTTATAGCATATAATGCTATAATTACTATCACAAAATAACTACTTATTTAAACATATTCTTAATTAATACAATGTTTTTATCTAATCCTAACAATTCAAACCGTACCAATAATTTTGATAAGTTTTTTTGTTTCTAAATAGTCTTTACGTGCTTGTACTGGTTTTTGATATATGATATTTTATCTCCAAATATAATGGCCAATCAGTTTCTTCACCAGCGAATGACTAGTATCGAGAACATGCCTCTAACATAATAAACTCTTCGTACATTTCCGTTACTAGTTTGTCAGTTTTTACACAGAAAGTTCTAAAAGTTTGTTCGATATTGTTTTAGAGTGCTGAATGTTTTAAAAGTGTTTGTTTATGTTCTGATATGTTCTAACACAACAGAATCTAGAATATAGTTTTTTAAATTGACAATTTCTGCAAAAAACAATTTTTCTTTAATTTCTCTATAATTTCCAATATGTTTAGAGAATAAGACAGTTTTGAAGATATTGTGAAAAAACTTGTTTCCAACTTTTCGATTTGGAGGGATTTAAGCTCCTCGCTAGCTTCAGGACAATTTGTATATATTTATTAAGACATTAGTTACTATTATTTTAAATATTTTACGGTTGTTTCATGACTTTTTTGTACTTCCCTTGCGTGAAAAAATTACCCTCTGAGATTTTTACATTTCTTTGCGTTTCTAGATTTCTAGACTACCATAGACTATATGTTCCGTTAGTCTGTTTGTTTGTTGGCACAATAGCTCTTGAAAGTAATGCTATACTGATATCAAATTTTGAATAGAATCTTTGGTTTTGGAATAATATCGTTTCAGGGAAAGAGTGTGAACAGTCAATAGTATTGTAAAATTGTTTACGTCAAACAAAATTATTTATAGTCAACATATAAGTAATTAAATGGGAGTTACAGGGGTGGCTTCGGATATATAGTCTGTCAAGTAAGAAGGTGTCCGTGATAATTTTTTGTAAATGCGATTCTTGTGATTCAACAAAAAATCGGTAGAGGGAACCTTTATCTACGACGCATTTTAGTAAAGTCGATTCTGAATTTTCGTCGAAATCACGTAAAATCAAAAAAGAGTCACTTGTTTGTTCGTCGGTTCGAGGCAGTCTTTCTTTGTTTCCATCCAAAGAGGCTTAAGGTGATATATTCCGCGGCCGCTAAATATATTAAAAAGTCGGTAGCGTTTGTGAAGAAGTGGATAAATCATTTTAATGAGACGAAAAATGTCGATGACTTGCCAAAACGTGGCTCAGTAGGCAAAGTCACTCCGAAAGTCGAAAAACGATTCAAGTCTGTGTTTTCACAGGACCCGAAATTGACGCTGCGTCAAGGAGCGGTAAAATTAAGAAGATCGGGTTTGCTCATGATGTTAAATTCCGAAGCACGTTGAAGAAACTTTTGCTGGGCGAAAATCATGTCGCGAAGCCGCTCGCTTGGTCCCACGATAAGATACTAGAGTGGTTCTCACAATCGCCGGACGCCAACCCTATTGAAAACATTTGGTTCTTTGTAAAGAGAAAGCTCAGGAGAAAGACTTTGAAGACCTTGACTCAGTTGTCTCGCGAGATTCGAAAAATTTGTAGAGTGTGTAGAAAATCTCGTCGATAACATGCCTCAAAGATGCCTTGATGCAGGGGGTAATTGGACAACTTATTAAGGAAATTGTGCCATTGTTAACACACTAAAGAATACATTATACATGAATTATCGACGAAACCAAGGAGGCACACAATCAACAAATTAGAAACAAACTTCTCGCTTGTCCCAACAGTTCCAGGTAATTTTGGACAGTCGCTAAGGCTGTTAGCCAAAATTTCACTAAATCCATCATACCACCACTCACACGGCCAGATAATTTTATTGCAACAACACCTGTTGAGAAAGCGAACTTGTTGGCTGAACTCTTTCCTTCACATTCTACTGTCGATTTCCAAGGAAAAACATCACCTACTATTCCCATAGTGCAGTCAAGGATGCTCGATGTTGACTTCAGACAGCGTATCACAAAACGTATTTTAATGAAGCTAGATACCAAAAAAGCTTCTGGCGCTGACGGAATATCTGCAATAGAACTCAAAAACTGTGCGAGGGAACTAACACCAGTTTTCTGTACACTTTTCAACCTATTCTACGAAAAAGGAATATTTCCTTCTTGCTGGAAATGTGCCACAGCTCAACTGATACCTAAAAAAGGCAAGAAGACTTTGCCAAATAATTACCGACCAGTCGAACTGCTTTCAATAATATCGAAAGTCATGGAAAAGGCTATCAATCAGCATCTTCTAAAGTATCTTGAGGGATTCAACATTATTAGCGATCGCTGGATATATCCAAGGCATTCCACCGTGATTGGCACGATGGATTATTGACTAAGCTACGCTCTTCTGGTATGTCTGAAAAGTTCTGTTTGTGGCTCTCATGTTTCCCTAGAGAGCGTTCTTTACGAGTGGCAGCCGAAGAATTTCTTTCTAATACCTTCGCTATCAACGCCGGTGTGCCCTAAGGCTCCATACTGTCTCCTACTCTCTTTCTCATTTACATAAACGATCTGCTGGAAAACACCTGGAGTCTAATCTACAGCTTTGCACATAACAGTACGCTTATCTCTTCATTCACTTTGAATGCTTGGACATCGGCTACTCAGACGAATATCCGCAGGCAGCAGGAAGTCGTCCAACTTAACAAAGACCTGGAAGAAATTCTATCCTGGGGCGACAGTAACCAAGTGGAGTTTAACGCTGCAAAAACCCAGACGGCTGTTTTATTTAAAAAAGTTAACGTTGCTGAACCCGATATAGTTATGTCGGGGCTCTCCATTCCTCTAGCATCGTCACTCAATTTGTTGGGCGTTAATTTGGGAGCAAATATGTCTTGGCATGAACATGTTGCAATCATAGCAAAGAGAGCTTTTCGAAAGCTTTGAATATTATTTCGAACCAGAAAGCTTTACACTCCACAACAACTGTTAATTCTGTACAAAGTTCAAATTCGACCAACTATAGAATACTGCTCCCACATTTGGGACTCTGCTCCTAAACATACACCGCATTTGTTGGATTCTATTCAGAGAAGAGCTGTTCGCCTGGTTGGCGACCCGAACCGGCCGGCGGCCTTGATTCGTTGAAACGTCGAAGAACGGTTGGCGACTTGAGTCTATTCTACAAGTATTTCCATGGAAAGTGTTCGATGGATGTAGCCCGCTTAATTTCTCCCAGAGCGGTGCATGCTAGAAATACACGACGCGCTAATACTTCACATCGGTATGGTATTCAGCTTGTTACTCCTCGTACAACTCTTTTCAAGCAGTCTTTTATTTGGAGTACAATTTACAGCGATTCAAGACCAACAAGAATCGCTCCTGTAGCGTTATAGGGATTTCTCTGCAGCATGTGTGCTAGACCCATAAAAAAAAATTGAAGGCAAAAAAATGTTCTCGAAACCCATTTTTCAAGAATACGAGCGGTCACGTTCTTACTTGACAGATTGTATTATGTTACATGTCCTTTTCAGGGATTTTGAAGTCAAGAAATTTTAAAATGATATTAATTTTAAATTATTTCCAAAATTAGCAGAAATAATATGTAAACAGATGTGATTACAGGGGTGACCTAAAAATGTTTATTAATTTTACAACTTTTATTTGCAAGGGAAGTGCTGGGTAAGTAACTTTACCAATTTTTATAACCAATGTCCTATTTATCATTGGTATTTTCCTAATTATAAAAAGATACAGCCATATGCAAAGCGAACTTGCGCATATAGTATTCGGTACCGTGATTGCTTTTAATATAAAAAATTTTATTAGGGAGGTATAAAATGATTAGTGATTTTACAAAACACATCCCAAATGAGTTTCTAAAAATCAGTACCTAGGATTTGAATACAAGCTTGTTTGTGGCGGCTAAGAAAATTTTCTACAACGTGAATTTCTATATCAGTAGCAAAACTGCAACACACATCGTTTATCAAGGTTTGTTGTTGTATGAGCTCAATACCGATGAATTACCTAAAGACTGGCTAGAATCAACCTTTATTACAGTACCCAAGAAAAGAGGCGCTAAAGAATGCGATGAATTCCGTTTCATAGGCTTGATTAACCACATCATTAAGATCTTCACAAAGGTTATTTGTAATAGAAACTACAGAAAATGTGAAACAAACATCAGCGAGTCACGGTCTGGTAATACAGGGAAAAAAAGATATCAAACGAGGTCTGGGGAGAAGAGGACACTCTTGGCTATATAACTAAGATAATAGTTCGGATTCACGTTTGTTCAGCTGTGTCTAAGCGTCGTCAATAAGGTCAGAATTGCCATGTTAATAGTCAATGTCCCTCAACCCTATTCAAATAGGTGGACACATTTCAAAACATGTATGTTAAAATCTCCCACAATAATTATTTTAAGTTTGTTTCCGATCTTTACTGAAAACTGATGACCTTAAAATTTTTGTCTTCTTTTATATACCAGATAAATTGTCAAAGGTAATGCACTCGTGATCATTTTCATTCAATCTACACCTTATGGAAAATATTCTAGAATTTTTTCGAAATTTCTTGAATAGTATTGTCTCGTGTTAAAAAAATGCCCTCCCGTTTGGGCGCAATTTTGTAACCTTTTAATAACGCCCGCACGTTGAGGCGCAATTTTGTAACCTCTTAAAGCGGGGCCTTTTTTTATAACCTCACGTTGGACCGCTATTTTAAACGTGTTATTAGAATGCCCTCTCATTTGGGCGCAATTTTGTAACCTTTCGATAACGCCCGCACATTGAGGCGCAATTTTGTAAGGTCTTACCCTACTTTACTTTTAATAAAATTTATTAAATAGAAGTCGTTATTTGCCCCTTATGTATATCATAATTTCTAAGAATGGATTGAGTGGATATTAATACTGAAAGAACTAAAGAAATTAGATATTTTTTGGTAGAGAAATATGGATAAGAGATAATTTCTGTACGACTTTTGAAAATAGTGTCTATAGTTGTTTAAATTTTTGGATGTACAGATTTTGGGCACCATTCATTTTAAAATAAAAATAACTCAAAAAAATGAAAAAATACTGAAGGGTTATGTAGTTGTTAACAAAAAACATTATTACGGTACAACCGTTGCGTCCTGAAAGATAAACGGGTGATTCAGTAAAACGCTAGATTTAAATAAAGAAAATGACAGAATTTAAAGTTCTAACTTCGCTACACTTTAAAATTACCACTACTAAATAAAATCCCTTAATCTAGTAGATGGAGTCTTTAAATCAGGATTCTAATTAAAGGCTTAGCTAAACACGATGTTAAAAGTTCGTGGAATTAACTTCACGAGTTACATGTGCTGAATAGATGATGTAAACGCACTTGTCAACAGGAAGCAAGATCTATGGATTGATGTGCTTATGACTTACGGTTTTACTGTTAGTTTTTTTTAGCCTGTCCCGGTGAGATCTTCATAATCATATTGTCTCAACCTTTGCTACCCCAGTTCCTTTTGGGCTGCTAAACACTTCTTGACCCGAAATGTCTGGGAATGAGCAGGATATTTCAAGAAAAAGGCCTTGAACTTCAAAGCTAAAAACCGTCTCTGCCCTACCACATCACTAATAAACTACTACGGCAACGTGATGGAAAAAGCTTACTCCGGCTTGCTGATCGAAAAAAAGCCTACTGCGGCTTAATGATCTAAAAGCCCACTGCGGCTATATGATGGAAAAAAGCCGTTACTGCACCTTCAACAATGCCATCCACACGCTTAAATATATTTCTCTCTTCCTTAAAGTACCGTCTTTAAAAAGGCTTCCTTCCCGGATACAAATCTTTAGCCAATCAGACACATTCGTTGCAAATTAAAGAGTCCAGCAGTCAAGCCGCAATGCACACTGTAAAATTTAAGTTAAACTGCTCAAAAATTTAAAGCACTGTTCCAAGCTACACTGCTTAAAAGTTGAAATCACTGCAATAAATATAAAAATGGAAAAAAATATAAATTATAGAGAGAAAAACAGTGTCGTAACATGATTTTAAAATCTAGGAAAAAATGAATGTATTCTTAGAGATAGGGTGTGGAAACAACGATTTTTGGAATTTAAAAAAAAATTAATAAAGAAAAGTTTGCGCGAGTATTAAATTATATATGTTTTCACAAGCTTTCATTTTCATTTCTTCACTTGCAATTTCACCCTCCAAAACTACCCCTTAAGTCAAAATTTAACTTTTGAAACTACACAGCTGTGATTAGGCCATCAATTCCTATATCTGTGACAAATTTCAACTTGTTATGACACTGAAATGATTCCATAAATGTTCCGTTTTATAATTTTAGTACAGAACATTAAAAATGAACTAATGCTTATCCTCTGAAAATTAATAGAGTCTCTGCAAAAAACAACAATTACCAGAGAATGTCAGTTACAATATTATCAATTTGTTCACAATCTTACAGCTTTTATCCAATTATAACTAGTAATTTTCTAAATATAAAAATGAACTAACGCTTTTTCTCTGAAAATTAAATTTTTTGAATTCATTGGTAATCATAAAAGTTACATCTTGCGTGCCGGAATATGCAAATAGTAACCTATTTGTTCCAACTGAGAAATGTGAAGATTAAAATCTTAAATTGAATATTGTTTTTATATGTTTAGTTTTATTAGAGTTCTTTAACTAGAAAAATACAATTTGTTGAGAAAAACTAAAAGGTAACCTTAGGTCATCTTTCTTATTTTAGATATAGCGTAATTGTCTTATTGACTATGCATATTGGCCATTTGAACCAGATAGGTAAGCTAATTTACTAGCGGGTCTTTAATGTATAGAAGTTCACCAATACGGTTAATGTAAAACGATTGTTTATCTAATCTATACACAATAGACCAATATCTGTGCTACCCAAAATTATCGAAAAATTAGTTAAGACTCGGATGACATACCTTATGACTAGTAATAATATTCTAAGCAGTAATCATTATGGATTTTATCAGAATCATGGAATCATAGCATCCAAAATGTAATGTACTCGGAAAAGTGGGATTGCTGTGCCACTTTTTGTGTTGAATTTAATTAGAAACTCCATTGTTACTTTTTAAAGAGCTTACTCTTTTACAATTTTGGTTATACCTTACTAGACGTCGTCAGGGTTTTTATTGTTATTGAGTTTTCGGCGACTCAGTAGATTTGCTCCTGTTTCTTATTTTTATGAATAATTTGGCGGCCTTAGAATTCAATGAACATTTTACGCTTTTGATAGATGATACGACTGCGCTGTGGCACAGCCCAGAATCTTGGATTTCATAAACGATATTATTAGGATTAAAATTTGGTGTGATTTCAACTTTATCATGCTAAATGATAATAATAACATACTTGTAATCAAATATCATGCCTTAGTTGTAGATAATATTACTGTTGGGATTAGATTTACTTTAATTTTTATGATTGGCTATAGACAGTGAGCTGCAGTTCAAGATATATATAGTTGCTACTGGCAAAGAAAGTAGCCACAAGCTGCTATGAATTTAGTTCAACCATAGACAGGATAGCGTATTAACATAGTAAATCCAGTACACTAGCGAAAATGAGCACCAAGTTGGTGACGAGATTATGATGGCATGTGCATTGACGGGTTCCTCTTTCAAAATGGCTGTTCAATGTTTACATCTAATCTCGGAATGTGTCTTTTGAAATGTATGTCGATCGCTTTCTTGATGTGACTGCAGTTTATATCAATTTAAAGACAGAAGGAAGAGAGAGTGTGTATAAAAAAAAAATAAAAACGTTTGTAAGTGAAAAGAATCGAAAAGGTTGACAAGCAATTTATATAATCATGGGGGAAGGAGGTTATTGTTGTGCCGCTGACAATTGTAAAAAATAATTCAAAAAGTACGCGAAGAGTGAGTTTCTTCTTCTTCTACAAAGATGTTGAAAGATAAGTGATTTAATTAAATAATATCAATTGCGATAAACTGAATCTGACTCTTATCACATTTTTTTTTTGGTTATAGAGCAGAGATTTAGCTTGCAGCACCTAAACGCGTCATCAATTGTCCAGTTGAAAATTGGTGCAAAAATTATAAAATATTAGCCTCACATTTTTTTTCTGAAAATGTCGTCCTGACAATTTTTTCACTTGTTTTTATCTCTTTTCTAACAAAGCGCCCTATTCTTTTTGTTTTTTTTTTTATATTACTCATGCTGGATTAACTTGTCATTTTATTAAATCGCAAATTTTTAATTATTTGCATAATATCTATGATTTTGAATGATAAAACTTTGCATAGTAACATTATTTCTATTTAAAATCTCCCGCTGGTCCCCTTTTTAAAATGGCGGACTCGCACGTGACCTCTTGAAAATTGAAATCTAATTTTCCTATACGGTTACCTCTGAGTTTCGCTACTGTATTGGGTTTACTGTGGTATTCGGCTCTCATAGAATCACCCCTTGGGTATGGGACACCCTTCTGGGGAAAGCTCAACTTATCTCGACCTAATAGTTTACTTGTTTAAGGAAAGCGTGGCATAAGATATATTTCTAATCTAAAAATAAGTAAACCAAGTAGAAAATTATTAATTTATCTATACTGGAAAAGGTCTGTCTAGTATACAAAACGAACCTTTTTATCTCTGGTGGCACAATATAACACTAGTCAATTTTTTAAGAAGTCTATTTTAGGAGAGTGTATTGATAAGCCTGGTGAATTTCTATGAAATGGCAGGAAATTACGTTAAGAAGCACGACTGTTAGTAAGCGTGATTCTTGTAACGGTTTTGTTCAAAGTTTTAAAGAGATGTAATGCGTAATGTTGGGAGCTATCGTAAGTGATCGGTGTTACACGGTTCGTAGAGATGGATAAAGCCGAGTATGGTGCAGTGATAAAATATTTTTACCTTAAAAAGGGGACCGCGGCATAGATTGAAACTGAACTGAACAAAGTTATAGAGTCTCTGCACTAGCAAGACCATGGATTCATGCAAGAATGAATTTAATGTGGTAGTATGAACCCTGCACATGATGCACGTTCAGGACGTTCGCTTGAGATTTCTTCTGAAGAAATGGTCGATAAAAATCATGGTATTGTGATAGAAGATCGTCATATTAAGATTCGTGAGATGGTAGGCATCTTGTATAAACGAGTATATAATACTCTTCATGAAGTTCTAAATATAAAAAAGTTTCTTGACTCCAAATCGAAAACGCACTTGGAAGAATATTTCAGAATCGTATTTGGAAAAGTTGTAACGTAAAACGAAGGACTTCTGGCATCGTTTTTTGACCGTAGATAAAACCTGAATACACCATTGCACCGAAAAAAGCTGTTTTATCGGCGGAAGAGTGATGGCAACTGTTTTTTGGGACTCACAAATTCAAATTCAAAAATCTCTTTATTATTAATAATAAATTATCACAGGTTCTACATACATCTTCAAGTTCTGTGGATACAGAATGCTTTACAGTATTCCCATCCACACTGTCCTGGTATTTGAATAGTGTCATTTCCGGTAGATGTATAGATGGCAGTTTATTTTTTGTGAGATATCTTTTTTTTTGTTATGCTTTGTTTGTTTATGTGGGGATTTAGTTTATTGTCTGCTGGGAAAAATAATTTGTTAAAAAACTCGATATAGTCAGGTACATGTGGTTCATAGTTTATATTATATATTTCTATTCTAGTTTCACTCACTCTTCTTTCTTTCATGTCTCGCTCTTTCATACTCCTTTCACATCTGTATGTTTCTTTCTTTTTTTACATTCTTTATTCTAATTACACTTGTTTATTTGCAACTTGGTATATACATATTTATAGAGCTTAACCTAATTTATTTATACATATATGTATATATATATATATATATATATATATATATATATATATATATATATATATATATATATATGTATATACATATATACATATATATATATATATATATATATATATATATATATATATATATATATATATATATATATATATATTACACGTAGTAAATTAATAATCTATGATACAATGGTTTTTTTGTGTCGGGTTATGTTCTTTTCTGGTTTGTGTCAGGTCTTGCGTCAGAGTCGATACCTGTGTTTTACATATGTCTGTAAAATTTCTCTGCTGTTTCGTCTAAGTGTTGTCTTATTGTTTGCATGCTTGCCATGCAAAGGGACTCACAGGATCATCATGATTGAGTATTTGGAAAACGGTGAAATAGTGACTGGTTCTTATTACACAACTTTATAAATACTTCCCCAATGTTTCCCAGATTTGGTCTCAAGTGATTTTGTTTTTTAACGTTAAAAATTCTAGCCAAGTAATGTCATGATTAAAGCCGATATGGGCACCTCGATTTGTTGATCTATGTTCTAGTATTATATAATAGGTACAAAAAATACTAAAAATATCCTGAATCATGTAGAATTCAATTAAGTTGACGGAATTTTTGTAAAATTGGTGTTTTATAAACCTGGTTTAATTCTTGGTTTTATTAAAAATTTTAAAGGGGAACTATATTAGTTTTTAAAAAACGTAATCTCTATCCTGATTACTCTGTTGTATTTTGTAGCTTTGGGCTCCTTAAATATAAAGAAAACAAGTGTGAAACGAGAACAAAATAAGCATATACTTGACCTTTTCTATTTCTTTACGACAAAACTCAGGTTACAGTTGTGGTATATTATTGTAACTTTTTTAGTACGGAATTATTTAATACTGTAATTTAACACGTTTTTAGTAGATAATTCAAAGATAAGGTAGTTCCAGTTGTTACATATAAGTTTTCGGTAAGTTAAACAATTATTTTATATTATTATTATGATGTCGAATTCAAATATGAATGAAGTTAATAGAAACGCGATTTTATTTGGTAAAGGTTTAAACAGGTATTATTGAATATAAAATATTGGATGTGTGAATTAATTTTTAGAGATTTTTCGGTAAATATATCACTTTATTGTAAAAAAAAATGGTTACAAATTGATTATTCAAAGTATTGTCATTCGCTAGCCACTAGTTTCTTCCATCTTTGTGGCAGCGTATGATTACCACGTTGAAAGAACGACTCCTCTTTTGAGGCTACCCACGAATCGACCCATTTTTTTGGTATGCTCATAAGAATGAAAGCGCTGTCCGACAGGCCGTGCGTCATCGATCGGAACAAGTGATAATCAGAAGAAACAATGTCAGATGGGTACGGAGGATGAGGTAGGACATCCCAACCAAGCGCTTCTAGCGTTTCCTTTACGGGTTTTTTCGACATGTGGCCGAGCGTTGTTTGAAGAAAAATTACTTGTTGTGTCTTCTGGCATATTGCGGTCGATTTTCCTTCAACGTTCAGCTTAGTTGCATCAATTGTTGTCGGTAACGTTCCCCGGTAATAGTTTCGTTGGGTTGGAGCAGCTCATAATACACTACACCCAGCTGATCCCACCATATACACGGCATAAGCTTGGAGCCATGAATATTCGGCTTTGCCGAAGATATTGATGGTTCACCAGGCTTCACCCATGATTTTTTGCCCTTTGGATTATCGTAGGGTATCCATTTTTCATCACCAGTTACGATACGATTTAAAAAACCTTGCCGTTGAAGCAGTTGTTCACAGGTGAAAAATCGCTTTTCAACGTCTCTCGGTTTCACTTCGTACAGCATCCAATTTTTTTGCTTTTTAATCATTCCCAGTGTATGTAAGCACTTGGTTGTGTGATGAACTCCTAATGATTCTACAAGTTCTTTTTTCCATTGGCACGGGTCTTCATGGAGTAATGCCTCTAATTCTTCATCTTTAAACTTTCTCGGCTGGTTTGGACGTTCTTTGTTTTCCGTGTCGAAATGATCACTTTTAAAGCGCCGAAACCAGTACTCATATGTTTTTCCACAGCAATCGATAACTTTCAGCAGCGCTTTTCTTCGAATTAAACAGAAAAATCAAGCTTCCCGCATATGGTGTTTTGGTAGCACGTAATTAGATATATTCAATGATCAAATAAAATATATTGTTTACACTTCGGCAAAATAACATATATTAAAAATTAAAGCCTAATGATGGTGGTTCCCCATGAATGTAGCAACAGTATGCCCCGATGCGATGTAATACAAGTTACACCCTCTCTTAGAAATCCCTTAAAATTAATTCACACTCCTTGTAAAATGTATTTAATTTTAACCCTTTGTTAAAAATATTAATAACTAAAATAATATATTTTTTATTAAACCTGTTGCCAATCGACTTTTATAAGTATTTATGTGGTTTATTGTAAACCAACTGAAAATAGGCAAAGCCCATATTTCATCCGTCTACTCACTGTTCTCTTATTCTTTCATCTATCTCGAGACGTGTTTCGCGGTATCACGGCTCATCAGTCGGGCTAGGATCGACAAATAAGAGAACAGAATTTTAAGTACTTTATTCAAGCCGACAGAGTGGTTGGCACCACTCTGTCGGCTTGTGGCTGCTGTGTCAGCCTCCGATTGAGTACTAGGTATGCGTATTTGGTACAATTCGTTGTATCTTACCGTTGTGTTCCGTAAGTATCGGAATAAAGTACTTAAAATTCCTTTCTCTTGTTAATCGATCCTAGTCCGACTGATGAGCCGTGATACGGCGAAACGCGTCTGCGGATGGATGGACGAATAAGAGAGCCGTGGGTGGTAGAGGGCTAAAATATGGGCTTTGCCTATTTCCAGTTGTTTTACAATAAACCACATAAGGTCTGAGGTTGATCCCTTGCAAATCTGGCTGCCTGCCTTTAGTATTGGCTGTGCCAACCACACTGTCGGCTCATGGCTGCTGTGTCAGCCTCCTATGGAGTACTAGGTATGCGTATTTGGTACAATTCGTTGTATCTTACCGTTCATAAGTATTTTTTTATATATTTTATAATAACTTGGACACGCCCAATATGTTATATTTCTGTGCTACATAAAAAAAAACATGAAGCTATAACCTTGTTCTTCTCTTAAAACTTCAATTTCTAAAGTTAATATATTTTTTCGTACATCCTGCACCTTCTTCTTGTTAAAATTGGAAATATTAAAAAAAAAATAGTATAATTGCCGATTCTTTGAATCCAAAAACCTTGAAAAAGATGATAACGAAATATATTCGAAATCACCTCTCTAAGCCCCTTCTATATCCACTTAACCTCTTATATGTTAACTTATAAATCATTTTACTTAAAGTTTATTATCGCAATCTAAAACTCGAAGGAATTTTTATACTATTACAGCTCACCACGCCCTTTTCCCTGAAACCATATTGCTCAATAATTATAGATTCAAAATCGATAGCACATCTCATTCGAGACTTATTGTACCAATAGACAGGTCGATAAACCGCTGGAAATTAGTTATTCGTGGCTTTGGAACGTGAAGAAATGTAAAAATTTCGAGGAGTGTTTTTTATAAATACAATACATCTCTTTAGCAAGGAAGGTAAAATATCTCCAGAGCTATTTAATAAGTTGACAAATGTCGAACATTTCTTAATTATGAAGATTGAGGAGAGTCAACTAATCAATAAGTATTCTTCTTCTTCGGGTAGCGTTTCAAACTCTGGGTGGGTTTTAGCTGCAAGTATAACTCGTCTCCAATAATTTCTATCCAACATGGTCTCATCGCTGTTTTCAATGCTCATCGTCTGTAAGTCCGACCTAACGTCGTCTCCCCACCTCACCAATAATTATTGCCAGCTGTTTATATACTATATCAAAATAATTTTGCTAAATAATGACTCTTACAAAACTTCTAAGGTTGTAAATATGTAAAAAATTATAAATTTTAATGTTCTTCCATTTCAAACTAGCCCGAGAAGCTCAACCATACTGTTTATTTTTCTTTTTATAAAATTCATCACATTTTTAAAAACTTTATTAACTCTTTTAAACTACAATTGAACTTATGTCTTTTACAGTTGCGTTCAGTCTATTTCTACATAACTGTAGTTCTATCATGTATTTATGTAGTTTGTACCCGCGGATTCCTTTGCGATGATATTATCATCATCAACATCATCAGCCTATACCGTCCAAGCTCCCCTCAAGTCGTGCCACCTTTTTCTGTTCTGCGCCACTTGCACCCATTTTTCAGCCTCTCTCTTGCAAATCATCAGCCATCGACTTGGTGGTCTACCTCTACTTCGATAGGCTTCGAATCTTATCAATCATCCATCTTTAAACCTAGCAACATTCCAGCCCAATTCCATTTAAGATGTAGAATGAATTTGATTGCGTCTAGTACACCCGTTCTGATAATGTGATTGGGATGTGATCTCTAAGAGTAACGCCCAACATTGACCTTTCCATTTTTCTTTGCATGATATATATTTTGTTGATATTTTTCTTTGTCAATGTGAGAGTATCGGCTCCGTACGTAAAAACGGGTAGTACGCATCTGTCAAAAACTTTTCTTTTTAAACACATCGGAAGATTAGATTTAAATATATAGCCTAGTTTGCTATAAGCCGCCCAGGGGAGATCTATTCTTCGCTGAATTTCGTGTGTTTGGTTGTCTCGTCCTATGCTGATTTCATATCCTAGGTATTTATATCGATGTACTTGCTCGATTTCCACTTTATTTAATTTTGTAGTGTCGTTTAATACAAGATTTGTCATAAACTGAGTCTTGGGTAGATTGATTTTTAAACCAACCCTTCTTGAAGTATGTGCAGCATAATTTGTGCTTCTGGCATATTGTCTGCTATTAAGACAATGTCGTCGGTAAAACAAAGGTGATTTAACTTTTTATCGTCAATGTTAAGCCCCATTTTGTCCCAGTTTATTGATTGTAGCATACTTTCTAGAAGTGTCACGAAAAGTTTGTGGGAGAACGTATCACCTTGGCGCCCTCCTCTTTCAATTTGAAATTTGCTGGTGTATTGGCTAGTTTGTGTTTTGACTTTAGAGATGACATTTTCATATATATATTTAATTGCACTGGAGTATCGATGATCAATGCGAGATTTAGTAAGCGTTTCCAAGAGTATCTGCTGGTTTACAGAATCAAGAGCCGTTTCGAAGTCCACGAATATGAGCATCGTAGGCCTATTATATTCCATACATTTTTCGATGAGCAGATGGTCGTTTGTTCCATACCCTGTACAGAAATCTGTCTGACCTTCTGAAAGAAAAAACTCAAATTAATTTGTTAGACATTTGGTAAGTATTTTAGTGAATAATTTGTATATATGACTCAGGAGAGAAAGTTTGTAAGGTCTGAAGTATCTCCTTTTTTGTATGATGACAATAATTGCATTATTCCATTGCGATGGAGTTATTCCTTCCAGGAGTTAAATAAAATTTTCGGAACTTTGATAATTTCTTATCCTTGTTTAATTGCCTCTATTACAATATTGGCCTCATGGCTGATGTGATTTCTTCTTTTGTGGTCTTTGGGATCGACCCCTGAGTAGGATTTTTGTATGTTGATTTCTGTTCTTCTATCCTGTACGGTATACAATTGTTGATAAAATAATTCGATGATCTTTAAAATATCTCGTTTGTTTGTTATTATGTAAGTCCTTAATCTTGCATATATTCTTCCTTCTAATTGTGTTCTTTTTTTCTTTAAACTTTTAGCTCTTATTTTTTTCTACGTTTTTAAATGCCTGTGCATTTTTTTAATAGATTTTATAGATATCTAAGGAAATTAGAAAAAAACAAAAGACAGAAAAAAAATGATGATTTACACCTTGTATAGTGATGTCCATAAAATTTTCTCGTGTGTTACATTTTTTAAACAACTTTTCGTATCATTTTTTTCCAGTGTTGGTAAAACGATATTTATATATTTTTTTTAAGTGTTGGTAAAAATTATGTAAATTAAGGTTAACTAAAAAATGTGAAATAGGAAATATCGGATTAAAAATGTACAAAAATCATTAAAAAGCTATACGAGGTGTAGTTAGAAAATAACGGGACGCCGACAATATTGGTGCTGCGCGGTTGGCAATGTGTGGGGTGTTAAGCTTGAATATCCCCTCTATTTATTTGGCCATTTAGATAACCGTGCAGTTTCTATTTCGGTTGTAGCGCTAATTTAAATCGGATCGTGTATTGGCTCTACGTCAGCAATGCTTAGTATCAATGTTGAGCAATGAGTTAACGTGAAATTTCTCGTTAAACTTGGAAAATCTGCTGAAGAAGTATTAACTTTGCTACAAGAACTATATGGTGATAATTGCTTACCATACCCGATCCCCGCGTTGGGCGTCCACGAACGGCAAAAATAGATGACAACATTGAAAAAGTGGATAAAATCATAAAAGAAAATCGACGTTTTAAAGTACATTTCTTACAAGGTCCAAGTTTTTATTTGCAGAAAATATTTACTTCACATTAACGATAAATTCTGTGTCTGAATTATTTCTTGCCTATATCGTCTATACTATGTTGTTGAATTAGATGTATAATACATTCAACTTATTTTTGCAATATCATACATATTTTTTAAGGTTAAGCTATTTTTTTATACTATAATAGTTTTGATACAATTCCATTATGTATTGACAAATTCAAACGTTAGCATGTGACAATACGATATTTTTATTAGCATTAGCAGGCCGGAAATTTGTCTCCTTAATAATTTGGCTTGGGACATAAAAAAATGAAATTTATGTTTTTCAGTCGTACGTATCCAATTAACTCGTACCCATATGGCTGTGAGTACTTTTTATGAACCATAATACTTATACATACAGCAAATGACATATTGTGGCAGCTTCTTTTTATAGAAACTTACCTGTGCTAAAGGGCCTTCCTATATCGTAGAAAATGGCTTTTAGCTACTAAATATATCTTTTTTTTTTTATTTATTTGGGAT
>CM032448.1:71254534-71332034 GCA_019049505.1 Pachyrhynchus sulphureomaculatus | reverse complement strand
TTTCATTGTCTTCACCAGAGATGAACTAACTGCTAAATTTTTGTAAGTAATTTCACATTCAGTCGTACAATTCATTTAATCACGTTTTAAAAAACTAGCGTTTTAGTTTGTTTTCTGTACCTGGTTTGCATTTTTAGAATCCAGAAGAAGCTACCATTAGGCAGCGAAAGCTCGATAATAAAAATAAAAAGCAGATACTAGAGCCTTTAGATCTTTGATTGCTCATCTCTTCTCCTTAAAAGGGCGTTTCCCAGCAGTTAAACTTAGGATTGTTTGTTGCCAGTGCCCTGTTACTGTCCTTCCTCTTTCTTATATATATATATATATATATTATATATATATATATATATATAATATATATATATATATATATATATATATATATATTGTTTACATTACTTGCGATTCGCAGATGATGATGTAGTGATTAGCTAGAAGAACTGAAAATCATGATAGAACAACTTAATCGAGGTTCACAGAAAGTTAGACGAAAGATGAGTATCAAGAAACCAAAACTCTAAGCCCACAAAACACGAAAATTAGGATCGACACGGAAGAGATCGAAGAGAGTGACAGAGGACATAAGATTAGATTGGGTAAGGAGGATCAGACAGACGAAATACCAAGGTGAATTGGTCTCAGCTGGACTGCATTTCAAAAAACTGGGATTCATTCTAAAAAACAGACATATCCCCTTGACTTTAAAATGAAAAGTGTATGAGAGCTGCATACTTCCAGTAAGTACGTATAGGCTGGAAACTATGACCCTCACAAAAAATAGTCTTCGTCGACTCCAACATACTCAACGGGCCATGGAAAGACGGATATTAGGTGTTAGTTTACGAGAACACATTAAAAGCAAGGATATCAGACGAATGATAAGATTTACAGATATCAGTGAAGAAGTGGCAAAATTAAACTGGCAATGGGCGGGGCAGGTGGCTAGAACAAATGATGGTAGATGGACAACAAAATTACTTAAATGGAGACCTTGGGAGAGCAGATAAAGTGTCGGAAGACCAATGGAAAGATGGACTGATGATATCAGGTTGATAGCAGGCAGTAGACGACTTCATCTTGTCCAGGAAGAGACAATTGGAAGAAACTTGAAGATGCCTATTTCCTGCAGTGGCTTATAAAGAAGAAGATACATATATATATATATATATATATATATATATATATATATACATATATATATATAATATATATATATATATATATATATATATAGATATATATATATATATATATATATATATATATATATATATATATATATATATATATATATACATATATATATATATATATGTATATATATATATATATATATATATATATATATTTATATATATACATATATATATATATATATATATATATATATATATATATATATATATTATATATATATACATATATATATATATATATATATATATATATATATATATATATATATATACATATATACATATATACATATATACATATATATATATATATATATATATATATATAAATATATATATATAATATATAATATATATATATATATATATATATATATATATATATATATATATATATATATATATATACATATATACATATATACATATATATATATATATATATATATATATATATATATATATATATATATATATATATATATATATGTATATATGTATATATGTATATATGTATATATATATATATATATATATATATATATATATATATATATATATATATATATATATATATATGTATATATATATATATATATATATATATATATATATATATATATATACATATATATATATATGTGTATATATATATATATATATATATATATATATATATATATATATATATATATATATATATATATATATATATACACACATATACATTGTTTTCTTTTTTTGAACCTTGTTATTTTCATTAATTACGTAATTTTCTATTATTGGGTATTTAGGTACGGTAATGAGACGATTATTTATTTAATTTTTTTTTTGGTTGACGTTTCGCCCAATTTTTTGAGTATTTTCAAAGCTTCGGTTTTACATATCTAAAAACAAAGAAAATTTTGTTATTCCTATATACGTTACTTTCTAAAAACACATAATAACACTTCAAAAAACCTTATTTTTAAGATTCACGAGGTACACACCTTGAATATGTCAGTGTGTTAATAAAATCAGTATTTTGAGGGTTCTTATCAAGTTGCTTTCTATTTTCTGTTTTTGTATCGAATATTTTTGTGTATACTGGGTGTTTTAAAATATATTATTTACATTTATTGAGTTTGAATATATATGGCTGATTCTTTCTGTATCAGTTCTGCCATTTACAGCATTTTTTTTCATTTTTATCTCGATCTCTTCCTTGATTTGTAATTTTGTATTGTGTTTTTCTTTATGATTTTGGTTTCTTTATAATTAAAATCATGTTTATGTTCGATCACATGTTTTTTTTTAGTACTGTAAATACATGATTTGTTTATTTATGCCCGTTTAGTTTGTTTTTAAATAATTGGCTATTTATTATGATATATTCCTTAGGACAATCCATACACGGAATCAAATACACTATATTTGCCTGGTTCATGATGGGAGTAAGACTTTTTAAATTTGTAAACAATAAAGTTAATTTATTATGGGTGTTATGGCACAATTTAATGATTAAGCGATTTTTTAATGTATTTTTTAGTTTTTCTGATAGTTCCTTGGTATATGGTAGTGCTAGATATTTTTCATTTTTTGTTCTTTTGTGGCTATGGTGGTTTTTAAATTATTATATAAATTTGTAGGTTCTTTTTTTTATTATGCAGTTGATGTTTCTTTCTTGAAAACAATTTTGTATCAAGATAGTTTTTACTTTTTTTAGTGTAGCTGGTCTCAGTTCTGGGGTAGTTCAGTTTATTACTCTATCTATTAAACCTACAATAACACTGATTTTTTGTGCCATTGCATAGCTCGAATGAAAGTGGATTATTTAATGAATAAAAGAAAACAACATCACTACAAATTTTAGGCTGAAAATAAATGAACATATCTTTGGAAATACCTAACAACTGTCAATAACTTTCAAAGCTAATAAATATATTTATTATGATACAATCAAAATCAGTGCACTAGTTTTAATTAATTATATATATATATATATATATATATATATATATATATATATATATATATATATATATATATATATATATGTATATATATATATATATATATATATATATATATATATATATATATATATATATATATATATATATATATATATATGTATATATATATATATATATATATATATATATATATATATATATATATATGTATATATATATATATATATATATATATATATATATATATATATATATATATATATATATATATATATATATATATATATGTAAACTCCTGGACAAAATTAACGTAACAATCTGAAAATTAATTTATCTTTTCCTTATGTCAGTTTTAAAGTTTATCAAGTATTTGAATAGTAGGCTATGCATATTTTGTTTCGTTGTTTATGACAGAAATCAAAACAATTCGTTTAGATTTACAGTTTTAAAGAATTTTTTAGAAGATAAACAATTTTCTGTAATAATGCGTTAGATTTTCTTTAAAAGTAAGCTTATAAATTGTTCTCTTTTTCAAAGTAATACGTTTTTGTGGTAGACTGTTTTATTTTTAACCCCGAAGAATTAGAAAAATGAATTGAACAAGGAATTTAACTGAACACGAGGTAGTGCAAGCCTCAGTTTTATTGGACGAGAGATATTGTCAGAGTTATGTTGCCAATTTGTTAGGCAAACATCGTTCCACAATAAGTCGTATGGTGAGACGCTTGAATGAAGTAGGAACTTATTCTAGAAGGCTAGGGCAAGGGCGAAAACGATGCACTAGCGACCTAGATGAACGTTTTATAAGACAATTTGCCTTAAGAAACAGGACTGTCACTAGTTCTATAATAAGAAACGAACTCGAAGCTGTTCGCAGTGTCATAATTTCTTCTAAAACAGTTAGAAGACGGTTAAATGAAGCTGGATTAAACAGTAGGAGACCAGCCACTGCGCCCTTGTTTACTAGAGAGAACAGAGCTGCCAGGTTACCTTTTGCTCGAAATCACGAAAACTGGTCTGTGGATGATTGGAAACAAGTTTTCTTCACAGGTGAAACTAGGGAGAGAGGTTTGCTCCTTGCAATATCTCTGCAAGGATTCCATTCGGCGGTGGCTCTGTTATGTTCTGGGGTGGCATCTGCTTTGATGCTCGCACAGAGTTAGTTCCTGTCCGTACGAGATCCATGAATGCTGACTACTATCTTGAGAATATTGTAATAGAACATGTGATGCCTTTCGGTCATTTTGTGGGGCCCAATTTCCTGTTTATGCAAGACAATGCTCTACCTCACGTGGCTAGGGAGGTACTCGATTATTTTAATCAAGTTGATATACCGATTATGCAATGGCCACCAAAAAGCCCGGATCTGAATCCGATAGAACATGTATGGGAGCACCTTAAGAAAAATGTGAAACGTCATATACCTGCACCTAGAAACCTGAGGGAACTTGAAAACGCAGTTATCACAGAATGGGAGCAAATTCCTCAAGATTTTATCCAAAATTTAATTAGAAGCATGCCTAGGCGCATAAACGCTGTCGTCCAAAGTAGAGGAGGCAACACACGCTACTAGTGTCCCAGTTACACCATTAATTTTGCTACTAGTGCCTCAGTTTATTTTTTTCATTATTACATAATTTCAACGATTTTGTTATTAGGTTTGAAGAATAATTTTAATTCGAATCTTATAGAGAAATTTGGTAGCTAATTCACTTTTAAAGTATCCGAATAAGTTTCTTCTAACTTTTAGTGTAACCAATGTTCATAAAAAATTATTAAAATTAATTTATTATAGAGATTTGTATGATTTAATATATTGTTGCGTTAATTTTGTCCAGGAGTGTATGTTGTATTGTTCAGGCGATACAAAAAACAAATTTTTCGTTTACGAATAATAAAATAAATAAAAATAATTTATCATAGTTTACTTTTTTGACAAAATAGACTTCAAAATTAGTCTTACACCTTGACAAATTATGTAACAAAAAAAAAAAACAGATTGATATTTTTTTACGTTATTCTTTCTTGAACCTAAAGAATATATCATTTTTTAAGTTTCGTCAAATTTCTTCTATTATCACTGGAATAATGCAATTCATAAAAATTAAAAAATCTCTCATATGTACTTCAGTTGTGTAAAGTGATATTTTATGAATAAAGTGATTGTCATCACTAGTAATATTGGAGCAGTTTCAATTTTAAAATAACTATTCTTGTTTTAATAGACATTTTATTTCAGGTAACTAAATACTTGCTCAATAATTACGATTTTTCAATTATTTTCGTCATAAAACAAAGTATTGTATTTGTGAAAAAATTACCCTTCGAAATTTTTGCCATTCTTTTTTTACGTTTCAAGATTCCTACAGCACAAAAAAATAAGTTTAATTTTCGCCGGCCTGTACCGTAGTTAACCTCCGAATTAAATAAGATATCGATTTCAAATTACACTTATAGTATATGCAGTAGGATAGGAACCTGCAGTATTTAAGAGACATCGCTTTATGGAAAGGAGTGAGAGTGTAGATAAATTTTGTATAGGTTCAATAGCATTTTTATTTCATTTTTTGTTGCCTCAAATATATCATGTTATACGTGCTATTGTTTGGTTCTGGGAATTTAAATATTATGTTATTTTTTTTGACTTTTTCTAATTTCAATAAAAACACGGTGTAGAGGAAATTTTTAACTTTCAGTTGCAAATATTTATGAAGTCCTTCCTTGCTCAGCTTTTTACTGTAATTAATATTGATATGGTATCTATTTAAAATAATAATAATAATAATATCAGTTGTAATGCTTGGATTAAGTTACTTTTCAGTATGAGAAAATTAAGTGCAATATATAGTCCTTGATATAGAAAGATAGCAGGATTAAAGGTCACAATAATGATGGTAATTTATCCAATAATGTTTTTATTTGTTTATTTTGACATGAATGAAATAAATTAGACTTCAATGTGCAAAAAGTGTCAAAACTCAAAAATAATAGTAGCTTTAACTTCTAGCTCCTGAAAATATCACTATGAGATATTTTCAGGAGAGTCTTTAACCATTGAGGGTATATGTTTTTGCATTAATATAAATTAATGTATAATAATATTTTTCTTAAAGTTAGTTTTTAAAAATATGGCAAGCATGATATATGATATTTTCGATTCGTAGATCGATTTGATTTTATGTTCAAACATAATTTACGACAAATCAAAACAACATTTTTTGAAAATAAATATTTCTTTCTTAAATGTTAATAGATTCTTCGGAAACTTTTTAAGATGACAGGAGTTGATGTTACACATAATATCAATAATTTGCTTAAAATAAACATAATTTAATTTACGAGGTATCTGTGCCAAGAAAGTTAAGAGTAGAGTAATCATCCCTTTTGCAGTAAGAGAAGTCTCTACTTACCTTTCATTTGCTAAAATAAGGGGCATGTGGGACTAACTAAAACTTTGCATTTCAATTTGTCATGTTGGATAAAAGTTGAATATTTAAAAATAAGACAATAAATATATTAATAATTTTAAACATTTTACACCAATTGTATTAATTTAAAAGGCCGCAACCAATTCCCGAGACCTTCAGACCCTCTCTCGGACGAAGACGACGCTAGATTAAGTTACGTTAGGTCATAATCATGTTAAAAAAACACATTTCCTAGGCTATGTTTAGATTAGAAACACTAGTGTAAAAACTTAGGTTAAATTAGAATAATTATAATTTCTCACCATGTCAGAACAACGTTCATTTAATAGAAGTAAGACGCTTTGCCTTTCTTGTAAGTCAACAAAGAAAATAAAACCTAGGCGCTGAAAAAAGTATGTATATTAAAAAAAAATGTTTTAAAGATTATACATTTTTATTGTACTTTAAATTGCAAAAAACATTTTTTGTTTTAAATATGTTTTAAATATTAAACATTATTTTTTATCCAGTTAAATGCACTACTGGTGAAAACTATGGCGCCTCCTTGTCTGCAGAATGACTTCTCAAAAAAATAATCCAATACGTAAAAATAAAAATTAATCTTGTAAATAATGTTAAAAAATCGAAGGGTTTTTGTTTCAAAAATAAAACATCTCTCTCCTTTCTAACTTTAGTATGCAGTATTCGACCAAAAAATGTGTGCTTAATTATTTATAAAAAAATTATCTGTCAGAAAAATTTAAAAAAACTCTCATTTTATAGAAAAAATAATTATTAAGATTTAAAAGAAAAGTTAAAAAATATTAAAAATTGATTGAGTAATGTTGCAGCAGTGTCTGAAAACAGGTAACGGTCCCAGTCCGACGCCAAGTCACATTTAATGTTATAATTTTGTAATGGAATGGAATTTTCTCAAAATTTTTTTGTTTAATAATTCTTAGAAGTATAGAGAATAAAATCGAATTTTTGAAAATTTAAGGTGGATGTAACCCGTTAAAAAAATGAAACTATCAATAGTGTAGTATAAAAAAAATGTTTAAGTTATATGGTGATCTTACACTATCTGGTGACAGATTCCTACTACGTCGTCTCATTGTCTCGTTTATCTCGTACTTGTAACCCAACACTTACCAAACTTGTAAATCAACAACTTTTTCTGCTTTCAGAGCTAGATCTATCTGTAAAGAACTTTTTTCGATTAGAATACTTATAAGCCGATAATTTTTGGAGGAATGCATAAATAAAATTATTATAATCACTTTGTCATCGTCTCATATTTTTATAAATAAAATATAAATAAACGAATTTATTTCCAAATTAAAAACATTAGTGACCATGAACTTGAAATATTGTTGGTCACGATTTTAGAATTTCAGAACTTATTGACGTGTCTCTAAGGAGACCTTTACATTCACAACATTTAAAAATTTAGTTTGAAATTGCATGTTTTATTTCTACGAAAAATTATTTACGGTAATATATGGCTGGGAGTCTTTTACGGTTGTGCAATGATTTAAGAAAGACCTTTAATAATTATGTATCGAATCTAAGAAGTTGAGAAGGTAATAAGCTCGGAAATTCAAGTAGTAAAAAATATTTAAAAATAATAAAATATAATTTTCATGAATATTTATTTAAATGTTATAATCCAATTAGAGCATTGGAAAATGACATTTGATAGATTCATAACTCCTTTCGATACACTGAACCCTTCATTTTACTAGTGAACCGTAAGATTTCACTCTCGACGAGAAGAATTGACGGCATCACCGAGCGAATAAATAATTGTAGTAGTATGCAGTATTAAATTTCTTAAAGGTATCTTATTATTAGACGTTCCACCTATAATTTGCAAATAATATCAAGTATTTCAACTTATTTTAAACCTACAATGTAACTGCATAAAGTACTCTTCAAGCTCTGTAAACAGATTCATCTTCTGTAGGAAAGATGTTATCATAATCATAAGTCAGGCAAACTGTAAACATGTGCCGTAGTATATTATCACGTTTTGGAAGGACGGGATTTACAATTATCAGATTCACGGTGTTCTTGAATGGCTGTAAATTGTACTCGGTGGGAAACACAGACCTGGGCAAATTATTCCAAAGTAACGATATTCTCCATATAAAAGACTGCTTGAAAAGCGTTGTACGAGGAGTAACAAGCTGAACCTCATACGGATGTAAAGTATTAGCGCGAAGTGTATTTCTAATACGCACCGCTCTAGGATGAATTAAGCGGGCTACATCCTTCGAACACTTTTCATGAAAATACTTGTAGAATAGGCTCAAGTCGTCAACCGTTCTTCAATGTTCCAGCGAATCAAGGCAGCCGGTCAGTTCCGTGTCTCCAATCAGACGAACAGCTCTTCTTTGAATAGAATCCAACAAAGGCAGTGTATTTTTGGGAGCGGAGCCCCAAACATGGGACCAGTATTCCATAGTTGGTCGCTTTATAAAGAATTAACAACTGTTGTGGAGTGTAAAGCTTTCTGGTTCGAAATAATATTCCCTCTTGTCTTTATAACTGATAAACGAAAAATTTCGGTGTTCTAACATGAAATTTTCGAAACCGTTCTAAGTTTATTTAGCCAAGTATTATTATTCTTTCGATTATGAATTATTGAATGTGTTTTAGTTTAAAACAAACCTTAAACTTGTTTTTACAGCAAAAAACAATGGTTAATATTACTAAAAAAAATTATATATATATATATATATATATATATATATATATATATATATATATATATATATATATACATATATATATATATATATATATATATATATTATATATATATATATATATATATATATATATATATATATATATATACGTATATATATATACATATATATATATATATATATATATATATATATATATATATATATATATATATATATATATATATATATATATATATACATATATATATATATACATCAGCTCTTCAGGCCGTGGGGCCCATGGCTTCAATTTTTTTGATGATTTCTCTCCATTCCTTCCTATTCCTTGTCTTCTGCTCCCAGTCCGGTACCCTCAGTGCCACTATGTCAGCTTTTACATCCTTTAACCAACTCTTTTTGGGTCTTCCTCTTCTGAGCCTGCCGCCCTCGCCCAGTGTAAGCACTTGCTTTGCATGTCTGTACAGCGGCATTCTATATACGTGACCCAACCAACCAGCCCTTCGAGCTCGAATTTTCTGGATGATATTCGGCTGTATATATAGCTCCCTCACTTCCTGGTTAGTCCTTCTTCTCCAATCACCATCCTCTTTTTTTGTACCACCATACATCTTACGGAGCATCCTCCTCTCCCATCTTTCCAGCTTTTCTGTATTTCTTCGGCTTAGAATCCATGTTTCGCTACCGTACACCACTGCTGGCTGAATCACTGTCTTATAAACCCTTTCTTTAGTTCTTCTACTTATCAGTTTGGGCTTTATCATTGTATTTAGGGTTCCCATACCTTTGCTACCCTTCGATATTCGTTTCTCGATCTTCATATCGTCATCAGCTCTATTAGTGATCGTCACACCTAGGTATTCAAAATGGCTAACTTTCTCGAAGTTGTACTCTTTACTTCCTTTGCTCTTAATTTTTATCTTTTCCCCCCTAGGTCCTGCTTCAGCTCTCATTTCGAAATACTTTGTTTTTCGTTCATTTATATATAGGCCGTATTGTTTAGCTGTTGCTTCCATGTATCTGAACATTTTCTGTAGTTCACTCTTTGATCTTGTAATAAGTGCTAAATCATCTGCGAAAGCAAAGACCTGCTGTTTCCTATGGTATATTATTCCTTTATTCCGCACTCCACTCTCATATATATATATATATATATATATATATATATATATATATATATATACATATATATATATATATATATATATATATATATATATATATATATATATATATATATATATATATATGCGCATAAAAGGAATATGAAAAAAAAAATCGTTTTTTTAATAAAAACTGTAACCCAAAAATTTGGGGCACTTAAAACGTATACTTATGTATGTACATATGTTTAAAATAAACAAAAAACTTAAGGAAAAACGAAGATTTGTTACCTTTACATACTTATAAAATATAATAAACTAATAACTTTAATGACACAAAAAATCATATATTGTTGCTTGTCTCCTCTTTTTCTTTAAAATGGCGTCTACAAATCGTATTTCTGATTTGAAAAGAAGCTCTAAAGACTCTGCATCTCTGTGATCCTCGGAAAAACTTTTAAGCTGCTTGGTTAGGGTAATAGCTTCACCATAATTTGGGATAGCATCTGTTGGTACTGGAACCTCATCGACATCAGAATCTTCGGAAAGTTCTTGTATTTCAACTGGATTTTCAATTTTTTGTTTCGAATCTGGATTTTCAATATACAAATTTTCATCTATGTTCAAAAAATCATTAAGGTTTTCATTATTAGTCAACTCCAACAAATTCTTATTTTTGAAGATATCTGCAAATACTTTAAGTGGTAGGTCATCTTCTGGATCAGATGTAACAGCCTCAGTTAACTGGTCTTTACTTTGCATATTTTCATGCTTAAATCTCGCTTTACGGAAGCAATTTTTAACTGTTTCCTTGGTTACTTATTCCCAAGCGGTTTTTGCAAAGTAAACTGCATCCAATGGTGTAATTTTCTTAATTAACTCAAAAACTGTACCAGCAGTTTCAATGGTTACTATCAGGTCTTTTAATATTAGACTTTGGTAATAAATTTAAAAATTTTTCCCTGGTCAAGTGGTTGACAAGCTTATGTACAGTTAGGGGGCAGAAACAAGACGTCTTTTGGATCAGATACTGCATTGTCTAAAAATAATGAAATGGAATAATTTTCATCGACTATGCTGAGAAAGGGAAAAACCATCAATAGCGAATATTATATAAAGTTATTGGTTCGTTTGAAGGCAGAAATCGCAATGAAACGGCTCCAAATGAACAAGAAAAAAGTGCTTTTTCATCAAGACAATGCACCGTGCCACAAGTCAATGGTTACGATGGCAAAATTGCTTGAATTGAAGTTCGAATTGCTTCGTCATCCACCGTATACTCCAGATTTGGTTCCCAGAACTCGTGAGAAAGAGATTTGGCTCCAATGAAGATGTTATCGCTGAAACTGAGGCCTATTCTGAAGGTAAAGACAAATCCTCCTACAAGAAAGGTATAGAAATGTTAAAAAAAGCGTTGGACTGATTGTATCGCTCTTGAAGGAGAATATGTTGATGAATAAAGTCGAATTTTGCAAAAAAATGTGTTTAAGTAGTTAGACCAAAAACAGCCTACCTGTTATATATATATATATATATATATATATATATATATAAATATATATATATATATATATATATATATATATATATATATATATATATATATATATATATATATATATATATATATACAGGGTTACAGGGAAAGTCGTCCTAGATAATTAAGGACGTTATAGTTTAGGTCGTTTCTGACCGATTTGACTCTATGACATGATGTCCTAAAATTTACCGTTTTCGAGATATTGAAGTTTAAAGATTTTCTAAAAAAAAAACATGTTTTTTTTTTTGCTTTTATATCGATTTTTTATTATTAGAGGTTCTCGAGTGCGATTTTTTGGTTATTTTTAGTTAGTCTGTATGTCAAGTATCAAAAATCATCAAAAAAATTTGAACTAGTTACTAACAGTTTCAAATGGCGGCTTGTTAATATTTCTAAATTACGAATTTTTACCAAGTGTTTCCTACTTTAAATCAATAAAGAAAAAAAAAATGTATGGAAGTTATTCTGCAAATTATTTTAAAAACTTTTACGTCTTTTTAGCTATCTAAAACGGTATAATATCTACTGAATCTATTGAAAATTCTAAGAAAATGAGATTTCAATAGGCCCAAATGTAGAGTAACATAATAATAGAATTTAGATACTACCAATTACCGGTTTACTACCTGCACCTTCAAACAATAAAAAGGGTTGGGTAAGCATTTTTTTTCCGGTCGGGGTACTCTCTGTGCGAGTGATATTTTCTGTTCAGTAAACATTATTGAATGATTTTTAGTCTGCTCATGCGATTCGTCCGTGGTAGATGTGCTATACCGTGCTTTTCAAAAATATCTGTGTTTCATCTTCTGACTGTGTGAATTGGCTCGTAACTGGATTTTGATCTCTGCTTGTGAATATGGCAACGTATACCAACGAGGAATATGCTGACATCTTAATGTGTTACGGATTTTGCGAAGGAGTGTCGTCGCGTGCACGTGATGAATACATACTGCGTCGTGTACCTGATGTTAGCGTATTTGATGGAACTTATCGAAGACTACGAGAAACTGGTTCCGTACAAAGACGGCGGACTGACATGGGACGACCACGTATCTTTGACGAAGACGAAGAAAACGAAATACGACGTCTCTTTGAGGTGGACCCAACTACATCTACAAATGTTGTCGCACAACAGCTTGGTATTTCGCAGTGGAAGGTATGGTTTGTAATGCATACTATTAGGCAACACCCTTACCACTATACGCCCGTGCAAGTCATTGAAGAAGGGGATCCGTTGCGACGATTAGAATTCTGCAGATTTATGCTCAATACCAATGTCGAAGATGCATCTTTTTTTAAGAAAATACTATGGACTAACGAGTCGAAATTCGACAAAGACGGTCTTACAAATTACCACAATGCCCACTATTGGGCTTCTAAAGAGGAAGGCAACCGAAACAAAAAAAGAACGAAAGGATCCCAAACAAGATTCAGCTTGTATGGGTATAATTTCAAATTATTTGGTTGGGCCATTCTTCCTGCCAGATAATTTGAATGGTGAGGAATACGACAATTTTTTGCGGAACGATTTACCTAATTTGGTGGAAGACCTACCTATTGGTTTGAGACAAAACATGTACTTTCAACACGATGGCTGCCCATCTCACTACAGAGGAAGTGTTCGTGCATGGCTCAATGACAATTATCCCAACAAATGGATTGGAAGAGGCGGACCCATACCTTGGCCGGCGAGAAGCCCAGACCTAACACCGATGGATTTTTATGTGTGGGGTCACATGAAAAGTCTCGTATACGACCAGATGACTCCTATCGAAAACGTGGATGTCCTAAGACAAAAAATAATTGATGCGGCTGACGAAATGAGGAGGCACCTCACAACCAGGATTGTGAAAAGTAATTTAAGAAAAAGAATGAGAATTTGTGTTAGAAATAGGGGCGACTATATAGAACATGAATTATAATTAATAAAAAATATTAAATTGCAAGGTTTTTTGTTTTATTTGTGTATTTTTCGTATTTTCACCTAGAAGTAAAAATTTACCTTTTGCTACCCGAGCCCGCTTTAGGTGTCATTCTGTGTACAGTTTTCCTATTAAACTCCTAGTATTATACCTTTTTTGATAGCTAAAAAGACGTAAAAGTTTTTAAAATAATTTGCAGAATAACTTCCATACATTTTTTTTTTCTCTTTATTGATTTAAAGTAGGAAACACTTGGTAAAAATTCGTAATTTAGAAACATTAACAAGCCGCCATTTGAAACTGTTAGTAACTAGCTCAAATTTTTTTTGATGATTTTTGATACTTGACATACAGACTAACTAAAAATAATCAAAAAAATCGCACTCGAGAACCTCTAATATAAAAAAATCGATATAAAAGCAAAAAAAAAACATGTTTTTTTTTTAGAAAATCTTTAAACTTCAATATCTCGAAAACGGTTAAGTTTAGGACATCATGTCATAGAGTCAAATCGGTCAGAAATGACCTAAACTATAACGTCCTTAATTATCTAGCACGCCTTTCCCTGTAACCCTGTATATATATATATATATATATATATATATATATATATATATATATATATATATATATATATGTATATATATATGCATATATATGCATATATATATATATATATATATATATATATATATATATATATATATATATATATAACATATATATATATATATATATATATATATATATATATATATATATATATATATATATATATATATATATATATATTGTCATGAATGAACTATCAGATACAAAATTTATTAGTTTATTGAAACGTAATTAAAAAGCGATTTAGGCCAGTAGGTTAGGATAAAAGCAGGTCGTAGTAACAAAATGATTGTAACAGCATGTCAAAAATGTAAATACTACATGGGGTGAAAAATCCCGAGACATTTGAAGAAAAAAATCTATTATATTTTTCAACATAAATATATAATAAATGCAGCATTGAGTGTTAAATGTAGATCCGACGAAGTTGCATTAACAGTGAAACGCGGCATCCACCCGAAATTCTTCAACATAGTTTCTTCCAAGAGCGATAAACTTATTCCAGCGAACTTCCAACATTTTACCACATTCCAACCAACATTCTAGCAATTCAATCACTTGACGATTACATTCCACCTTATACAGGTAAATTATTTTGTGGATGACATCATATTATACACATCCTCAAATGATTCCTATACACTCACTAGATGTATGCAACATTCTCTTTCTCGTATCCAAGAAGGAGCTGCAAATTCAGACTTCTTCTATCCTAGTAAATCTGCTTCCATTCACTTTTGTAAAATTAAGAATTGTCCTAAATTTCATACTCTAAATCTTTGACTCCAATTTAAACTAGAAACATCATATTGAAGGAGAAAACCTCAAACCTCAAAGGACTTAAACTTAATGAGACTCTTATCTAATACCAAATGGTGCGGAAGCTTCCCTATATAACTCTCTTATCCTTTTCAAACTAAATTACTGAAGTTTCATATACTTCGCTAAAAAATCTTGTAAGAATAAGCTTGATATTATTCAAAATCAGGCGCTTAGACTTACTACCGGTGCCTTCCGTACCTCCCCTATTCCTATTATCCTAGTGTATTTCGCCTACTCCCTTTCTTTCCCTTTCTAGATAGCGTTCTCTTTTACTCTTCTATGCCAAGTCTTCATTCAAACCCTCATTAAGGCGCTCATTACTTTTAAATCGATCATACTCTCCTTTCTCCTGATTCTATAGCAGCCAGAATCAAATCATTCTTCGATATTCATGATCTTTCTTTTCAATTCCACGAGGCTTCTAAATTTCTAATGTTTCCCCCTTGGACCTCTACACCTCTCTCATCCATTGACCTCTTTCTACTCAAATGCGATAAAAAACTAGTCTCTGACCGCCTTATAAGAAATTCCTTTATCACAATACTAAAAAAAAGTAAAGAGTCTCCCTTAGGTACTGGTTCTGCGGTGATTGCTGAGAACTTAATCTTGAAATTGAAACTTAACAAAATATCCTCGATATTCTCGCAGAACTATTAGGACTCAAAGAAGCCCTAAGATGGGCAATCTCTTTAAAATCGAGTGAGAAATACATACTTATCACTGACTCTCCGTCCAAAATTTCTTACCCTCTGGTTCTGAACATTCTTGTCACAAAACAATAAAAGGAAACGCGTCAGCTGACCTGAATGCAAAATCTGCCATTTCCACTGGAACTCCCACAAAATTCATTTTCTCCTCTAAAGATCTTTCAAACCATTTTAGAACCACTATAGCAAATCTATTCCAATTAGACTCGAACTTGCAAGAGGGTACTAACAAACTATGGGAGGTAAAAACCTCTGTACCTTTCTTCCTTATCTCGCAAGGAAAATGTTATGTGGAGGAGAGTTATCATCGGCCACACTTATCTCACACATTCTCACCTACTAAAAGGAAAGCCCCACCCAGCATGTCCTAAGTGCAAAGAGTAATATTTAATTTTAAAATGATCTAGTTATCGACGCGCCCTCGTCAATAAAAGAATAATAAAAAATAAATAAAACCTTTCATATAATACGATATGTCAAGCTCTCTAATATAAACCTCAGTTTCCCATTCGACTTCTTCATTTGAGCCAAATCCTTTTCCCTGGAGCCAAGTTTTCAAATTTGCGAAGATATAATCGCTGGGGGCCAGATCTGATAAATACGGGGAATGAAGATGCAATTGGTCCGATTGGTCCAATTTCGCCATGGATTTTATAGATTTGTGAGCTGGTGCATTATTTTGGTGAAATAAAGCATTTTTCTTCGCTAACTGTGGCCTTTTTTTCTTGATTTCACCATTCAAACTGTCCAATAAACCAACGGTATAGCCTCTGGTTGTTGTTCGCCCCTTCTAAAGATAGCCGATCAGTATTATCCTCTACACATCTCAAAAGAATACTTGCCAAAATCTTTCCAACTGATGTTTGCGTTTTTGGGCGCTTCAGTCGGCTTTCATGCGGTTCTGGTGCGTTCTCTGCGAATTGATTTATCGGATTTAGACGTGTAGTGGTGGATCCCTGTTTTGTTCATTGTTACGGATCGATGCTCCTAACTCCTAGGTTAGGCCGAAACAGTGCCAAAGCGTTCTGAATATTCCATAGGTTGTTGTTTTTGATCAATCGTGAGATTGCACATAGATTTTTCATATGAAAATATTCATGCCAAATATGCCTGACGCGTTCTGTTGATATCTTCACGATGACAGCTATCTATCTCACTTTCACTTTGCGGTCATACAGAACAATATGGTGGATTTTTTGTGTTTTTTAAAGTAACTGCCTTATTTGAACGTCCGAAACGTAGTGCTTATTGGCGGTTACGACCCTATTTAAATTCCCTAATCATCGATATACAGTTGCTTTCGACATAACTTTAACACTTCTCATGCTATTGTTGGCTTTGGCTCCATTTTTTCTCATCAAAAAACACACGAAATTCCTTTTTTCATCCTTTTGTAAAAATCGAAAGTACCGTCACTCAACCAGCTGTAACTAGCAAACTAATACATAAAATGTTTTACACATACACAATTTTACACGAATCTTCTGAGAGTTGACGTTAATTGAAACTCGTATGGTTTTTTTGTTTGAGCTGCCATCTCTTGGAGAGTCTCGGAATTTTTTATCCCAAGTTTTTTTTTTATGGGCCTAGCACTCGTGCTGTAGGGAAATCCTTAAAGCGCTGCGGGAGCGATACGTCTGCGGAACAAGCGATTCGCGTTGGTCTTGAATCGCTGTAAATTATACTCAGTCGGAAACACAGTCTTGGGCAAATTATTCCAAAGAGATGAGGTTCTCCATATAAAAGACTACTTGAAAAAGGTTATACGAGGAGTAACAAGCTGAACTTCACAGATACAGCATGCACCGCTTTGGCAGGAATTAGGCGGGCTGCATTCATCGAACACTTTCCATGAAAATACTTGTAGAATAGACTCAAATCGCCAACCGTTCTTCCATGTTCCAGTGAATGATTGTTGCTGGCCAGTTCCAGGTATCCAGTCAGTCTCTATATATATATAATAAAATTCAACAAATGCAGTGTATGTTTGGAGCGGAGCTCCAAACCTGGGAGCAGTAATCCATCGTTGGTCAAATTTGAATTTTGTACAGAATTAACAGTCGTGGAGTATAAAGTGTTCTAGTTCGAAATAATATTGAGAGCTTGTGAGAAACTCTCTTTGCTATGCTTGCAACATGCTCATGTCAAGACATATTTGCTTCCAAATCAATGCTCAGCAAACTGAATGACGATGCTAGAGGAATGGAGTGCCCCGACATAACTATGTCGGGTTAAGTAACGTTAACTTTTTTAAAAAAAAATGCCGCCTGGGTTTTTGTAGAGTCAAATTCTACTTGGTTATTGTCACCTCAAGATAGAATTTCTTTCAGGACTTTGTTAAACTGAACGACCTCCTGCTGTCTGCGGATATTTGCATGAGTAGCCAAAGTTCGGGCATTCAAAGTGAATGATAAAATAAGAAATCTGAAAAGCTGTAGAGTGAATTCCTGGTCTTTTCCAGCAGATCATTAATGTAAATCAGAAAGAGAGTAGGGAACAGTATGGATCCCTGGGGCATCCGGCGTTGATAGGGAAAGTGTTAGAAAGAAACCCGTCGATTGCAACTCGTAAAGAACACTCTTTGAGGAAACTTGAGAGCCATAAATAGAAATTTTCAAACATACCAGAAGAGCGTAGTTTAGCCACCAATAAACCATCGTGTCAAACACGGTCGAATGCCTTGGATATCTCAAGAATAACCGCTCGAGACTCTTCACAGGGTTCAATTGCGTTGTTCCAAACATGTGTTACATAAGTTAGAAGATCTCCTGTTGATCTATGTTTATAAAAGCCATAATGATGGTCACTAATAATATTGAATCCTTCAAGATATTTCAGAAGGTGCTGATTGACAGACTTTTCTATGACTGTTCATATTATTGAAAGCAATGCGACTGGTCGGCAGTTGTTTGGCAAGGTCTTCTTGCCTTTTTTGGGTATCGGCTGAACTGTAGCGCATTTCCAGCAGGAAGGAAATAATCCTCTTCTGTAGAATAGGTTGAAAAGTCTACAGAAAACTGTTGTTAGTCCTCTCGTTTTTGTATACTATGGCAGGTATTCCGTTAGCATCATAAGCTTTTTTGGTGTCTACTTTCATTAAAATACGTTTTATGATACGCAGTCTGAAGACAGTATCGGGCATCCTTGACTGCACTGTGGGAAAAGTAGATGGTGTTTTTCCTTGGAAATCAACAGTAGAATGTGAAGCAAAGAATTTAACTAACAAGTTCGCTTTCTCTGCAAATGTTGCAATAGAATTATCTGGCCGTGTAAGTAGTGGTATAGTGGATTTGGTGAAATTTGTGACTAACTGCCTTAGCGACTGACCAAAAGGACCTGGAATTGTTGGGGCAAGCAAAAAGTTTGTTTCTAATTTGTTTGATTGTGTGCCTTCGTCGATAATTTCTTTGCATCTGTTCCGGGCACGAACAAAGCTGTTACGATTTACGACGTAAGGGTAGATATCAAAAGGAAATAGTAGTAACTCTAAGTCGTTGGTCGTTTATCACAAAAAAAGTTATTTTATTTTTTAATAGTCGAGATAATAAAAAACCATCAATCATTTTCTTAGTGTCTTTGATGTGTAATTCATTTCCATTGCTTAAAAGAATACCTGTGTACTTTTACAAGGTACGAAACCGGACATCTAATTATATGACCGTAATGGATTATTTACACGCAATCGAGTTTAAATAACCTAGCCATTTAGCCTTGTTTCTATCTTCAGAAAATTTTAAAATTGCGCTACATTTTTTAATAATAGTTCCCCAACACTTATGTCCTCTAGATTTTTTTTCTAATTTATTTCCAATTAACTCAAAAAGAATCCCGTTTGGTTTATTTATGAATGTTGAAGAATCTTCAAAACTCGGGATAAGGTAACTACTTACATTAAATTTAATGTAGTGGCAGGTTAAAGGGGACGGGCCAAGAAGGGAACTCCCCTAGTCTCTGATCAAAATTTAGACAAGGAAATGATGGTTTTATTGACAGAATCTTTAATCATCATAACTTTTATATTTTTTAAGCAGTAGAAATGAAATTTTCAATTTTACCCTAACACATTTTATTTTGGGAACTTGGAATCTTTGGCACAATCACACTACTCAGTATACATCACCACTATATCAATCACTTTATTTTTGCGCTAGATGCGCGTTTCGCTAACCATGTCAATTCATCGCTCCCGATGAAGCTAATATGGTTAGCGAAACTCGTGACGAGTACAAAAATAAACTGTTTGGTGTAGTGATGATATATACCGAGTAATACTAACACATTTTAGTTTTGAGGAATCTCTCTGGTTGCATTCATATTAGTTCTACTGGCGCATTTTTGTAGTCATTCTTAATTGCTTTTTTAACGTGGTGGGATCCAAGACTTTTCTTTTGTTATTTCAGGATTCCCCACAACAAAATAGTTACAGGGAGTAGTATTGATTAATTAAACGGCTAATTATGAGAGACGCAATGATTGAAATTTTACATTCATTAAGTTAGGCAATTGTCAAATTACGAGGATGGGCTGAAAAGTTCGCAACCTCACCAAAAAATAATTATAATATTTTTATTATAGTACCCTCAATAAGTTCATACTTTCTTTGGTTGTCACAGTGTAAACTTTTGTTGCTGTAGAATTTGTGGTTTTTAGGTTAGAACGAGTTTAATGAGACCAAGTGTAGCGTTTTTAGAAAAATCGAAAAAATTGAACAACGTGCGGTCATCAAGAACTTGTTTAAAAAAAGATTAACACCAAAGGAAATCCACGGTGATATGAAAACAACACTAGAGTAATCTGCTCCGTCATATACTACTGTGAAAAAATGGGTTGCAGAATTTAAACGTGGACGAGGGAGCATCGAAGATGACCCTCGCTCAGGCGCACAGTGATTCGGCAAGAACATGCTAGCGGGACAATATTCATGACGTAATTTCCAGGAACCACTGATAACGACTTGTAAACAACCCCCCCCCCCCATTTTAACGAATTCCAAGAATTAATTTGTTTATCACCTCATAAAGGTATCTTATCAGGGGGTCAAAGTAACCCTTATAAGAGAGGTCATTTTCATTTGCAAAACAGTTGCATTTTATGCACACTTGTGATAAAATATTTTAAAAATTGGTAGCAAAGTGAAACGAGTTTTTTGTGATGGAATATTCTGTTGAAGGTATGTACTCTATTATGATTATTATTTTTTATAAAAAATATGTATACTTTTGGTGTAATATCAATTTGTAAATGTATAGATAAATCCAGCAAATTTTACATTAATTGTAAACTTTAAAAGTAGCAACTTTTTTTATCCACATATATCCAACTAGATTTTTCTATATGTAATACCTACAACATTCAGGCACAGATTCATATATATTATAGACCCCGAAAAGGCCCGAAAGTAAAATTATTTTATTTTTTTCAGAACGAGTCGTGACTATGACGAAAATGGAGTTTTTTGAAGAATGGCTAAAACATGACAAAACTGAACGAAACAGTGGCATTTTTTATTATATAAGTGAAAAAAATTCAATATGTCTGATGTTTCTGACGATTCTCTAAAACGACACAAAATGAAAATATCAAGCCTTTCAGCAAAATTCAATCAAAAGTGGACTTCTTTAAATGTAACAAAGAAATGTTTCTAATCAAACATAAAGATTGGTTAGAGGGATCCGGAATCGCAATAAAGATGTGTGTTAACCAGCCGAGCACTTCAACATCATCAGCGGCTCTTTCCGTAGGGCGACCCAGAAAATCATTTGAAGACTCATCAACGAAAACGAAGAGACGGAGAGTAGAAGATCTTTTGGAATCGCGAAGTGCAAGTGAGCTTATTACAGCAGCTGAGTTAGTTACTCGAAAAGTAGGGTATCGAAGTGTTGCTAAACAGATACATAACGTCGCGGTCAGTGAAACTAGAGAAAAGAATAAGTGTTCTGAACAAAGTCGGCAGTTAACACCAGACGAAGCTTTAGCTTATTATGTGGACTCGAAATCGACTTCTCACTCATATAAACAAACAAGAAAATGGTCAATGAAAGCGGAACATCAAGTGTATCCATCGTTTTATAGTTTAGGTAAGTCTAAAGCTTCTTGTTGTCCTTCTGACGAATATATTTCTGTGACTGAATCTCGAGCTGAAATTAAACTTCACGCGATTTTGGATAAAACGGCTGAACGATTAGTTAAAGCTCAGACGGAAGTCATTAGAAGTGTATTACCTTGTTCATATTATACGTTGGTAAGCAAATGGAGCTGTGATGGGAGTTCGGGGCATAGCACGAAATTTGAGAACACTAACGCTACAGACGAATTTTTGTTCGTATACTCATTTGTCCCTTTGAGACTGCTTGATGGCGAAACTGTGATCTGCAAAATCCAAGACCTTCCTCTACTTTATATTGCCGTCCTATTAAGTTTATTTTGCCAAGGAGACAAAAGAGTTTACGAAAGAAGAAACTTCTAAAATTTTAGATGAAGTAAGTCAGCTTCTTCCAACATTATGTAACGTTGCTGGATCTCAAATCTCTGGTAAACACGATTTGTTGTTGACAATGACTGATGGCAAAGTGTGCAATGCCTTAACAGACACAAGTTCAACACAAAAGTGTTATATTTGCGGTGCCACCACGTCTACTATGAACGAGGAGTCAAAGAAATATCCCAGCAGCAACGAAGAACGCCTTGTATTTGGTTTATCTACTTTACATGCATGGATCCGCACGTTTGAATGTTTGCTTCACATCAGCTATCGTTTAGAAATAAAAAAGTGGCAAGTCAGGGGAGATAACGACAAAACTATTGTGAAGCAACGCTCACAAGAGATACAAAAAGTGTTTAAAGATCGTATGGGTCTCATTGTAGATAAACCAAAACCTGGCTATGGTAACACAAACGATGGAAACACAGCACGTAGATTTTTTTCCAAAGCTGAATTGAGCAGCGAAATTACAGGATTAGACGTAAACCTTATTCGTAGATTTCATGTAATTTTAAGAACTTTGTCATCGGGATATGACATAAATTATATAGAATTCGCAAAAGTTTTGTGTTGATACTAGAAAAAAATTATACCTTGATCTGTATTCGTGGTTTCCATGCCCGTTACTGTGCATAAAATTCTTGTACACAGCGCGGAAGTTATAAAGTCTTTTCTTCTTCCTCCCATTGGACAACTCTCCGAAGAAGCCCAGGAGGCAAGAAATAAAGACTGTCGTAGATTCCGTGAACGGCACACCAGGAAGCGGTCACGTATTGCCACAAATACAGATCTTTTGAGAATGCTTTTAATTACGTCTGATCCTGTTATCAACTCGTATAGAGAATTACCGCGAAGAAAATTTATTTCTTTTGCCATCGGAGGTTCTGCAGTTGATTATCCTACCTTCATTGCCATCCGAAACACCATCAGTAAGTCATAATCACGAATTAAATGAAGAGGATTATTTACTCTCTGAATATTCTACTGAATGGGAGAGAGCGGTGATGACGACTCATCTGATGGTGATTAGTAGGTTTAAGTATTTTTTTTTATTGTAATTATTATTCTTATTTTATTGTGGGTTGTAGTTGCTTATAATTCATGCCTTAGTATATAAGTTATTTAATATTATATTTCTTTTACTTTATACACCTTGTTATTGTAAATAATTGATATATAGATACTATTATTGTACTAATTTATTTTAAAAGAAATAATATTTTGTAAATTAATAAATGTGGGTACTATCATTATGATTTTTATTTTTTTCCTAGAAATTTCTTTGTAAACAAACATGATTGTGCTTTTCACACATAATGAGTAGGTAGATGTATGTAGCTAATTAAAGAACAATTAGCGACAATAGTGAACAAATGAGACACATTAGTAAACCACTTCCGTCTTGCAGCTACATATTTCGATTAATACACATACAGTACACATTTTTCAACTTTTTTTTTCTTAAAATAGCTTAAGATACCTGGAATATACTTAAACAATTGAAATAAGTGAAGAAATAATATTGTCCCGCTAGCTTGTACTAGTCGAGACACTGTGCGGCGTCCGACTGAAGCAAACATCGGCAAATTGTATGATCTCATATTGTAAGACCGTAGATTAACTATCAGGGAGATTGCAGGCACTATAGGCATCTCGTATGAACAAACACAAAAACACCATTGCCAACGAAACTCGGATTGTCTAAGGTTTCCGCTAGATGGGTCCCCAGATTGCTTTCAGTTGAACAAAAACGAATTCGACTCACGATTTCTCGCGACTGTTTGGAGATGTTTGAGGCTGATCCGCAAAATTTTCTTTACAGGTTTGTGACAATGGACGAAACCTGGGTTGACCACTATGCTCCAGAGTCAAAACAACAATCCAAGCAGTGGAAAAAATCTGGTGAACCGACCCCAAAGAAAGCGAAAGCAATTTTGTCCGCTGGAAAAGTGATGGCGTCAGTATTTTTGGGATGCTAAAGGCACTATTATGGTAAACTACCTTCCCAAAGGCGAAACAATAAACTCGACTTACTATTACGCCCTTTTGCGTCGTTTGCGTCAAGAAATTAAAGAGAAACGCCAAGGATTACTGAGAAAGAAAGTTTTGTTCCATCAGGACAACGCTCGCGTTCACATATCTGTTGAGTCTATGGCACAAATTCGTGATTATGTGTTTCGAATTGCTTCCTACCCGGCTTATTCTCCTGATTTTGGTACCTTCTGGCACCTGTTTCCAAACCTAAAAAAACCACCTCGGTGGCCAGAAATTTTCATCAAATGAAGAAGTCGAAGGTGCAGTTAACCAGTATTTTGAAGACCTTGAGGAATTTTTTTCTCAAACAGGTGTGGAAGCTTTGGAAAGCAGATGGAAGAAGTGCATAGAGCTAGGTGGAGATTATGTCGAAAAAATAAAAATATTTTTGTACGTATTTTATTTTGTTTTCTTGACTAGACCGCGAACTTTTCAGTCCATTATCGTACTTTATGTGGCGAAGTAAAGTCCTGTTGAAAGACTAGACTTCTGGTTTGAAAAGACTTCTGGTTTGAAAATTATACAGATTGTTCTCGAAATAGTTTCTAAAATAACGTTTTGTTAGTATTCCTCATAGACGTTTGTTTTTTACAAAAATCCGTTCGATAAGTTCGTTATGATATAATTCTTACGTCCTTTTTCAGTTGTGATAATTTCGGTTTCTTTATATTATTTATATATATATATATATATATATATATATATATATATATATATATATATATATATATGTATATATATATATATATATATATATATATATATATATATATATATATATATATATATATATTAGGGTGACCGCAAAAAATCGATGTCGGAATTTTGTTCGTTTGGACCCCACAAAAACGATTCCCCTTTCCAGATATTGGAGCCATAACTCCAGAACGGTAAATAATAGAAACACGCTTAATATCTCAAAAGAAAAGCTAATGTTGTTCTTCAAAATTTATATTCTATACATAATTGTTGTTATTTTAAGTCAAACCGAGTTATAACAGCTTTTAGCCCCAAAAAAACGTGACCTGGTACCAGTAGGAGCCAGTTTGGGAGTATTCTAAGAATTTTACTGGTTTTTACATAATGTGTCTCGGAATTAACATTTTTTTGTTAAAAAGTATTTTGGAACTCAATTTTGAAACATAAAGAGCCTTTTGTTCAAATTTAACCTTTTATTATATGGGGATTACCTGACTAGTTTACCAAAGAAAGACCCGTTTGACAGGTTAAAAGGAGGGTGAATCTAATTTCTATTTTAGGGATGGTGATTTTACTTCAGCGTACAACCGACCTTTTATTTATTCAGTTTAGTTTCTAAAGTGCCTTTGAGGTGGTTAGATCGAACAATTATCTAGTGAAGATATTTTAACGTTTTTTTTTTTTTAATTTTCCAAGTGTGTGTGTTATTGTTTTTATAAACTATTATAGTATTATTTTAAAAGACATTTGAAAACATTTTATTGAAACTAAAGTTTGCAATATATTTTGTTTCATTTTCCAAGTTAACTGTTATTTACCTATTGGCCTCTGAAATGGCATCCACATCAGGTGTACAAAGCCGGACCAAGGATATAAAATATTTCTTGTGGGCTATCCCATTCATCAGATCACCGGTTGTAAACTACCCTCAAATTGTCAAGTTTTGTGTGCTTTATTTTATAATTTACGTACTGTGAAATTAACTGTAAGAGAATTAGCAAAACTTACAATACGAGAAGTGTTCATTTTTTGGGAGAAAGCTCGAATTCCGACTAAACATGAGCAAGATGTAATTACTAAGCTGGAAAAAAAACTTCACGCCGAGTGGAGAACTCTTCAAAAAGACCGGAAGAAAACATCGGAAACGGCCAAGAACAAATTTAAACAGTTTGTTGAAAAGTTGGATGATCTCTTTGATATTGCTCAACAGATGCCTTGGCTCTGATGAAATCGGAAGAAGATAAGGCGTTTTTTTTTTTTTTATTAGTATTCTAAAAAATAGATAAACAAATAAGTAAATAGTTTCATTATAATTGAAAGAAAATTGTACATGAGAGCATGATTTGGCATCTTTATGATTGAGTTTATATTTTTTAAATAATACCTTTTGATAATTAGAAGTAGGTAATTTAGTACCTATGTATTATTACTATTCTGCTAAAACGACAAGTTTTTATAGTCTTTTTTTTTTCTCTTTCTTTTGTTGCTCTTAGAAACGGATGATGAAGACAAGTTCGAAGAAGGAGAAGAAGACACTGAAGAGGACAGCATCTACCAGGAACTTAAGAGTTTGGAGGAAATGGACATCCCTGAAGAAGAAGCTGCAGAAGATCCAGGACCATCTGAGAGCAAGAGGTTGAAAGTCTCATTTGCAAGGGGCGTTAAAGAGATTTTAAACATGAAATTGTCCATTTTATTAGATCGATGTAAGGTATCCGACAGAAATGCCACGAGAATTTTAATAGCTACTCTAGAAGCACTAAACCTTGACCTTCTTGAGTACAAAGTCTCGAAAAACTTTATTACATCATAGAAGGCAAATGTTCAGAGAACAATATAATAAAAAAATTTTTGATAAAGTAAACATTCCTGAAAAAGAGCCCGTGGTTGTCCATTGGGACGGTAAACTTTTACCGGGTGTTTTAAAAAATGAACAATGTGTGCGAATAGCTATAGCTATTTCATATGGCGAAAGGAACAGCTGCTGGGAGTTCCTATAACAGCAAACAGCTCTGGAGAGGAGCAAGCCGTAGCCGTATATGAATGCCTACATGAATGGGGTCTTCTCAACACCGTCAAGGCGATGTGCTTCGACACTACAGCATCCAACACGGGAAGACTCAAAGAAGCATGCGTCATATTGGAGCAAATGTTTAGGAAGAGAATTGTTATAACTAGCTTGCCGTCACCATATCTTGGAAATTCTGTTAAGAGGCGTATTCGACACAAAAATGGGATCAACCACTGGACCTCATCCAGACATTTTCAAGAGATTCCTCACTGCGTGGCCCAAGATAGACAAAGGAAAATACGACACAGGTATCAGTGACAATCTAATACAAAAGCAGCTAACTCCAGAAGTAATTGCAAATGTTACTGCTGAATTCGAGACCAAATTAACTGAGAGCCACCCCAGAGATGACTACAAGGAGCTATTGCAGTTGGTTCTCGTATTTGTTGGATCACTAGACGGCAATGTTGTGGGTTTTAGAACTCCAAGAGCCATTCATCACGCTAGGTGGATGGCAAAGACTATTTACTGCTTAAAAATGTTCATTTTTCGTCGTCAATTTAAGATGTCTAAAGAAGAAGAAAGTTCTGTGCGTGCCATTTCTGTTTTCCTAGTTAAAATTTATTGTAAAGCTTGGTTCAATGCTCCAAAAGCTCATCTTGCACACAAAGCAAGATATAGGTATTTTGCATAGTTGGTTAGACTATAAAGAATGTGACAACGACATTGCAGAAATAGCCCTGACCAAATTTTCGAACCATTTGTGGTATTTGAATGCAAAGTTGGTGGGATTATCGTTTTTTGATCCCACCATTACAGACGATGAAAAGTTGTTAATGGCTAATAAATTGCTCAGTAGCACAGATGAACCATCACAGCACGCTAGGGTTGTAAATCAAAAAGTTAGGAAAGAAAACTTAAAAGAGGTAGTTGATGGAGGATTGGTAAATTTACTTACCAAAGAAACGTTTACATTTTTTGACCAAATTTAATATAAAAACAGATTTCCTAAGACAACATCCAAACACCTGGCCTCAAAATAATGACTTCCAAGAAGGATTGAAAATTGTCAAAACATTAAAAGTATTTAATGATATGGCTGAGCGTGGTGTTAAATTAATAACCGACTTTAACGACCTTCTGACGAAAGATGAAGACCAAAAGCAATATGTCCTGCAAGTTGTAAGTAAATGCCGAGCATTATATCCTGACGTTTCAAAAACTACTTTAACAAAAGCTCTAGAATAGATTAGATAACTATGTAAAATTATCAACTCATATAGGTACTACGTCTGTATCTTTTCTGTGTCTGTTTTGTATGTATTATATACCTAATTTTTATATTTTAAAATAAAAAATGTCATTAGACTTATCAGTATTACTTGTTTTTTTATTATATTTCTACTTTAAACTCAAAAATATACCAAAAAAAAGCAAAAATTTATCACTTAATAACAAAATATACGAAGTATGCTCCTAGTGGTACCAGGTCACGTTTTTGGGGCTAAAGGCTGTTGTAACTCGGTTTGACTTAAAATAACAACAATTATGTATAGAATATAAATTTTGAAGAACAACATTAGCTTTCTTTTGAGATATTAAGCGTGTTTCTATTATTTACCGTTCTGGAGTTATGGCTCCATATGTCAGCTTTTTGGCCAAAAATTTGGATTTTTTCAAACTTTGAGCGACGAGCGGCACGGGTTTAACGTCGTTTAATCGAGCTCAAATTTCGGCTATCTCAATATCTGGAAAGGGGAATCATTTTGTGGGGTCCAGACGAACAACCGAACAAGATTCCGACATTTTTTTTTCCCCCTCTATGAGATCCGGTCACTCTAATATATATATATATATATATATATATATATATATATATATATATATATATATATATATATAGCAAAGTTAAAATTCTTGGGGTAAGCGGTCATGGGAATAGGGATAAAAGGTTTTTAACACCTTTTTAGCTACGCCAAGCTTTCGAAAATATTTCATTTTCTTCTTCAGGGCTACAAATATAGTAGATTATCAGTATTCTAAGGTTTACAGTAGAAAGCAACCCGAATTATTAACATCAAACTTCTTACTGCTAAGTGGTGCTTTTTGAATAATTGTTTTCAACAAAAAACCACTTTACTGTTAATATTTATTAGGAAAACATGAGAAAATTTCGACAAAAATACTTTTAAAGAAAATAAAAAATTGTTTACTCTATTTTATTATGTATGGTACGAACAACTATGTGCTTATAAGGTGATTTTATTTTTAAAAATATGTATACATTTTTTATTCCTTTTGTAAGACTTTTTATCTTCTGGTCAAGTCGTGGTTTATTTATACTAGAGAAGACAATGACGTTGACATTTCGTCTAATTTTTCCAAAGTTTATGAAATTTGTAGAAATTGATATTAGGTTTTTATTACACAGATGTGTCTAATATGTTTTGTGAATTTTCATTTTGCCAACCTATCTGCAATAGGAGAAACTTGAGCTTAAATCATCATTGTCAGTTTTTTTTTATTAACTGAATTCGGTTCAAGGTGGATTGTTATCATTTCCCAAACGATTTTCTTGTTGAAATTTATTTCCCGTACATGATCTTGGTTTCATTAAAAACAAATTCATGTAAAAATTGATTACTATGTGAAGCAAGTGCGCAAGAATTTTTCTTAAGTCTGTACTCACTTTTATGAGAAGTAATTCTGTCTTTTAGGACCCTTGATGTTTATCCTAAGCAGACTTTTTTACATTGAGTGCAAGGGATGCTGTATACTACTTCCGAGACTTTTATAGTTTCATCCTTATCTCTTAAATTGGTAAAATATTATTAATTGCTTTTTTATGTTTGAAGGCAATTTTTAAATTAGGTTGACTATTTAGGTATGGCTTCTTCCAGGAGGTCATCCATTACCCCCCATTGGAGTATCCATTATCTGTTTGTAAAAATGCTGATTAAATTTGCAATATGTGAGTTGGAGTTTGTTTTTCAGTCAATATATTACAAATTTAATCAGCATTTTTACAAACAAATAAGGGGTATTCCAATGGGGGCTACTCTTTTTTCAGTTATATCACAATATGTAATGAATGACCCTTTTTAAAAAAAAATATGCTGATGACATTATCACCTCAATACCAAATGATGGATTAGATGACATCCTTAGAATATTCAATGGCTTTCATCTCAAACTTCAATTCACGATCGAGGAGGAAACAAACAATAGTGTTCCTTTCTTAGACACTTTATTACTTAGAAAAAATGATAATTCTATCATCTTAGATTGGTACACCAAACCAACCTATTCAGGAAGGTATAACAACTTCCATTCCTCCCACGCCACAAAAATCAAAATAAATATGAAGTCCAGGTTAGAGAGGATCTCTCATCCCCCTTTTAGACTTAAAACCTTAAATAAACTTCGAGAGATTTTGCTTACTAAACTCCTACCCAATAAAGATGTTGAACAAACTATTATTTAACTCAGTATCACCTATCTCTCAACAAGGCAATAATCGTACTCCTGATATCAGTGCCTTTCTTTCTGAAAACCGAATCATTTATCACTACTCCTTCCCTTATTTAAAAGAAATTTCCACTAAAATGTCTAAACTTTTCAATAATGAACCTAATTTAAAAATTGCCTTCAAACTTAAAAAAACAATTATATTTTTACCAATTTAAAAGATAGGGATGAAACTATAAAAGTCTCGAAAGTAGTATACAGCATCCCTTGCACTCAGTGTGAAAAAGTCTACATATGACAAGCATCAAGGATCCTAAAACACGGAATCGCTTCTCATAAAAGTAATTGCAGACTCTGCGCACTTGCTTCACATAGTAATCAATTTTCACATAAATTTGATTTTAATAAAACCAAAATTATGTGCAGGGAACGATATTTCAACAAGAGAATATTTAGGGAAATAATAGAAATCCACCTTGAACCGATTTCTATTGCAGACGAATGAAAATTGACAAAACATATCAGACCCATCTCTATAATAATAACTTAATATCACTTTCTACAAATTTCACAAACTTTCATTCATAACTCACCAGGATATGTAAATATGACCTTAGTAAAAAATCATTAGATTTCCAGATATTGATAATTTTATAAATTTCATGAAAATCTACACCTTAGATCAGTTTATCAAGTGCCACAACTACAAATTTCCATATTCTAAGAGTTTAATTATTCTTACGTAATCCTGAATAACCCTGCTGTTGATCACAGCTCAAAATAAAACTAATTGTGCTAAGCCTGTGGAGAGAGTATGTGAAGTTTGTGAGTATGTGAAGTGAGAAGGAGAATGTATGAAGAGTGACAGTTAGCTAATTAAAATAGCTTTACTTTTGATATTTGCAAAAATGGTTTTCTCCTACAGGCTTAGGACAATTAATTTTATTTTTAACTGTGATCCACAGAAGGATTATTCAGGATTACGTAGGAATTTTACGAAATTCATACCTAGAAATCTAACTATTTTTCACGAAGGTCATATTTACATATTCTACTGAGTGATGAGCTGGCATATCAGTCCTCGAAGGGAATACGTGAGTTTTTGGGATGTATATATATATATATATATATATATATATATATATATATATATATATATATGTATGTATATATATATACATATACATATATATATATATATATATATATATATATATATATATATATATATATATATATATATATATATACAGTAGAACCATTCAAAAAATAAACACCAATACTTTAAACCGATGTATTAACGTTTTTAACATATAAATAGGTACATACATTATAAAACAGTGAAATAGGTATCTATGCGCTTCTGTTTCATATTGCATCTTCTTTTTCTCGCTGCAATGTTTCTTCATCTATTAAAAAGAAGCAAATCCGCTGGGGTTGCCTTTGGTTGTTGTTCGATATACCTCAAAGCTTTTTCCAAAGAAGCAAAACCTTCTTGATGAGAGATCTTAGTGGGAGACTGTTCATCCACCGCCGCTTCGTCATCGTCATCGTCATCTGATTTTTCGGTTTCCTGAAAGGCATTCGTTATTTCTTCAATACTCATTTCTTCTTCTAAATCATCTGCTGTAATCCATTCAACAACATTTTCTCTTGTCGCATTTTCGCAACCTTTTAATTTTTGCATTAACTCAAATAAACTTTTTTCTTTTTCTTCTATCTCGCTGTCAAAATTTGAACAGGACATGTCTCCATGACTTCCCAATTTCAAAGCTAATTCATTTAATGGAGTATCATCTTCACTGTCATTATAGTCCTCAAAATCAATAACTTTTGACCAAGATTTTTGAATAGTGTTAGTACGTACAGAATCCCAAGCTTGACTTACCCAGTAAACAACATTTTTCAGCGCAACCTTTCTCATCCCATTGATAATATCCTCCTTTTCTGTGTATTCTAACAGATGTTTAAGATATAAACGCCTATAATTTTGTTTAATGTTTTCGAGGATGCCTTGATCCATTGGTTGCATTATGCTGGTTACATTTGGAGGAAAAAATTTTACAATTTCGCCACATGAAGTCCTTCTCCAGGGTGAGAGGGGGCATTATCCATTAACAAAATTGCTTTAATAGGAAGACGGTTTCTGTTCAAAAAATTTAGTCACAGATGGCACGAACTCTTCTTCAAACCAGTTAGTAAATAAGGTCGCATCCATCCATGCGCTCTTCTGATTTTTGTAATAGAGTGGTAGGGCTTTGGGTGAGATGTATTTTAAAGCTTTTGGACGTGTAGACTTTCCAATCACTATCAGTGGGATTTTGTGCTTGCCAGATGCATTGGAACATACCATTATAGTTAATCGTTTGTGCCCAGGAGCTGATTTTTCCTGTCGAGATGCCAATGTTTTTGATGGAAGCATTTTATACCAGTTTCGTTACAGTTGTAAATTTGATCACATGTGTATCCACAATCTTCGATTTGCTTTTTAAAGTTCTGCTTAAACTTCTCAATTGATGATACATCAGCAGAAAGTTTTTCATCACATACAGTGAGTTGTCGTACACCGTACCGTTTTTTCCAGCGGTCAAGCCATCCAGAACTGGCGGTAAACTGATCTATCTCTGGGAATTGCCTACTAATCATTATTGCTTTCTGTTGTAAAATTGGACCTGACAGAGGCACACCTTTTGATCTTTGTTGGTTAAACCACATGAATAAAGCTTCGTTAATCTTTTCATGGCAGCCGGTTTTCATTAATTTTCTTCCTGAGGACGAGGAGGCTTGTTTTATACACCACTCTTCTATTTTTGTGCGGTTTCTTTCCCAATCTCCAACTGTTACCTCACCCACTCCATAATCTCGTGCAACAACTTTAATTGTTTCTCCTGCTTCAATTCTTCTGATGGCTTTTAATTTTTCTTCAATAGGAAAGACGATTCTTTTACGCTTGTTTTGCTCCATTATAATACGACAAACAAAAATTCAAACAAAGCAGTTCGTATTAATTACATTTAACTACCAGAACTCCAACCAAATAAATTATGTGAGTATACTCGTACTTCTCCGTAATAAACGCTATAACGCACTGCATTCACGCAAATTTACATGCTGAAAGAGTCCAAAAACATCAATAGGGAACCCCTCACACGGGCCAGGGGGATTCCCCGAAGGCCCCGATGATTTTAAATGGAAATATGTACATACATATTTTAAAAGCTCGGTTAATACGCAGCATAGACGCGCGTACCTCGGATAATCAGGTTCTTAAATTGGCTCGGTTATTCGGAGCTCGGATAATCGCGACTCGGTTAATCGGGGTTCTACTGTATATATATATATATATATATATATATTCTACGATATATATATATATATATATATATATATATATATATATATATATATATATATGCAGTAGTAGTTTTTCGGGTATCCCGTGTTAGCTTGAAGTCCCTTGATGGACGGTTTCGCTGAAGTTTCGATGGAATCTCATCCATCTTTTTTTAAAGCGTTGATCACTGGTCGGTGTCTTGGCGTTGACATTCAACGAATGAGATTCCATCGAAACGTCAGCGAAAAACCGTCCATCAAGGGACTTCAACTTAACATGGGATACCCGAAAAATCACTACGACATTCCATACCCGTGAGAACATTCGTCAAAACATAATATATATATATATATATATATATATATATATATATATATATATATATATATATATATATATAGATTGATTGCTATTCTCACATATCAGAAGATAATAATGAGAAATATCAAATTAAAAGTGAACTTACGAAATTTTCAAACGAATTTCATTGAAATATTTGTAGTGCAAGAATTAGTACACATAAAAAACAACTTAAGTAATGGTATATTTACAAAGTATTAAATATTATTAAATATTGAAACCCCACTATAAAGTAAGAAAAATGTACCAAATTTAGAAGTCTGTATTTGATAAACAGTTACAATTCTTACAAATATATCCTAGAATAGGGGTGCTCAAACTTGAACTGCTGGCAATCTACCTCAATATTGTTAGACTACGATCGATCGACTCTGAGAGGCTGCAAGTAAGTGTGATGCAGGATTGTCGTCTAGGTAGGGTGTATCGTGGCATAGATATTAGTTTTCCGCACAATATGCATTTTTAAATTAGTCAAGGTAAGTGTAGGATTGCGATATTTTGACTTAATTATCTTCATTTCAGAAAATGTAGACTCGCACAAGTAAGTTGACCCAAACATTGCCGTCAGTTGAAGGGCGATTTGCCTTAGATTCGGATATTTATCTTCAGATATAAAACAACAGAATTTTGTATCAGATGCTGTGGCTTTGAGATGTATATCTGATATAATCTGCACTAACTCATTTTCAACAGAACATGAGTCCATGTTAAACTGACTTGCTATTTCAGTAGCTAATTCCTCAATGTTTTTACACGAAAAAGGATAACTCATAAATGATGCGATATTTGCCAATTTACTGAAATCATAAAAACGTATTTCGAATTGGCCCAAAATATTTGATAATTCTGCCTCATAAATATCATAATTCAACTGAGGAATCCTTGCTTTCAAAGACGGAAAATTTTTCAGATCCTTTCTTTTCAGTTGATCTATCATAAGTTGCAATTTACTTTTGAATGCGTTTATTGCGCTAATCATCTCAATAATAGTTTTTCCTTTACCTTGAAGCTCCAAATTAATGGTGTTTAAATGCATTGTGCAGTTTTGACAGACATCACAATGTCTGTCAAAACTGCCAAATCAGTCAGCCATTTTCCGTTTTTCAGCATCTGAGTGTCATCACCTCTTTCGTCCAGAAAAGCTGTTATTTCGGGCAATAATTCTTGAAACCTTTCTAGGAATTTTCCGCGACTCAACCACCTGACGTCTGTGTGAAGAACTAAATCAGTGTGTTCAGCTGACTCACTATCTTCCAACTGCAATTTAAAGAGCCGTCGTTGCAAGCTACGTGCACGGATAGAATTCACAATTTTTATTGCAATGCCCATAAGCTCCTCCATGTTTAGAAACTTTTAAACACAAAACTTGTTGATGTATAATGCAATGGAAGGAGACAAATGAAGGGAAATCATTATTAGCTCGACACAATGCCACAAAACCGTTTTCATTTCCAGTCATTGCTGGTGCTCCATCGGTTGTAATGCACATTAGTTTATATATTGGTAGCTTGTAGTTTGTTACAAAATTGAAGAAAACATCATATATATCTTCGCCACGGGTCTTTCCTTTCAGAGGAATCATTGTCAAAAACTCTTCCTTAGCCGACATGTCATTGAATACCATTCGAATAAAAAATACACAGCTGGGGCAGTGTCTGTCATATCGGTGGATTCGTCGAACTGTAAAGAAAAGTATGTACATTCTATGATATCATGTTTTAGTTTATCTGCCATGTCCTGACTCATGACTTCAACACGCCTTGTAACAGTCGGACGAGATAACTGAAGTTCTCTAACAGCAGACATAATCTCTGTTTTATTTTAAAATCTCCAAATAAAGTCTCACCCGCTTCAATAAATGCTTCCTTCACAACCAATCCATCATCAAATGGTTTCTTGTGTTTCGCCAATATATGAGATATTTTAAATGACGCGATCGTTGCAGCGTTTGATTGTTTGGCTGGTCTTGTGAACATGGTTTGTTCTTTTTTCAAACAAGTACTTTTCGTTTTCTTAATTCACTCTGTGACGGAAAATCCTTTTCATAGTTTTTATGAACCGTTTTATGATGCCTCTCTAAGTTCCCACGCTTAGGTATTGCAACTGACGCACGGCAAATGAGACAAATGCACTTATCCTTTACCATACAAAAGAAAAATTCTTCCTCCCAATCGTTATTAAAATGATAAGTTTTACTTTTCTTCGCCGCACTCATTTTGGACTATTTATTAATAAACTTTGTGTCGATGTATCGCCTTCAAGTTACAACTCAGACTGACTCCTATTCCTGCAGGCGCAACATTTATATCGGCGCGAACGAAATCTCGAATGTTCCGTCAAAACACGCCGCCCGAAGTTTCTAGAAAAATCGGCGGGAATCAAAAACGCGGCTTTTCTTTGACAAGTACCGCGCGTTCCTTTGATAAAGCCGCCTTTTGCCGCTAACAGGGGGTTATTAACATACGATAAAAGAAAGTGATGAGGGGGTTATTCTGACCTAATTGTGGATCGAATAAATTTTAGTAGTTTATTCATTACATTTTGTTTTAGTTACCTAAAAACAAAATCTGTGAATAGTTCTATATCGGAATTTTTTTTTCTCGGGATCGACTCAAAAAGCACTCGCGATCGACTTGCCGATCGCGATCGACGGTTGGGCACCACCCCTGTCCTAGAATATAATAAAGGATGAGAAAATTACTATTTATTATATATACGACATATATATATATAATATATATATATATATATATATATATATATATATATATACATATGTATATATATATATATATATATATATATATATATATATATATATATACAACATATATATATATATATATATATATATATATATATATTATATATATATATATATATATATACATATATATAAATTAATAAAATAAAAATTTATACAATAATAAAATCAAAAAGTTATATCTCTCTGACTCATACAGCCTATTATTAAACGCATATACTTGTCCTCTTTAAGATATAAATTGATATAACCGGTCAAGTGCAAGTTGAACTTGCGCAATTAGTGTTCCGTACGTTGATTGCTTTTAAAATAAACAAAATTTGTAACGGAGGTATAAAATGATCAGTGACTTCACAAAACACACCTCAAATGAGTTTTCAACAAAGTTTGTTTCCAATCTTTACTGAAAAATTGATGACCTTGAAAGTTTTTGTTTTTATTATATACCAGATAAATTATTAAGGGTAATGCACTCGTGATAATTTTCGTTCAATCTACACCCGTGGAGAATATTCCTGAATTTTTTCAAAATTTTTTGATAAGTACATTTCGAGATAAGGCGGTGTGGACAGCGATTTTTCCCGATTTTTTAAAAATAATAGAAAGAAAAGTGCGCTCAAATATTACATTATATATATATATATATATATATATATATATATATATATATATATATATATATATATATTTTACTCGTGTTTTCACAAGCTTTCATTTGACATCACACTCGATTACCTAGTAAAAAATTTTTTTTTTCACTTCCGATTTAACCCCCAAAACTAACCCCTAAGTCAAAATTTAACTTTCAAAAGTACATGGCTCTGATGAGGCCATCAATATTATTACCAAATTTCAACTTTCTATGACAAATAGTTTCGGAGAGAAAATCGGGTGTGACAGACGGACAGACAGACAGACAGACACCGAACTCATCTTATAAGTGTTTCGTACGGAATACTAAAAGGAATTTTTAGGTTTGACGCATTTCGCAGTTATATATGCAGTCGTTAATTCCCGATCAGGAAATAAAAATAATTAATAGTACTGCTGGCGCAAAATAGCGGTAAAATATAATTTGTATATCTGATTGGTGTGGATACTGTTTGCCAATTAACATAATATAATGACATTTTATATTTCTATTTTTTTCACAGTTCTAGTGATTATCTCCTGTTGTAAACTAGCAAATATTGTTTGTATTTTTTAATACAATATTGACATGTATGTAATATTGTTCAAATGTTGTAAAATTTGTTTGTTAGTCTCTATGCGCTTCTGAACCGATGTATTTTTTGACTTCTGTCACAGTTGAGGAATCAGCGAAAACCTCTAGATATGTTTGAAATACGTAATTAATATTTAATATGCAAGATATATTACGTAAAAACAAAATTAAGCAAACATTTGAACTCGGTGCAAATCTTATGCTTAAGAAGAACCTTATTAAATAAAACTTAATGTAAAGAAACCGTATCAACTACAAGAAGCACGTAAATCAACGAATTTCTGTTTAAATTTGGAAATCCATTGAATGAAATATCGATTAACAAGGCCACTCGAGTAATCTGTAGAAATTTGCGGTGTATGGGGCGAGCATGCAACGTCGAGGCAATTCGATCAGATTCTTTGCTCTCGACCCTCGTCCATGGCAGTCGGGCGTTAATAAGCGAGATTAAACAAAAGATAATAATTGAAAGCCACGATGATTCATCTGACCAAAGCCGTAAAAGCTTCTATAATATGAATGCAGCTTTTTAATTTTCAAGAAGGAAGATCCCGGAAGATGTCTCTCGCAACTGTAGGCGAAATGTCGATAAGTAACTTCAGTTTAACATAATATAGTCTCATTTTATTTTTTTTAGGAGTTTCGCAATTTCGAAAAGAACTGTGATGTGAAGATTCATTTGAAAAAAGAATTTTCCACATATTGTCATTTATTGGCTATTAGGTAGCTCTAGGCTATAACTATTATACAATGACTGTCTAAAAAACTTGTGGATACATATTCGGTCTCAAGCTATATACATGTCAGGGAGCTAAGTAATTTAGCTTAGGTAAGGAATTTATATAAATGTATTGGGATAACTTAAGATATTTCATGAAGTCGGCATTGGGCATGGCGTGGTGGAGCTCGGTAAGCCTTCCTGATTGTAGAGTTGGCGTGGTATGTGACTTTGTCCAGGAATTTGGTCTGAACGTTTTTCATGAATTTCCGGTTTTTCAGCGTCTGGAGGTCTCTGTAAAGCTGTGTGTTCCGTACGAACTATCGATCTTTGGCGATGATGCGGAGAGCCTTGTTTTGGACGGTCTGGAGTGTGGATCTATGTATACGTGACATTTGGCACCATACTAGGCTGGAGTAGGTCAGTCTGGCTCTGATGAACATCTCATAAATTGTCAACTTGTTTACTGGTCTTGTTGAGGAGAAGGTACAGCTTGCTCAGGAGTTGGTTGGCTGTCTTGGCGGAGGTGGTGACCTGGTCCTTCCATATTAATCACTTGTAATGGAGACCCATGTACTTGATGCTGTTTGCCCATCGGAGTCTGGTGCCTTGGAAGGTGAGACTTGCCGGCATGGTACAGTGTGATTGGTGAACAAGATGACTTGGGTCTTCGCTGGGTTCATTTAGATTCTCCAATGTTCGAACAGCATGTTGCGATGTCGTTAGAGGAGATTGATGATGATCGGGGTGGTAGCGGTGATGGCGGTATTATCAGCGTACATAAGGAAGGAGGTGTGGTTCGTCTTGGGAATGTCAGCAGTGAACACGTTGAATAAATAGGGGGAGAGGACAAAGCTTTGCGGGACTCTGGCTCGTTTGCGCTTAACTTTAGAGGTGGTCTGGTCGACTCGAACCTGGAATGTACTTTCCGAGAGGAAGGAAAGGACCAGTCGCGTGATACTTGTGGGACAGCCGTGATGGATGAACTTGACTATGACACCTTCATGCCAAAGTCTGTCGAAGGCCTTAGATAGTTATCATATGTGAATCAGTATTAACAAACAATAAGGTACGAACTGTCATAAGTAGTAATGTTAGGGATTTTTTAAAAAATGTATACTTACTATTGTTATTTGCTGATTGAAAACTTGTATTAGGTCAACAACTACGAGTTTGAACATTATGATTCTTATTTTCATACACAAAGTTGAGTTTAAGTATAATTAATTCTTTTGAATCCAGTAAATATAAAATAGTAATGACTTCAGTTTAAAACATTAAATTTAAGTCCTACAAGTCCTATTATACGAGGCTGGTTTAAAAAGTCCGTGCAAAAATAAAAAAAACTATTATGTGTTTGGTATAAACCTTTTTTTATTTTTCGACATAGTCTCCTTTTAGGCTTATACACTTCGTCCAACGATGTTCTAGTTTGTTGATCCCTTCCGAATAATAGGATTTGTCCAAGTCTGCAAAATATCCATTAGTGTCTGCAATCACCTCCTCGTTTGAATAAAATCATTGTCCCGTCAGCCATTTCTTCAAATTGGGGAACAAATAGTAGTCCGAGGGAGCCAAGTCTGGAGAATAGGGGAGATGTGAAACGAGTTGGAATCCTATTCCATTAATTTTGCGACCACAACTGCTGAGGTGTGTGCTGGTGCGTTGTCGTTATGGAAAAGGACTTTCTTGTGGGCCAATCGCGGGCGTTTTTTCTTGCAGCTCGGTTTTCAAACGGTCCAATAACGATGAATAATATTCACCTGTAATAGTTTTACCCTTTTCCATATAGTCGATGAGGATATATCCCTTGCGAATCCCAAAAGACAGTCGCCATAACCTTTCCGGCCGAAGGAACGGTCTTCGCCTTTTTTGGTGCAGATTCCCCCCCTTGGTAACCCATTGTTGTTTGGTCTCAGGAGTATAGTAATGTATCCATGTTTCATCCACAGTGACGAAACGACGCTTAAAAGTCCTCCGGATTCTTCTGGAACAGGTGCAAACCATCCTTGCAACACTTCACACGATTCCGTTTTTGGTCAAGCGTGAGCAATCGCGGCACCCATCTTGCGGATAGCTTTCTCATATCCAAATGTTTATGCAAAATATTATGTACCCGTTCAGTCGAGATGCCCACAGCACTAGCAATCTCACGCACCTTAACTCTCCTGTCATCCATCACCATATCATGGATTTAATCAATGATTTCTGGAGTCGTAACCTCCACAGGCCGTCCAGAACGTTCAGCGTCACTTGTGCCCATATGGCCAGTCCGAAAATTTTGAAACCACTTATAAACTGTTGTAATCGAAGGTGCAGAGTCACCATAATGTTTATCAAGCTTCTCTTTAGTCTCCTGAGGCGTTTTGCCTTTCATAAGTAATGTTTAATCACCACACGAAATTCTTTTTCGTCCATTTCTTGAAAATCACTCGACTTCCTTGATTCACACGAATGCCAAAACACACAGAAATAGACCAATATGGCTGAAACTTGGTGTGCGTTCATTCAAGAGATGCTACTAACTAAACATGACCTCGATAAGCGCCGGTGGTGCCATCTCTCGGACTTTGCACGGACTTTTCAAACCAGCCTCGTAAATGAATGGTGACAAAAAAAATTCATGTTACCATTCAAATCACAGATTTGATGCAAATCTTAAAAAGATACATTAAACTCTGTTTTTCAATGAGTTTTTGTTGCAACTTCATCTACTTTCAGTTATTTATAACCATCACAGGATTGTTGGAAATAAAATAACAAATAACGTTTGATATTTGCTTCTATAATAATAACAGGTTAATTATTTTTTAAATAACAATTCTACTTGAATATTTTATATTGATGACTGACGTCATCATTTTTATAACTTAATTACACTTATAGTTCATTTACATATGACGTTGTTGTCAGCATGACCTCTTTGTTGTAAAAGCTTTCCCAATCTATTTTTTTTTTTTGATAATTATAGTTAAAACTCATTTTGTTAAGTTAATGAATTGGTTGAATGTTCATTAAAAATAGGTTAGTGGTTTTCATGTTTTTAAGTATAAACATATATAAAAATATGTAAATAGGGGAACTTAGAATGGTGCGCGTTAGTGAAGTAGAATTGTAGCGTACTTTCTGTGTTCCCAAAAGTTACAGCACTTGATATCCATGCTTAAAAATTATTTAATATAGTACTGTAGCGACTGATTAAAAGAACGGATTTCGTCGTCGCAAAGACACTTATATGAGGTATATTTCTTTAAATAGATTGTTAGCTGTAAACCAAATAAAAACAGTTGTTACATTCTCCCCATGCACTACCTGTAAAGGTAAAAAGGGTCAAATATAATATAAGTATATACCTCTTGACGGAATTGTTGAGAAAAGCCTATCCTGAAATTTTCGGACCTCCAACTCACTCGCGTCAGCCATAAACCCAAAATTAGTGTTTTTTTTTTTAATTTGACTCGTACTCCCACAACTTTTGGCTGTTTGACTCGAAATTTGAGGAGGTAGTAGGTAATAGTTAGTACTCTAACCTTTTTGGTATGAAATTAAAAAAAAAAAAATAAAAAATTTGATGGAAAAAAAATTAAAAATTTTGATGAAAAAAATCCACATATATTGCAAGGTATATACCGTGTAGGTACGAAACTCACACAATATGTGTAAATATATGTTACAAAACATTCCTGTCAAATTTCAGAACGATCGGAGTACAGGCCGCAAAGTTATGCCCAAAATACCAACGAACCAACCTAAAAAACCTAATTTTTCGGCTGTCTATGTATAATTCTCTTTAATTCTATCAAGTCAATTGATATGAGAACTAAAATTTGGAGATTTTTTAGGGTAACATACAATACATAAAATCAACATTTCCCCCATATATACTCAATATAAAATGCATTAAATAAATAACTATACCTAATTATATAGTATTAACTTATTTCCCATTTTTTTAAGTATATATTTATGTGTGCAAGTGCCTTTGTGTGTATGTGTGGGCTTCATTATTGGAAAAATAAAATTTTAATAAGAAAAACAATGCTCAAATAATAAGATATTAGGGATCAGTTATAATTTTTTGTAATATTAAGAAAAAAAATTTACTTCAAAAAATCATGTTGAAAAGTAAGCTTTAATAAAAGTAGTATACTTAGTATATTTTTTAACTTTTCCTTACAAATATAGTAATAATTATTTACTTTTCATCACTGTTATCATTTATCACAACTTCCATCTCATCATGTTTCAAATATATCAGTTAATATTTGTTGGGGTCTGATTATTTTTGTCTTTGTACCTTCCATGGAATAAATAATAAACAATGGCTGCTATATGAGAACACAGCCAATAGTTCGCAGACCATGAGCACAATCACAGCAATATCGAATGATATGCATTATAGCTAATTCCAGCAGGTTTATTATATTTTTTTTTATTATTATATTTAATTATAACTTTATTACACTCGTCCCTCCGGCGCGTATTTCAAATTTTTTTACGTCAATATGAAGATTTATAGTAGTTTTGTGGACTTCGTGTAAACCGAACTATCTTCATTTTCTTTATAACAATAAAAAAAACTCTCCCGAAAAGAATTTCTGAGAGTACTTTCCGTAAATGAGAGTTAATTTTAACAAATGTATTGAATTGATATGACGAGCATTGTTTTTTTTTTTATTAAAATTTTGTTTTTCCAATAATGAAGCCCACATACACACGCACATATGCACTTATATACAAAAATATTCTTAAAAAAATAGAAATAAAGTTATTATTTAATTAGGGATATTTATTTATTTAATGCATTTTATATTGAGTATATATGGGGGAAATGTTGATTTTATGTATTTGTTACAGTAAAAAATCTTCAAATTTCAGTTTTTATATCAATTGAATTTGAGTAAATGACAAACCTAATAGAATTAAAGAGAATTATATTTAGACAGCCGAAAAATGAGGGATTTTAGGTTGGTTAGTCAAACGACCAAAAGCTGTAGCAGTACGAAACAAATAAGAAAACCACTAATTTTGAGGTTATGGCTGACAGGAGTGAATTGGAAGTCTGAAAAATTTTAGAATAGGCTTTTCTCAACAATACCCATAAGATGTATATACTTACATTGCACTGGTTTTAGGGGCCGATTTTAGTACTTCATCAGGCTAGACCCTTTCTTTGCGTTTTATGTTAAAAACTAGTTAAAACGTCAATCTCTCTTTTTTAATATTCATTTTATACAAATCTAGAAAGAAATTACTACTATTGTAATGAATATTATTTTTTTTAAGCAGCAGTTAATATGACTTTTTCCCTAAAGTGGTATAGAAAATGGATGATTTTCTTTTCGATCTTATGAGGGTTATGATAAATATTATTTTTGTAAAGTTTTTGTTACACACATTTAAAAATTTAAAATATTTTCTCAGTAAAATATGTCCTGTAATATCATGTTCTTGTGAAAAGGGCGCAGAGAAGCAACTAGAATTTGACTGGAATAATTGTTTGTTGGTCCTACACAGTAGTTATCACCACAACAACTAGAACGTTTGATGGTTGACTGGCAGTCAATCATCACTTTGTTGATGCTAACATGCTAAAGAAACGCGAGTCGAGTGTAAAAATAATGTGTTGTGTAGTGTCATTATACCAGAGATCCAAAGTATCAACGTTATTTTTATTGGTATTGTTAATTAAATCAAATTTTGGCTGCTATAAACATCCTTCCTCTCTTTTATTTTCCGTGTGTATCATGGTCTTCTTAATTAAAATTGCATGCTTGTAGCTTACTGCTCGGTATTTGAACCCACAAAAACAAAGATATAATTATAAATTTTAAAAAATGGCAGTATATTCTAAGTATAAATGAAGTTTAGAACAGGATAATAGTTATTTATATAATAAGTTAAACACGGTTTAGTTTGTTGAACATATTTTTGCTAGATGATCACAACTAAAAATGTTCAGTAAAATTAAGAATAATGTTGCGTTTCTTACCGCTATTCATTTTAAAATCTTAGTCTAATTTTATCTAAAATAACATATTAAATCAATGAAATTATTGACTTCATAAATTATACAAAAAAAATGACTTACTTATGTTGTCAAATTGTCCGTCCCTATTATTTAGGAACAATATGTCATACCCTAAATAAAATTTATTATCAAAAAACGAAGTATATTTTAGTATCTTTTTTCAATATTCATATTTCGAAGATAACTTCTTCATTTTTAGGAGCTTAAATTTTGAAAGTTTGCCTTTTAAGCTATTATGGGGTTACATACACCTGGGCGCTGCAAAAAGTATGTATATTTTAAAAAATAATATATTTCAAAGGTTATTGAGCGAATAATACAAAAGAATGGCGTTTATCTATTTTTATTGTACTTCAAATTACAAAAAAAATATATATTTTTTTAAAATATGTTTTAAATGTTAACATTATTTTTTATCGTTGGTTACATACACCTCGAATTTTCAAAAATTCGATATTTTTTACGGATTTTTATTTCCTATACTTCTAAGAATTATTCAAAAAAATTAAGAAAATTCCATTCCATTACAAAGTTATAGGATTAAATGTGACCTGGCTTCGGATTGGGACCGCTATCTGCTTTTAGACACTGTCTGCAATATTACTCAGTCAATATTTAATATTTTTTAACTTAACAGACAATTTTTATAAGTAATGAAACATACATTTTGCAGATTGGATTATTTTTTGTGAAGTTATTCTGCAGACAATAGTTTTCATCATAATCCAATCTATAAAAATAAAAATTATTCTTGTAAAATAATATAAACAACCTTATTTCCTTTATCTTTATAAGGGAAATACGGTTGTTATATTGGATAAGAAAGATTACTTTGAACGAGTAGATAATCTTATCGAATTTGGCCCTTATGAAAAGGTAATAAGAAATCCATTACCGAGAATGATATCAGAGGTTAAAAATTCTTTAAAAAAATGTAAGAACCTTGTCTCCGATTCGCTAAAATTTAAATTAAATGCGAGTAATCCGACCATACCAAAATTGTATTGCTTACCCAAAATTCACAAACCTGGAAAAGCAATGCGACCCCATTGTTTCATCGTCGGATCACCCACATATTTAATATCCAAATGGTTATCAAAAGAACTTGAGAAGTTACCATTAGATACTTTCGCAGTGAAGAATTCGTTAGAATTCATTAATAAAACAAAAAATCTAGTTCTTAATGAAGGTGAAGTCTTAATTTCTTTTGATGTTAGTTCTTTGTTCCAAGTGTGCCAATTCCACAAACTTTACAATATCTCGAAGAATTACTTAGAATGAATGACTTTGAAGACGAAATTATTCGTGAATACTTAACATTATCTAAACTTTGTATGGAACAAAATTATTTCCAATATAAAAATCAATTTTATGTTCAGAAAGAAGGAACAGCTATGGGTAATTGCTTGTCACCTTTCATAGCCAATTTATTCATGAGTAAGTTTGAAATCGAAGCCAGTCAAGAATTCGAATATTTCCCAAGGGTATGGTATAGGTATGTGGATGATATTTTCGCGATTTTTGATACAAAGAAAGCAAATATTGATGATTTTGTTCCTAAATTAAATAGCCGGTATGATTCCATTAAATTCACTTACGAAGTTGAGAACAAAGGACAATTGCCTTTTCTAGATATTTTAATTATTAAAAATAATAATAGATTAGAATTTGATATCTATAGAAAGGACACAATAACAGATAGATATATTCCTAATGATTCATTTCATTGCAAACAACATAAATTAGCCTCATTACATTTTTTAGTTCATCGTTTGGTCACTTTCCCTCTGAATAGAGTAAACTTTAATAAAGAAAGGAATCGTATTAGAAATATAACTAGAGTTAATGGTTATGACGATGACTTAGTAAATAAGCTAATAAATAGACATAAATTTAAGTTTAATATTCAGAATTCCACCTTTTTTTTACACGCGAAGAAAATAACACCAAGTACTATATAATCCGAAATATAGCAAGGGACTCAATAAGGTATTTAATAAGGTAGGTCTCACCTTAGTCTATAAGTCATCAGACAATCTGAAGAATATCTTAGGAAATCCCAAAGATAAGATTCCTAATTGTGAGAAAAGTGGAATTTATGAAATTAGTTGTAATGATTGTGACAAAAAGTATGTTGGGCAAACTAAAAAGGTCAATTAAAATACGATGTAAAGAACATTTAGCACACTTAAGATACAATAGAACAGAAAAGTCTAGCATTGCCGAACATGCCCTTGAAGCTGATCATACTGTAACATTAGATAAACTAAGATTAATAAAAAATGTATCTGATAGGAGATTGTTGAACGCATGCGAAAGTATGGAAATCATAAAATGTAAAAGTAGTTTAAATAAAAACAGAGGGCCTATTCCTTATAGTCCCCTCTACTGGTTACTTGACCGGAACTGATGGCCTTGCCTATATCATTAGTTCTGCTTGAGTAATTCAAGGGTTAGGCTAAGTATAAATAGGGTAGATTTGTAGTTAAGCTTTAGTCAATCATCGCTCCTGATGAAGCTAACATGGTTAGCGAAACGCGCGCCGAGTGCAAAATTAAAGTGTTTGGTGTAGTGGTGATATATCCTGAGTAGTAAATAATGTAGTAGTTAAAAACTGCCGAAAGGGTTTTTTTTTAAGAATAAAAAATTTACAGTGTTTCAAACTATAGTATGCAATTATTTATAAAAAATTGAAAAAAAAAACCTCTCGACATTTTGTAGAAAAAGTAATTATTAAGATTTAAAAAATATTAAAAATTGACTGAGTAATATTGTAGACAGTATCTGAAAATAGGGAATGGTTCCAACCCGACGCCCGGTAAACATTTAATGCTATAAGTTTGTAATGGAATAGAATTTAATTTTTTTTTTTGAATAATTCTTAAGTATAGAGAATAAAAATCCGTAAAAAAAAGAATTTTTGAAAATTCGAGGTATATATAGCAACTTATTGCGCGAAGTTCCTTATTTTTAGAATATTTTATAGAGACAATTGCAAAACGTTTAACAATATTTAACTTTGGGTATTGATTTTTTTCAAGGTATCAAGCTATGAGATGGTTGAGATTTGATTGGCATTTGTATTATATCAACCTCTGCACTACAAGAGAACTGATTTACTTTTTTGCTTATCTTTTATTTCAGAAATATTTTTAAATTTTTTTATGCGCACACGTACTGCAGGAACATCCCTAAAGCGCTACAGGAGCGATGCGTACTCGGAAAAAAACGATTAACGTTGTCCTTAAATCACTGTAAATTGTACTCGGTGAGAAACATAGTCCTGGGCAAATCATTTCAAAAGGATAAGCTTCTCCATATAAAGGATTGCTTGAAAAGGGTTGTACGAGAGGCGGCAAGCTGAAGTTCATACAGATGTGAAGTATTAACGCGACGTGTATCCTATCATGCACAGTTTTGGGAGGAATTAAGTAGGTTATATCCGTCCAACACATTCCATGAAAATACTTGTAGGATAGACTCAAGTCGTCAACCGTTCTGCGTGCTTCCAAGGTATCAAGGTTGCTTGCTGGTCAGTTTCTGGGTCTCTAATCAGGCGTACAGGTGTCGCCTGAATAGAATCCAACAAATGCCGTGTATGCTTGGGAACAGAGCTCGAAAAATGGGAGCAGATCCCATCGTGGGTTGAATTTGAGCTTTATACAGAATAAACAGTTGTGGAGTGCAAAGATTTCTAGAAAGAAGAAATAATATTCCCAGCTTTTAAGAGGTTCTATTTGCCATGCTTGCAACATATCCATACCAAGACATACTTTCCCCCAAATTAACGCCTAGGAAATGGAGTAACAATGTTAGAGGACTGGAGTATTTAAAGTGAACGAAGAAATCAGCGTACTGTTATCTGCAGAGCTGTGTGTTTTTAGCAGATCGTTAATGTAAATGAGAAAGAGACAGTATGAAGTCTTGGGATACACTGGCGTTGATAGTCAAGATATTGAACAAAAATCCGTAGACCGCCACTCGTAAAGAACACTCTCTGAGAAAACACAAGGTCTACAAACAGCTGTTTAGATATATAGCGTAGCTTAGCCAATAATCCATCATGCCAAGCACGGTCGAATGCCTTGGATAGATCAAGTCCAACCGCTCGAGATTCTCCAAAATTTTCAGTTGCGTCGTTCCAAACGTGTGTTACATAAGTTAGAAAATCTCCAGTTGATTTTTGCTTACGAAAGCCGTATTGAAGGTCGCTAATAATATTCAATCCTTCAAGATCTTTTAGAAGAAGCTAATTAATAGCATTTTCCCTGACTTTCGATATTATGGAGAGTAGTGCGACTGGTTGGTAGTTTGGCAAGGTTGGTCTAATGTAATTTATCTGGCAAATGTAATATTTTAAGTCTGTAATTATCGTAAAGATTTTCAGTTTTAAAATACTGATAAAATTGTTTTTTTTTTATGTTTACAATTGAAACTTTTCCCGAAAGACGAGAGAGATAAAAATTAAAATAGCAGAGACGGTAATAGACGACGAAGTAAATAAAAAATATGTAAAAATTGCTCCCAAAACCTTGGATATAGAACAAATTCAGGCCATAATGCTTTTACTAATGAGTTGCCAAAATATGGTGGAGGAAAATTGTTTCAACAATTAACAACTATAATCACCGAACTCTATACGTTAAGTAAAATTCCAAACAGATGGAGACTTGGTACTATAATCTTGCTGTTCCGAAAAGGAGGTAAAACGGTACCATCTTACTACTCTAAAACTAACAACAAAAAAATGAACGAGTATTTTCACCTGGCAGAAGGACAACAAGTGTTTATATTAGGGAAGTCTTGCACAGATGCTGTTTTCGGTATAAGTTCCCGCTGAATCGTTATTCTAGCATTCGTATGTTTAAATGACTTAGAGAAAGTCATTGATCTAGTGTAACTAGAAGACGTAGTATATCCTCTTTGCGAAATATACTTACCGCACAACATCATCAAAACTATTTTCTTTTATCGTTCGCCTCCCCGTCTGAGTAGGGATTTTACTCTTTTTCATATCCTAACGTCAACGTTGTCCAAGTATCGAAACATACATTTCTGTATTTCACAGCATCTTTAGGCAACGCGGTAGTGCTGCCACGGATGTTACTGCATTTCTAAACAACTATGTACGTGGCCAGGCCATAAATACTTAAATAAAAATATACCGACCTGCCGGGATTGGAACCCAATTTTACAACACTACAAATACACCTATACTAAAGTACCCAGTGGATACCCAGTTTGAAATATTAAAAACAATACGAATACTCCAAAGAACAATGACAAATATAGTTCGCAGATTAGTGAGAAAATTGGATAGAGAGAAGTGGCAACATCAGGTAGATATGGAAAGTAGATAACATATATAACTGGATGTTAAACAGAAATATCGTTTGAAATAAACATATATGTAGATAGAATAAAAGCAGAACGAACAGTTAAGCTTACGAGGGAGAGGTTATTAGTAAGAAGAAATGGCATAGATAGATCCTGAAAATTTTGGAGCTACAGCATGTCTAATATAAGTTAGGTCAATACCTATCGAGCAATAAATAACCAATATTTCCTAACAAGGGATGATTTAATAATAGACAAAATAATAAATGGTGTCAATGAGGTCAACAGCGGATACAGAATGGGCCGAAAAACTCTAAAAATATTGTGCTCTGCTGATGATACAATATTAAAGCAGAAAATGAACATGGGTTACAGTGACAATAGCAGAAACTTACGACATGAGACTATCAGTGGAAAAAAAAAACAAAATCAATGGTTATAGCTATACACCCCATTAGCCGTTTTTTTTTATGGGTCTAGCACACGTGTTGCAGGAAAGTCCCTAAAGCACTACAGGAGCGACATGTGTGCGGAAAAAGCGATTCACGTTATTCTTGAATCGCTGTAAATTGTACTCGGGCAAATTATTCTAAAGGGATGATGTTCTCCATATAAAAGACTGCTTGAAAAGCGTTGTACGAGGAGTAACAAGCTGAACCTCATACGTATGTGAAGTATTAGAGCGACGTGTATTTCTAACATGCACCGCTCTGATAGGAATTAAGCGGGCTACATCGTTCGAACCCTTTCCATGAAAATACTTGTAGAATAGGCGCGAGTCGCCAACCGTTCTTCGATGTTCCAGCGAATCAAGGCCGCCGGTCAGCTCCAATCAGACGAACAGCTCTTCTCTGAGTAGAGTCCAACAAATGCAGTGTATGTTTGGGAGCGGAGCCCTAAACATAGGAGCAGTATTCCATAGTTAGTTGAATTTGAGCTTTGTAAAGAATTAACAGTTGTTGTGGAGTGTAAAGCTTTCTGGTTCGAAATAATATTCCCAACTTTTGAGAAGCTCTCCTTGCTATGCCTGCAACATGTTCATGCCAGGACATATTTGCTCCCAAATTAACGTCCAACAAATTGAGTGACGATGCTCGAGGAATGGAGTGCCCCGACATAACTATGTCGGGTTCAACAACGTTAACTTTTTTAGAAAAAACTGCCGCCTGGGTTTTTGTAGCGTTAAATTCCACTTGATTACTGTAACTCCAAAATAGAATTTCTTCCAGCTCTTTGTTAAGTTAAATGACTTCTTGCTGTCTACGGATATTTGTCTGAGTAGCCGATGTCCGAGCGTTCAAAGTGAATGAAAAGATAAGCGTACTGTCATCTGCAAAGCTGTAGATTGAATTCCCGGTCTTTTCCAGCAGATCGTTAATGTAAATGAGAAAGAGAGTAGGAGACAGTATGGAGCCTTGGGGCACACCGGCGTTGATAGTGAAGGTGTTAGAAAGAAATCTGTCGACTGCCACTCGTAAAGAACGATCTCTGAGGAAACATGAGAGCCACAAACAGAACTTTTCAGACATACCATAAGAGCCTAGCTTAGCCAACAGTCCATCGGGCCAAACAGACACAACAACACACCACAACAAAGCCATAGCACAGAACATGCACTGCACATATCTAGCAGTACAGCTATTGAGCTCAAAATCTTTATCAAGAGGTACTCAATTAGGCAATAAAGCACCGAAAATATCTGGTTGTCTGAGGAACTTCATATGCAAAAATGCCTACATGTCTACAGAAAGCAAAGTGCGTATACACAGAACCGTGGTAAGACCAGGTCTAACGTATGCAGCAGAAATAAGAGCAAAAACATCTAAAACAAATACCTTCATGAGATCTACAGAAATAAATACATTGCGAACTATCAAAGGAATAATCCTGAGACCAGGTAGGAAGCAGAACTACACGAGAAGAACTCAAGATTCAAGACATCGTCCCTTTCACAAGATCAAGAGGTCAATATTGGAGGGATCGCGTAAGCAAGATGCCTGCTAATAGCTGGTCAAGATGGGCAAAAGATGAAAAATTAGAAACAAGAAGTCCTCCCGGTCGACCACCAAAAAAATGGTACGAGAACTGGACATCTATGTCACAAGAGGCTTAAAAACAGACGAACAAAGACCTTATAAGAAGAAGAAAAACAATAAGGAACCGATTTATTTGTGAAACTGCGGTATTTTAGAAAAATAAATAAATATGTCATTAATAGTACCAAAATTTTTTTAATGTAAAACAAGAAAATATAATTGATAATTCACCAGCGCTTTTTAGTATCGGCGTTAACTTCCATAAATTTAGAACAGATTAATTTTTATTATTCTCTATTCAGTCCCTCCCAGTTTCCCCCAAACTACATGAAAAATGAATCGACGTCTGTACACTGCAGTTCATTTAATGTAGAATTATGTGGACATGCATGCATTTTATTATTAGAACGATGAATACGCAGCTTTATCATTATAGATCACTAGATATGACCTAGATGCGATTGTAGATTGTAATATAGTGTTTTGTTTATACAGTAACTGGCAGAAAAACTACAGAAACGATACAAATTGTTAGAATAACAAAAACAAAATGCGACAGTATTTTTCATGAAAAGCCAGAATAACATTAATACCCAAATTCACTAAAAGGGTTTGTAAATTAGATGGATGGATGGGTGGATCGACAGCTGGGTCATTTAGCGCCCCTCATGTGTGGTGAGAAAATTAGACTGTGAAGTTAGTTTCTCTCAAATAGTTAGTAAGACCTGTCTTTATTATTTCAAATGTATCAATTGTTCTTTTCAAGCTGGATGGAACATTGCGTTCATCTCTAGTAGGTTTGAAATGTATGGCCTTGAATAGGTGAGCCACAGTTAGGAGAGATCCACAGATGGAACATGTGGGAGCTTGTTGATTTTTTAATAGATACCAATGGATACTGTAAGTATGTCCGCTAGCTAGTCTCCGCATAAGTACATTTTCCCTTCTTGTCATGTTTTGAGAGTTTAGGACATGATTCACTAGAGGTTTGATCGACCACAGCTTACTTTCCGGATTAGTTAGATCCCAGCTGAGTTAAAACAATGAGAGATATAAAGTTTGAGATAGTTATTGAAGTATTTTAAGTGGTTCTCTCCCAGTCCAGTAATGCCTCTCGCTACAGCTTGTTTTGCATACAGATCTGCTTTATCATTGTCTCTAATTCCAGAGTGACTGGGTATCCAGAGGAATGAGATGTGGCGATTTTTCAATTTTGCTGTGTAACAGAGATCTAAAATTTGACGAACGTGATTGAACTCGAGATTTCTTGATTTGATAGAGACGACTGTAAGAGTCGGAAATGATTAGATATCATGATGTTGATTTGATTGAAAGTGTGTGCCGCATGGCCTCCTTGATTGCAAGGAGTTCGGCTGAAAAGATGAATGTGTAGGAGGGAAGTTTGAACATCTTGATGGTAGTTGGAGCTAACTTAGACCCGATCTAGTTGCTATGATATTTAAAACTTTCAGTTGTCGAATTGGCTTTTGTTTTACTAATGTTGCATTTTACATATAAATGTTAGAAATAGCTAAATTTGGAAGATAATTTAAACAAAACATCGAGGAATACAGGAATAGGTAGGAAATGCAATAGTTTCTAGAGTATTAAAAATACAAATGAATTTTCTGGTCTTGTACTGCACAATATGAGAACTTTAGTTTACTTTCTGTAGTGCCTTTATCAATTTAAACCCCTAAATGCCAAACTAGACCAGTTTTAAAGTTATACCTTTCTAGTCAAAAAGGCTATTGGAGTTTATTATTACCTATTCAGTTTAATAATTTTAAATACTTACTTTAGCCAATGTGAGAACAATTCTAACAATCTTTTAGCTGTGTTTAGTACGACGAGTAACAAAAATTTTACTACATTAAAATAATTAATAATAAAATTACTTAATTACTTTGTTAACTGACATTAAATATATAATAAAATAATTAAGTAATTTTATTGTTAAAATGTACTGTAACAAAGTAACGGATCAATCAATCAAATCTATGAAAATAATTATTGCTGTATATTACCTTCCATATTAAGTCCGATGAAAAAAAATATCATATATAAACTCCTGGACAAAATTAACGCAACAATCTGAAAATTAATTTATCTTTTTCTTATGTCAGTTTTAAAGTTTATCGAGTATTTGAACAGTAGGCTATGCATATTTTGTTTCGTTGTTCATGACAGAATCAAAACAATTCGTTTAGATTTACAGTTTTAAAGAATTTTTTAGAAGATAAACAATTTTCTGTAATAATGCGATAGATTTTCTTTAAAAGTAAGCTTATAAATTGTTGCCTTTTTCAAAGTAATACGTTTTTGTGGTAGACTGTTTTATTTTTGACCCCGAAGAATTAGAAAAAATGAATCGAACAGGGAATTTAACTGAACACGAGATAGTACGAGCCTTAGATTTATTGGACGAGGGATATTGTCAGAGTTATGTTGCCAATTTGTTAGGCAAACATCGTTCCATAATAAGTCGTATGGTAAGACGCTTGAATGAAGTAGGAACTTATTCTAGAAGGCTAGGGCAAGGGCGAAAACGATGCACTAGCGACCTAGATGAACGTTTTATAAGACAATATGCTTTAAGAAACAGGACTGTCACTAGTTCTATAATAAGAAACGAACTCGAAGCTGTTCGCAATGTCACAATTTTTCTAAAACAGTTAGAAGACGGTTAAATGGAAGCTGGATTAAACAGTAGGAGACCAGCCACTGCGCCTTTGCTTACTAGAGAGAACAGAGTTGCCAGGTTACGTTTTGCTCGAAATCACGAAAACTGGTCTGTGGATGATTGGAAACAAGTTTTCTTGACAGATGAAACTAGGGTTAGTCTAAAAAATCGAGATGGTCGTTGCGAGTATCCTTGCAATATCTCTGCAAGGATTTCCATTCGGCGGTGGCTCTGTTATGTTCTGGGGTGGCATCTGCTTTGATGCTCGCACAGAGTTAGTTCCTGTCCGTACGAGATCATGAATGCTGACTACTATCTTGAGAATATTGTAATAGAACATGTGATGCCTTTCGGTCATTTTGTGGGGCCCAATTTCCTGTTTATGCAAGACAACGCTCGACCTCACGTGGTTAGGGAGATACTCGATTATTTTAATAAGTTGATATACGATTATGCAATGGCCACCAAAAAGCCCGGATTTGAATCCGATAGAACATGTATGGGATCACCTTAAGAAAAATATGAAACGTCATATACCTGCACCTAGAAACCTGAGGGAACTTGAAAATGCAGTTATCACAGAATGGGAGCAAATTCCTCAAGATTTTATCCAAAATTTAATTAGAAGCATGCCTAGGCGCATAAACGCTATCATCCGAAGTAGAGGAGGCAACACACGCTACTAGTGTCCCAGTTACACCACTAATTTTGCTACTAGTGTCCCAGTTTATTTTTTTCATTATTACATAATTTCAACGATTTTGTTATTAGGTCTTAAGAATAATTTTAATTCGAATCTTATAGAGAAATTTGGCAGCTAATTCACTTTTAAAGTATCCGAATAAGTTTTTTCTAACTTTTAGTGTAACCAATGTTCATAAAAAATTATTAAAATTAATTCATTATAGAGATTTGTATGATTTAATATATTGTTGCGTTAATTTTGTCCAGGAGTGTATATCATAAAATTGTCATTCGAAGTTATTGCATTTCTTTACCTTGCAGGCGCCCTACGTAACGAAGAACATAGTTTACAATTTCCGTTGATCTTTCTATCTGTTTGTTGAAACATGAACTTTCGAATGAAATCAGATATCGATTTCAAATTTGATACACATATTACATTCAACAGAAGAAATAAACCTGTGGTTTCTGAGAGATATTGCTATAGGCGAAGGGGATGAAAACGCAAGGAGCGATAAATTTTGCTTTCAATATGTCATGTTATAGGTATACAAAAAAATCTTTGCCTTTCAAGTAAGGCACGTGTTTCCTTAAGTATTTTTTTATACTGAATCCAAAAAAAAAACATAAAAAAAGACATCCACCGTGAGGTTTTTTCAGAAAACATACTTAAAGTTGCCAGAAGACTATTAAATTGAAAAAAAATACATTTTAATAAATAGAAATCATAAAATAAAATCAAACAGTCGGTCATTTGAAGACAAATTGAAAATACTAAAAAAGAAAAGAAAAAGTTATTCCTAATAAATAAAAAATGTCTAATAAAAAAAAGAAAAAAAAAAAAGAAAATTAAAAACAGAATTTATAAACGAAAGATTTAATCTTAATCTTATGTAAAACAGTTAAAATAAGTAGTAAATAAATAATTACTCACATACTCAGATACTAACTCATACATTTACTCGCTCGCATATCATCATACTTACTCACTCACTTAATCACTTACTTACCAACTAACACACTCACTCACTCATTCACATATCCCCATACTCACTTACTTACTACACTCACTCGCTCACTGACACTCACTCATTCACCCACTCACTCATTCCCTCGCTTGCTCACTCACTCACTACCTCACTTACCCACTCACATTCTCCAATATTCACTCAATTAATCTGTTCACAAAATTTACTTCTAAAACTGTCAAGGAATATACATTAAACTGCATTTTGCAACCTTTTATTCCTAAATACTAAACGGATATTTTTTTTCAACACTAAACACTATTTCTCATGTTTTGATATCAATTTGAATTTGAAACTTAAAATACTACTAGCTGTTGCATTCATTTACTTAAAAAAGCATTTTATCAACCACATAGCACTCTTATAAGTGTTAAAAGGGAGCTTTTTGTTGAAACTGAATATAAAACTTTATTTTTTGATCAGGTCAAGTCAATAGCTTAGTTAAAGGTGGTGTATGCGTGTTTTTTGCTGAACATGGACACTAAAATCTAATATTTTTATGACAAATGTAGATTCAAAAAAACATTTAAAAATGTCCGAAATAACAGTTTCATTCCATAATTTTAATAATTATACAGTTTTGAATTATTATAACGTTTTTTTTTCCAATTTAATAGTTTTCCGGCAACATTAAGTGTGTTTTCTGAAAAAACCTCAAAGTGGATGTTTTTTGAATGTTTTTTTTTTATTGAGCATAAAAAGGATACTTAAGAAAACACGTCTCACTTAAAAGACCAGCCAGACCAGAAATGCCAGTTTTCAGTTCTAAAAATCTCCGAAACCCATCTTCTGCTCAACTTTTTCCTTGCCATTCCATTAAAAATTTCCAGCTGTGATGTTTATACTATGTTATTCTGTGGTGTGAGAATGTAAAATTTAGTTTTTATTTTAGCAGTGCATGTCTGCTTTTTTTTGTATAAATACAACTATTTTCATAAAAAAAGATAATATTTTGGCATTTGATAGATATTTTCTAAAATAATTTTTTCACTTCATACTTGAAAGTATGAGTCGCATTTTTTCGTTAAAATACAATTACGTAATAGTCGTTATTTTTTCTAATAGAAGAAAATCAACTTAAACATTCTTCGATTTCATCAAACATCATGTTTATGATTAACAAAATTAAAACTTTAGGGTACTGACACTCAAGGGAAGGTTGAAAATTCAGATTACATATTTTTTATAGAAATACTCGTGTAAATATAATTTATTTATAATAGTTATTATGGTTTTATTCTACAGATAATAAAACTATGTAAAATCTCTTTGAGTCTTACTACTTCTGATAAAGTAACAATTTTAAATAATTATAATACTCCACGAAAACACTGTGTATTATTATTATCGACATTGATATTCGATATTTAAAAAAATTAAAATTAAGACATGTATCCTCATACTTCAGTAAATTGTGAAATGCTAGAAAAAAATACAAATTTTAAGCTAATAATATATTGAAGGGAATAAAATTGTTACGCGTGATAAAAAAAATGTTCTTTGCGTGTTCTTTTCTATAACACGAAGTATCTAATTATGAATATAAATATATTGCTAAATATTCAGTGAAATTACAAACCAATAAAAACAAATTTGAAAGTGGTACGTCTGTCTTCGATTAAATATTAGAGATTACTAGAACAGATTATAGCTGTAAAATAACTTAATTTGTGTGTGAAATTCTTCAGAGATATTAAGCCTCAAAATTCAGAAATTTTAATTTTATAATGTCTATAAAAATTAAAAAACAAAAATCACCTGTTGTTTTATTTAATTTATTTGGAATTTTACTGCAATATTATGATAACCTCGACTGAACCTACGCCAGTGACTTTTCTGGTATACTTTGAATATTATCGTCCACAGAAGTCTATCGTATTAGTATATTGTTTAGATGTACAGGGTTATTGATTAAACATGAAATATTGGTCTAACTCGCTTATTTGAACACTTAGACACAAAAGTTAATACAAAAGTTGAAGCATTTCAAAGAATTTTTTCATGGAATTAAAATAGAAACTCTCACGAATCACGATTTTCATATATGACACAAAATCATATTGTTTAAACGGAAACGGGAAATAATGCTATTCTAACTTTATCGAATTTGGTTTGACATTAAGGCAGATGGATAATGATATTTCTTTATGTTAACAATATTGTTAGTATAAAATTGTTTTTTTTTTGAGAGTTATTATGAAAACAGCCAGTGCCACGGGAATATATGAAACCTCATGAAATGCAAAAATAAATAATTTGAAAAAAGAAGTTTGCTTATTTGATCCTAAAAATAGTATTTTTACTATTACAAATAAAGTAAAATTGTGTATATTGAATGTTCATCATTATATTCAATATATTTCCTGTAAATTATCTTTTTTGTCATTCTCTGGCAGCTAAAATGATACTGGTTTCCACTTAGTTTTCATAATAGTCAAATACCTTGAAAATGCCAAAAAAATCAATTCTTTATTTTCGTAGATTTTTTCTCTTTATGCAGTCCTTTACTTTCCTTTCAACTTTGTTTCAATTTAAATGTGTTTATTTACTCGTGGAAATGTGTTTAACATTTTTAATAATTATTTCATATACAGTCAGTCCAAAAAGTCTCCATACACCACCTGCTTTCTATACTATTTTTCTGTTATGGTTAAGTAATTAATTGGAACTATGAGAAAACACGTTTAAATTAATATTTGAAACTTAACCAACGAGAATTAGTGTTAAAAACAACTACGGAACATCATTAATATAAAACTGTAAACAAAATTAATGTCAAAAAACTCTCCAAACACTCAAGAACTGCATTGGAAAAAACATGTTATAATCATCCGCATTTTATATTATTTTCGGCCATACTTTATAATCTGTCATTTGTTGCTAGTAATTATGCAGTGGGTTTTCAAAGTAGTATTATGAATAAGTGAAAGAAATTGTCAAATTCCATGTCAAGCTCGAAAAATCATAATTTATTGGAAAGATGAAAAATCGTACAGAAATATAGGAAAAATTGTTAAAAAGTCGCAGGCTATTGTTCAGTACATTGCAAACCAGTATAAATTAACGGGTTCCTATAAAATTCGACCACGCTCCGGTCGTCCCAAGAAATTAACTCCACGTGAAGAGGCCAGTATTGTTAAACAAATAATTATAGATCCTAAAAAAAGTGCACCAAAATTAAAAGAATTTTCTAAAAATGTTTGTTCACAAACAGTGAGAAACTGTTTACCCAGGGCAGACTATAAGAGGTGTGCAGCCAGGAAGAAGCCGTTAATTTCGGAAGCTAATCGCAAAAAGCGGTTAGCTTTTGCTGGGGAATACGTTACTAAATTTCCTGAATTTTGGGAATCCGTAATCTTTACCGATGAAACTAAAATTAATCTTTTTGAGTCTGATGGTAGACCTTAAGTTTGAATAAGGAAGAATACCGCATTCGATATTAAAAACATTTATTCCACGGTGAGACAAGGGGGTGGCAGTGTTCTGCTTTGGGAATGCATGTCCGCTAGGAGGGTTGGAAATTTACATTTTATTAATCCCCACGGATCAGCATGTTTATCTGAACATTTTGAGAGACAATTTAAGAGAAACTGTCCAAAAATTAGCACTCGAAAAAAGATATATTTTCCAATAGGACAATGATCCGAAATACACCGCAAACTTGGTGTGGGGCAGCTTCACCCCTCTGATTCACCCGTTAACCCCATCGTTCATTTATGGGAGGAACTTAAACGGCGCGTACGCAAACATAATGTTTCAAATAGAAAATAATTAAAAAACTTAATATTGAGCAAATGGGAGAACATGCCAGCAGAAGTTACTAGAAAGCTGGTTGCAAGCATGACAAAAAGGTTAGAGGAGATTATCAAGGCCAACGGCGGTCCCACTAAATATTAGTTTAAACGAAGTTGTTATTTTCTGTTAAACTCCGTCAAATTATTATTGGTAGTTGTTAAGTGTATGGAGACTTTGAAATTAATTTTGTTTACATTTTTATAACAATGATGTAACTTCTAAATAAAATGTTCCGTAGTTGTTTTTAATACTAGTTCTCGTTGGTTAAGTTTCAAATATTAATTTAAACATGTTTTCTCATAGTTCCAATTAATTAGTTAAACATAACAGAAAAATAGTATAGAAAGCAGGTAATGTATGGAGGTTTTTTGGACTGACTGTATATCCCGTTTTCACTCTCCAGATAAAACATTTTTATGTAAGCACTTAGTTGTAACTTACTACTATCAAGATGTTTAACATAAACGGATACCATTGTCAATTTGCATTATTATTAAGAGCATGGTTCTGTCATTTAAAAAATTTGGTTATTTGTCAAACAGCCGGGTTGAATAAAATTGGGTAAACAATTGTATGTACGCATTTACATAACAATTAATCTTAACTAAATATTTCAGTTAAAAATTTTCATATTAAGGGAACTTTACTGCTTGCAGGCTCTGGGGTTATGAAAATTATATTCTTTTAGAACATTTCCTAAGTATAGGAAAAGCGCAGAGTTGCGCTGCTATCAATGTGTGGGGTAGTCTACTAAGGAAAAATCGGTCCAAAGAAAATTTTAAAAATTTCCTTAAATTTCTTTCAGTTTTAACAAGAAGAAAAATAATTAATGTCGCTAGATTTTCTGAAAATTCTTAAACTAACCAACTTTGGCAAAGTGAAAAAAAGGATTTTTTGTTTCCTTATTTATCACAACGACGCCATAAAAATGTATGGACTTTTCTAGAATTAACAGTTCTATAATACTGAAAGGTAATTTACAAGGTGTTCCATTTAAAAACTATAAGATTTGTGCCATCTATCAAATACGCAAGACATAGTTGTTCGTAAAAGAATCGTTAGAAACGCTGTAACTTCCGTATTTAACATTTTTGCATACGCCCTCAAATAAATGAGTTACAAATTCATTTATAATTAATAACCCAGTACTTTAATTTTACTATCTATTTATAAGAATATCGCCATATTGTCAATAGAAAGTAATCAAATAATATATATTCTTCCACAGTGTGTAGTTATTTGTTATGAAGAAATTTTTTAAATCCGATCAAATAATAAGTCGCTACATGAGTTATAGTACCTATCTTGTTTAGTATCATTTACAACGTATGAGTACAAGTTCTATGATAATGAAAGAATTTTTCAAATATGTTCAATATAATTAGTGACCTAATTTTATGGCACACACTATATCTAAGTTTTGGGATAAAAAGTCGCGGCAAAAATTTGGTCAAGTTTCGTTCAATCATCATGTGTGATGCCGACAGCCAAACAGTCATAGAATAAAGTTAATTAGACCTTTATATGGATTCAATCATATTTACCAGTTGCTATTTCAAAAATAAAGTTAATGTAAGCCTTAGCTTCTGTTACATTTTTATTACGTGTAGATAGCGAACAATGTACGCATCTATGTATTTGTAATGGTAATATCAGATTATCAACGATCAATGTAAAACAAGTTTACAGCATGACGCATATATATATATATATATATATATATATATATATATATATATATATATATATATATATGTTTATATGTATATATGTATATATATATATATATATATATATATATATATATATATATATATATATATATATATATATACAGTGGGATCTCCGTTATCCGGGATAATGACAGGGAGGAGTGTCCACGGATAATCGAAAACCTCGGATAAACGAATCACAATTTTTTATTGATTAAAAATGTGTTAGGTAGGAATGTTAATCAAGAAAAATTGGGTAGAAGATATTATTTTTAATAAGAAACAAAAATTAATGATAATGTGTTTTACATTATTATTAATTTTAATTTTCAATATGTATAAAAATGTTCATAATACCTATGTATTAAATTTTTATTTAGAGAAAAAATCGGAAATTTTTCTTTGTTTTTTATTATAGATTTCTTTTCTAATATATGTTCTCATGACTTGTAACGCGATGATTCTGCTATAATTGGCGTTCTCCTGTTCAAAATAATTTAACAGAAGTTCCGTCGCCTCTAACGCTTGGTTATGTTTAATCGTTTCCAAAACAATAAGCGAATATTCGTTGTCATCGCTCTCGTTTTCATGGTCAATTGCGAAGAGGTCGATGGTCCGTCGTTTCTGTACAGATCTGCTATTTTCGGTTTATGTTAGTTTTTCGAAACTCTCTTCGTTCATGTCACTTTCCAGCTAATCTATAATATCATCCTTGTCAACATGGATGAAATCCTGGAGAGCTTTAGCGATGTCGAGATATGAGCCAGTTTCATTATCTTCTGAGGTTTGCTGGATTACATCTTCTTGTTCTAATAGTTTTAGTTTTAATGTTGTAGGGGATAAATTTACCCAGGCATCACACACAGCAAAGATAGCGTCTTTTATTGTCCACTTCTTTAGGATTTCTTTTATTGACTCGGTGCTACTATTCTCGTCGAGTAGAAATAGGAGGAAAATTTTTTGTATCTTCGTTTTAAACTTGATATTAACCTTTGATCCATCGGCTGCGTTAGTGACGTTATGTTCGCTGAAAGATAATGAACGAGAATTTGTCCATTTTCGGTGGCCAAGATTGATTCAGCTGGATGGGACGGAGCATTATCGAGCAATAAAACAGCTATAGATCTTTCTCATTTAAATGTTAACATACCGAAACTAGTACAAATTTGTTTTTAATCCACGACGTAAAAATTGCTTGATTCATCCAAGCTTTTGGATGATTATAATAATGGCAAGGAAGGATGGAGAGCAAAGTATAACTGAGTAAATAATTTTCTTCAGCAGAAAAACAGCCTAGTGGGAGTTTCATAGAAACGACTTATTACCGTTCTTGGAATATGAATTGAACTGTGGTAGTTTTCCGAAACATCTCATTCTCCGGATATCAGCTTGCCGTGTTTTTTTCCATTTTTTATTTATTTAAGTAAAAATAATACATACATATTTTTAAATAAATAATAGTAATAAGTGTTAATAATAATCTAAATATGTAATATGAATTTTATCCATTTTTTAATAAAAATAATACATAATTAGAGAGAAATGGTATCAAAAAAGACATTATTAAAAAAAAAATCGACCACTCGGGACCCCGATTAATTGGATACCCGGATAATAGAGCCCCGGATAACGGAGGTTCCACTGTATATATATATATATATATATATATATATATATATATATATATATATATATATATATATATATAAATAAATATATATATATATATATATATATATATATATATATATATATATATATATAATAAACCAAAAAATACCTAAACAAATAAATAATTACGAGGCTGGTTTGAAAAATCCGTGCAAAAATAAAAACTACTTATGCATTTGGGGTAAACCTTTTTTATTTTTCGACATAGTCTCCTTTTAGGCTTATACACTTCGTCCAACGATGTTCTAGTTTGTTGATCCCTTCCGAATAATAGGATTTGTCCAAGTCTGCAAAATATCCATTAGTGTCTGCAATCACCTCCTCGTTTGAATAAAATCTTTGTCCCGCCAGCCATTTCTTCAAATTAGGGAACAAATAGTAGTCCGAGGGAGCCAAGTCTGGAGAATAGGGGGGATGTGAAACGAGTTGGAATCCTATTTCCATTAATTTTGCGACCACAACTGCTGAGGTGTGTGCTGGTGCGTTGTCGTGATGGAAAAGGACTTTCTTGTGGGCCAATCGCGGGCGTTTTTCTTGCAGCTCGGTTTTCAAACGGTCCAATAACGATGAATAATATTCACCTGTAATAGTTTTACCCTTTTCCAGATAGTCGATGAGGATTATCCCTTGCGAATCCCAAAAGACAGTCACCATAACCTTTCCGGCCGAAGAAACGGTCTTCGCCTTTTTTGGTGCAGATTCCCCCTTGGTAACCCATTGTTTAGATTGTTGTTTGGTCTCAGGAGTATAGTAATGTATCCATGTTTCATCCACATTGACGAAACGACTCATAAAGTCCTCCGGATTCTTCTGGAACAGCTGCAAACCATCCTTGCAACACTTCATATGATTCCGTTTTTGGTCAAGCGTGAGCAATCGCGGCACCCATCTTGCGGATAGCTTTCTCATGTCCAAATGTTTATGCAAAATATTATGTACCCGTTCAGTCGAGATGCCCACAGCACTAGCAATCTCACGCACCTTAACTCTTCTGTCATCCATCACCATATCATGGATTTGATCAATGATTTCTGGAGTCGTAACCTCCACAGGCCGTCCAGAACGTTCAGCGTCACTTGTGCCCATATGGCCAGTCCGAAAATTTTGAAACCACTTATAAACTGTTCTAATCGAAGGTGCAGAGTCACAATAATGTTTATCAAGCTTCTCTTTAGTCTCCTGAGGCGTTTTGCCTTTCATAAAGTAATGTTTAATCACCACACGAAATTCTTTTTCGTCCATTTCTTGAAAATCACTCGACTTCCTTGATTCACACGAATGCCAAACACAAAGAAATAGACCAATATGGCTGAAACTTGGTGTGCGTTCATTCAAGAGATGCTACTAACTAAACATGACCTCGATACGCGCCGGTGGTGCCATCTCTCGGACTTTGCACGGACTTTTCAAACCAGCCTCGTAAATAAGAGCTGCAGGTTCTTTAATTTGGCGCAAAAAGTGTTACTCATACTTTAATATGTTATGTGAAAATAAATTTATTCATGAAAAGATCTCCATAAGATAAAATATGGTGTAATTTTTTTATGAAAAATAAATTTTACAAAAAGCGTTGAAGTGTACCAGTATACCGCCCTCCCAAATACACCTTTCTAAAATATGTACTCAATTTGATTTTCTCATATTAAAAGATAATTCCTTGATGTATTAAATGACAGATTCTTTATACTAGGATATTAAATTACAAGAAAAAGTTAGCAAAGTAACGATTTTAGAAGTAATAAGAAAAAATAACATAATTTCCCTAGTCTAAGAACCAGGAAAATGACTTTATAAAATGATACATTTTGAGCAACTCCCTCCTTTCCCTTCTCTTAGAATCCTCACGTATTTGATTACAAATAATTATGCTTTTCAGTTTCTCAACTTAAAGACCTCACCCCCTTTTACCCCTACTCTAAAGCAATATCTTGAAAACTTTATATAAAGTTCCTTCCCTAATTTATATGTTTATTAGAGTTGTTAACAATATCTCATTTCGTTAGAGTTATTGTACTAAAAAACAAACAGACCGATAAACTGACGGATTTGGAAACTATGTTCTTCGTGATCTAGAGACCATGAAATATGAATAAATGTAAAAATCTTGAAGAGCGATTTTTTTTCTAGAATATAATACTTCCCTTTACGAGCGCAGTAAAACGTTTGCCAACATACTAAACTTAAATCAAGATTACGTGGAAACTTTCAAGACCTAGGTTAGAGCTGCATGTCAAATTGGAAAGTTACTTCGATTCGATAAGGTTTAATCTCATGAATCATGAATTTTCATCAATAAAACTTACTTAAATGAGACTTGTGATTTAAAACAAAATAAAAAATGAATTATATAATCATAAACATAACAAGAAGGCCTTGTAAAATTGTTAATTAAATGCTATAAATTAATTAGAAGTTAAATAATTTTCTACTATAGTCACGCATCTAAAATATTCATAAACTTACTTTTAACTCTCGATATTCCTATTCGTAAAAACACCAAAAGTCAATTTATCGATACGCGTTTTTACCTTGTGACATTAGAAAACAATTGACATCGACCGAATAAAATAGAAAAGCTTCTGTTTATTTCGGTATGTATCGATACCTACGTTCCGTTAGAGCCGTCGCCGCAATACTAAACAATTTAATACTGACCACCGGCTAACCAGTTGACCCAAGTTAAATGTAAACAGCGTCGGTTGGAGACGATAGGCAGAGCCGTTACGGTGTTCATTTAGGATTATTTACAATATATCCTAGGAAAATATATGAATTCACTTACTTTCTTCTCTTAATTGTAATAAAATTTTCTTCTTAGTGCCGATTCTCGAGAAAGGCATGAAACAATAGTCATTATTAAATTTAATCTGATTTTGAGCCCGGGATTTTAATCTTGTTAGTGTCTCGACTTATGTGAACATATGAGTAGGGATTTATGACAAAACATGTTTACGCTAGCATTCGATTCAGATTTGTAAAAAGGAAAAATTATACAGGCTATAGAGCATAAGAAGTAAAGTTCCTTCATATATTATTTTTTTTAACTTTGATTTTGGATTTAAATTATTAAAGAGAATGTATATTAGAATTTACATAATCTTTTTTTCTTCTTCGTCTTCCTATCAGACAAGGTCGGTGTTCTTTTTCGTATAGAGCATAAGAAGTAAGGTTCCTTCATATATTATTTTTTTAACTTTGATTTTGGATTTAGATTATTAAAGAGAATGTATATTAGAATTTACATAATCTTTTTTTCTTCTTCGTCTTCCTATCAGACAAGGTCTGGTGTTCTTTTCGTATAGTTGTACTTCGTACTTGGTCTCTCAGGGTTATTCCTTTGATAGTGCGCAGTGTTTTTACTCTTATGAGACTTTTTGTTTTAGATGTTTCTGCTGCATACGTTAGAACCGGTCTTACCACGGTTTTGTATATACGCTCTTTGCTTTCTGCAGACATGTAGGCATTTTCCCATATTAGGTACCTCAAACAACCAACTAGTCTCGATGCTTTATTGGCCTTGATATAGATTTTTTAAGCTCGATAGCTGTACTTCCAGGTATGTGTACTGCATGTTCTGTGCTACTGTTTTGTTGTAGACGGCTAATTTACATCTAATGGAGTTTTTAGAGAACGATTGATTCTGTTTTTTCCACTGATATTCTTATGTTGTAAATTTCTGCTGTGGTTTGGAAATGATGTGTTAGTCGCTGTAAGTCATCTTCATTTTTGGCTGTTAATATTGCATCCTCAGCAAAGAACAATATTTTTATAGTTTTTCGTTCCATTTTGTAACCGCTATTGATCTCATTGACACTGTTTATTATTTTGACCATTATTAAATTAAAAAGTATTGGACTATGCTATCACCTTGTCGAATTCCAGTTGATATTGGTATTTCTTCAATTAGTTTTTGCTGTCTTTTTATACGATCTTTGTATTGAGCTGTTCTATCACTTTAATGTTGTTGTGCTTGAAGTCATTATCTCGTAAAATTTGTAACACGTCTCTCAACCGTCCAGTTCGAGAACTAAACCGCTTTAGGAAGAAGAATCTGGTTAGTCCATGTGAGCCAGGGGAAAAACTGAGTCCTTTGGCGGTGATTCACGAGTCAGAAAGTTCTCGATGGTCAGCTTTGTTTTGTTACTTTCTCATTAGGAATCGTGTCAAGTTTTATGCTTTATCAAAAAAGCGATATACTTATTATTAATTTTATTGTTTATTATTAAGTTAATCCCTGTTACTAATAGTAATTTTTAGTGTTCCTCACGGAACACTTATAAGATGACTTCGGTGTCTGTCCGTCTGTCTGTCTGTCACACTCGATTTTCTCCGAAACTACTTGTCATAGAAAGTTGAAATTTGGTAACAATATAGGAATTGATGGCCTTATCAGAGCCATGTAGTTTTGAAAGTTAAATTTTGACTTAAGGGGTTAGTTTTGGGGGGTGAAATCGGAAGTGAAAAAAAAAATTACTAGGTCATCGAGCGTGGTGTCAAATGAAAGCTTGTGAAAACACGAGTAATATATATATATATATATATATATATATATATATATATATATATATATATATATATATATATATATATATATATATATATATATATATATATATATATATATATATATACATATATATATATATATATATATATATATATATATATATATATATATATATATATATATATATATATATATATATATATATAATGTAATACTTGCGCACACTTTTCTTTGTATTATTTTTAAAAAATCGCGAAAAATCGCTTTCTCCCCCTTATCTCGAAAAGTACTGATCAAAAAATTTTGAAAAAATTCTGGAATATTCTCCACGGGGTGTAGATTGAACGAAAATCATCACGAGTGCATTACCTTTAATAATTTATCTGGTATATAAAAAAACAAAAATTTCAAGGTCAGTTTTCAGTAAAGATTGGAAACAAACTTTGTTGAAAATTCATTTAGGGTGTGTTTTGTGAAGTCACTGATCATTTTATACCTCCGTAACAAGATTTTTTATTTTAAAAGCAGTCAACGTACGGAAACACTAATTGCGCAAGTTCAACTTGTACTTGGGTTACTTCAATAATATCATGGAAAGTGAAGAGAATGAAGACACACAGGCACATCAATTTTTCCAAAAAAAGGCAGAGATATGGTAAAGTTAGAGATGTTTTGAAGAAAATCAGACTTCAACTACACGACACAGGAGAACCACGTAAGTACAAAAATGTGTTTCGATTTAGTAGATGAAGGTAACAGAAAAACAAACTATGAACTCTATAAAGACGAATGACGAAATCAACATTTATTTGATTGGCTGAATTTTCCTGGGCCCTGTAGCTAGAAGGAGAGCAAGGAAGGATCAAGAAATTACTGTTTCGTGAGTGTAGTGTATCATACCGAATAAAAATAACAAAAGATAATCAAATTGAAATATTAATTGTTTGTAAAAATGCTTTTCAGTAGCTACATGGAATCAACAGAGGGAAGGTACATGGCCTAATTTCGACAGTTTCGACTTTAAAGAGTGACAGAAGTCCTAGGGATCAGAGAGGTAAGCATACCAACTGGCCTCATAAAGCGAATGAAGATACTATGGAGACCATAAGGTCACACATTAAATCATTCAAGAGTAGGAGTAGCCACTATAGTCTGAAGAAGACCAGCAGGGTTTTACTTGAGGAATTAAATATACGAAAAATATTCCATATGTACTTGGATAAATTTCCTGATAAGAAGATCTCCTACGAAAGTTACAGAGCCGGTTTTCAATACGGAATTTAATATTAGCTTGCGATAAATATGCTGCAGATAAAAAGAAACTTGACCAAGACTATTAAATGTATTTTGTTATCTAAACCCAAATATATGTATATATATATATATATATATATATATATATATATATATATATATATATATATATATATATATATATATATATATATATATATATGTAGGGTGCCCCATGTGTATGGAATAATGATTCCACAGCATTTCTTAATCAGTGTATCAAAAAACTGTGTAAATAAAAGTTATAGGGTGTTATACGTCGCACATGCTAACGTTGACAATAAAATGTTTTTGACCTGTCAGTTCTAAGAAATTATGCCATCTTGATTTTTTAAATGGAAAGTCCTGTATATTATTTTATTTTTGAGTCCTACTAAAAATTCTAGATATTATTTGTCTAACATACCATATGTCTAAAATTGATGTTTTGGAATTATTGTCATTTGAAATTTAAAATAAAAAAAGACAAAAGAATGATTAATAAATACTCTAGATTTATTTTTAAGGTAAAAACTGCTCAAAATATCTACCGTTAACAGTGAGGCAATGACTCAATCTGTCATAAACAGCTGAACAGAGTTTTGCAGAGAATCCGGGGTAATCTGTGCTCATATTGAATTTTTGTTGTAAATCTTCTACAGTTTTAGGTCGACTTCGGCATACTTTGGTTTTCAAATGACCCCATAAAAAAAATCGAGTGGCGTAAGGTCGGGACTCCTTGCAGGAAAACCTCTTCTGCCTATCCATTGATTAGGAAAAATCGCATCCAAATATCTACGAACACTGATTTCATAGCGAGGAGGTGCTCCGTCTTGTTGATACCACAGATTCCTGTAAGAGGTATCCGAATTATTTTCATCGGGAAAAAGTCCGGCACAGGTTGGAATAACTTGCTTTTGGAGTAACTGTAAATACCGATGTCCTGTAAGATTTCCATCGATAAAAAAGGAACCAATGATATGACGTCCACAAATCCCTGCCCACACGTTTATCTTTTGTGGTCTTTGAGAATGACTGTCAATTATCCAGTCGGGATTCTCAGTAGACCAGTACGGGCAGTTATGCCTGCTAACTCTTCCATTAAGACAAAATGTGGCTTCGTCAGAAAAAACAATATTATGAATTAGGTTAGGATTATTATTGATTCGTCCCATCATGATCTCGCAAAATTCAACGCGTTAATTGTAGTCATCTGCAGATATTTCTTGTAATAGAATGTTTTGGTATGGATGTAATTTTTCTTCATTTAGTATAAGACTTAAGGTACCTTGACTTATGTTGTGGTCTAGGCAAAGCTAATTTCCAATAAAACATCTCACTTTTTATCATCGCTTGTTTTAACTTTGAAGGTCCAGATTTAGAATGATCCTTAAGATGACTTGATTGTCTAAATCGTTTTAATATTTTGCTAACTACGGATTGGGTAATAGGTTCTCGATTCGGATATTCTGTGTTAAAAAGATCACACACTTCTTGTTGTGTCCTGCTACGGTCTCCGTAACCAACCATCATTAACAAAGTGATTCTTTCAGTTTCTGTTAAATGTACCATTATGATATTATGCTCAAATTTCAGTTTCACAAAATGAAGCATTACACGTTTTCGCCAATAAATCATTTTTTTACTGACAGTAAATGTTTGACACACGCTAGCTTAATTTTTTTTTTAATTTGATCTTAATTTCAAATATTAATAATTCCAAAAGTTCAATTTAGACATATGATATCTAGAATTTTTAGTGGGACTCGAAAATAAATAATATACAGGGGTTTTATTTAAAAAAATTTAAGATATAGTAATTTCTTCAAACTGACGGTTGAAAACATATATATACATATATATATATATATATATATATATATATATATATATATATATATATATATATATATATATATATATATATATATATATATATATATAATATAAAGACTACAGAGGAAAAACATAAAAGTCACATTTCAACATTTTTTTACAGGAGAGCCAATTTAAAGTTCAAAACCCCCTTAATTTTTCTCTTACGGCAAATTAATTTTTTTTTTCTTGCACCAAGTGTGTCACAAAGGTGTCTTTGGCAGTTTTTTTTTTATATTTATAAAGAAAATTCAAACTCCGCCTGGGGTGGCTGTAGATGGTTTGAGTAGCTTACAGTTGTCACTGCCGGTCCCAAGCCCGGACAAAGGAGGAGGGTTGTAGCGGTAGGCCAGCTCTCTACCCTATGTAAAAAAAGCCTCTGCTAAAAAACCTAATCCAAAGCCTCGGAATCGAACGGATATACGAAGACGAAAACAGCAAAGAAGAAGGACAACGATATGTGGTACATGGGAACCTACAAGGACTCTCCAGGAAAGTAAATGAAGTTGTAAATGAATTAGAAAATCATCGAGTCGAAATTGCAGTACTGACGGAAACAAAGAAGAAAGGAAAAGGCTCTGAAAGTTGGGGCATTACGGTCACTTTTATAGTGGAGTGCCCAAAGAAGATAGAGCAAAACAAGGCGTATCCATACTAATACACGGAAAACTGAGGAAATTCATAACCACCTGGGAACCGATTAGTCAAAGAATCATAAAGATGAATCTCAAAATACTAGGTAATAACACAACCTTACTGGGGTATACGCTGTCAACGACGACGATCTGGCTAATAACAAGGATTCATTTTTTTTTTGAACAACTAAATGAGGAAATACGCAAAATTGGAACATCAAGAGAGATATTACTTTTGGGTGATCTAAATGGAAGAATAGGAAGGAAAGAACACGATAAAGTGGTAGGAAAATATGGCGAAGAAGTTACTAACGACAACGGAAGAAGAATTATAGAGATATGTGAACAAAACAACCTTACAATATTAAACGGACACTACCAGTATAGGGATATTCATAAATATACGTGGAGACAAACAACAAGAGATTTAAAAAGTATTATCGACTATATGATAATATGACAGAGATCTAGATTAAACTTCCTAGATGTAAGAGTCCAAAGAGGGGCTTCATGTGGCAGCGACCACTACCTTGTGAAAGGAAAGATAACCTCACCAACAACACGGGAAAGCAAACTGGAAGATACAAGTACACAGCACACAACAAGTGAAACAACAATAAGATATAATACAGACAGCTTACAAAATGAAAGTATCAGAAATCTATACAAGAGTAGACTAGACCAAAAGATACAACGGACGGGATTTGTTAATATAGAAGAAGAATATAAGTATATAAAGGAATGCCTACACGCAGCCGCACTGGAAGCATTAGGGTACCAAGAGAAAAGGGAAAAACAGCAAAAACCATATTGGTGGGATGAAGAAATTAAAATACGAAATTGAAGAAAAACGGAAAAGCTATCACAAATACTTAAGTTCAAAGAGCACAAACGACAAAGTAAAATACAAAGAATCCCAAGCTAGATTACGCAAAATGATTAGTGACAAAAAGAACAACCAATGGGAAAAGACATGCTCGAGACTCAACATTTACATAGGAGGAAGAAAAAGCACATAAAGCTGGAGACTTCTTAAAAATATGAGAACAGAACGGAAAAGAGAAATCTTCTCACCAATAACACCAGAAAAATGGAACCAATATTTTACAAATATGCTAACAGAAGATAGACCAGAGTTCAAAAGTACCCAACATGGAAACCCAAATATAGTTATACGAGGATCCCCAATAAGGATAACAACATCAGAAGTTAAAGAAGTATGTAAAACGCTAAAAAATGGTAGAGCTCCAGGACCAGGAAACATCCCAGGAGAGATAGTAAAATACGGAACTGAAAAGCTATTTTAGCGCTTTGAGAAACTTATTCCAAAGATGCATTAACACATCAGAAGTACCTGAGGAATGGAAAATATCATACATATCAACAATTCATAAGAAAGGAGACAAAAATAATTGCGATAACTATAGGGGAATAACGGTTACAGGATATATTAGCAGAATATACGGAAAAATACTTAAAAATAGAATAGAAACGGAATACGCGGACGTAAAAGCTGAAGAACAGGCAGGCTTTAGAGCAGGAAGATCCACAATAGACCATCTCTTCTCACTGACACAAATCCTAGAAAAGAAAACCGCATTTGATCAGGAAGTCCATGTCTTGTTTGTTGATTTAAAAAAGGCCTACGATAGCGTGCCCCTAATGAGATTGTGGGAAACACTACAACACAGTAATGTAAGCACCGAAATAATTAAAGCCGTAAAATCTTTATACCAAGACGCAAGAAGTAGTGTGAAAACCAAATATGGTATAACAACAGGGTTCCGGGTCACAAAGGGTCTCAAACAGGGCTGCTGTATATCCCCAACGTTATTTAAAATCTATTTGGAGAGTGCACTGAAGAACTGGAAAAGGAAATGCAGCAGTATGGGGATTACCACTGGATGACGATACTACATTGTACACGCTATGATTTGCAGACGACCAGGTAGTGGTCGCTCAGGACATCGATGATATGGAATACATGACAACGAAAAAACTTATGGAGGAATATGAAAAATGGGGCCTATTTTTTTTTTTTTTTTTTTTATTGGTCTAGCACACGTGCTGCAGGGAAGTCCCGAAAACGCTCCAGGAGCAGCACGAGTGCGGAAGAAGTTAGTTTAGAAGAAGTTAATATTAAAAAGACCGAGTACATGTGCGTCGGAGGACAACAGCAGGACTTGAAACTGGCCACAGGACACACCATCAAACACTGTGCCAGTTATAAGTATTTGAGAACGAGAATATCTAGGGACGGAACACTGGAAGAAGCAATATTCGAGAGGAATATCCAAGGAAGAAAAGCGATTGCAATGCTTAATAGTTTACTATGGGACAAAAACATAACCATTGGAAAGAACAGAAAAAATACTAAAAGCTACAGAAATGGATTTCTGGAGACGAGCAGCCCAGAAAATCCAGAAAAGACCGCATATACCAAATGACACGATAAGACGAGCTTTAGAAATAAAGCACGATATAGTGGACGAAATCAACAGTTGGTATGGTACGGACATGTACAGAGAATGTCACAAGACCGACTACCTAAAAAGATTTTAAATTGGAACCCTCATGGAAAAAGAGCGCGAGGAAGACCATGCCAAAGCTGGAGAGCAGGAATCAACAAAGAAATACTAGAGAGAGATCTAGAGGAGGAGGGCGAAGCCGGGAGGAGTGGAAATTAGGCATCGGAAGACGGAAGACGTTATAAAAACCGATTGATATATATATATAATATATATATATATATATATATATATATATATATATGTATATATATATAATATATATATATATATATATGTATATATATATATATATATATATATATATATATATATATATATATATAAAGAAAATTCAACAACCTTGATGACATAGTGGAAATATCAGGTTTTTTTTCCCTTTACTTGTCTCCCCATGTTAAAAATTAGTCAACGAGAAATTCAATCAAGCCATGATGGTTTCATATAAATTACTACCAATTTTTTTAATGAAAAGGTTACTTATATCTCCCTATATGGCCTTAACAGAGAAAAAATAATAATTATTCTGCACTTTTTCCAATTATATATATATATATATATATATATATATATATATAAATATAATATATATATATATATATATATATAGATATATATATATATATATATATATATATATATATATATATATATTTATATATATATATATATATATATATATATAATATATATATATATATATATATATATATATATATATATATATAAATATATATTCTATGGGTTTATCTTTTCTTGGTATTTGGTCTATTTATGGATGAGGGTTGATTAAAAGTATTTATTTAAACGTTTCGACTTCCTACAAAGTCTTCATCAAGTAAAACATTCTACAATAAAATTGTTCCACATTCAGATATTTAAAATTTCTTTTATAGGACATTTATAATTTGAACTTACCACACACGTAAACTTTTTTCAAACATTACACAATACATTGACACATATACAATCAAAATAGTAACTTTGTTTTGCTTCTTCACTACATATTTAAAAAGCCAATCTTAGTTTATCTGCGGTGTTTACAATACTGACTGGTATATTTTTAAGGCATTATTCGTATCTCTCTTATCATTTATAGCATTTTTGTTTTTTTGAATTTCGATGGATTCTATTTATTTCCCTTTTTTTGTTTTTTTTTTTTTTTTATTTTTTTTCCGTGCCAATGATTTTTGTTTGTTCGAAATTAAATGTATGCTTTTTATTTTTTGCGTGATTACAGAGGGCTGTTACATTTGTTCTGTCGTACTTATGTCCTTTTATCCTATTTTCCAAATACTGGGATGTATATATATAAATATATATATATATATATATATATATATTAATTAATATATATATATATATATGTATATACTGGGATATAATATATATATATATATATATATATATATATATATATATATATATATATATATATGTATATATATAAACTGGGATGTATATATATATAAATATATATATATATATATATATATATATATATATATATATATATACATATATATATATTATATATATATATATATATATATATATATATATACATATATATATATATATATATATATATATATATATATAATATATATATATATATATATATATATATATAATATATATATGATTGTTGAGTGTAAGGTTCTTTGATCTTGGTATATATATATTTTTTTATATTTACGTGTTCTTGGAATTAGATCATTAAAAACTATTCTTGGATCTGTTATATATTTATTGACGTTTCGACCTTCGGAAGAGGTCTTCTTCAAAATTGCTCTAAAAGATGACATTAGAAGAATTAAATATAGATAAGTAATTAATCAGTTTTGTTGTTTGTATTTTGGGGTTAAAATATTTGTATCTTCTTTTCGTAGTTTTTAATTTAATACACTTAACTGTATACATTAATGAGGGCCTTACCTTAGAAAGTAGTTCATTTTGTGTGGTTTTTAAGTTTAAAACACTGTTAAAATCACATTTTTACTTTTCTACAAACAAACCACTAAACTTGAGGGACTTTATATGACTGGTAGGTAGATACGGTTTAGGTTATTTACATCTGTTTTTTCGTTTATTGCAGTGGGCGTCAACCGAATACCTACGGATTCGAGTATTTCTCTTTTTTTTTGTATTTATTTCGGTGTTGATAATTTTGATGTTTTTGAAATCAAAAGTATGACTTTTATTTATTTCATGATTCGTAAGGGATGTACTGTTTTTGTCGTATTTATGGGCCCTTGATTCAATTTTCTAGATATTGGCTTGTTTGCCCGACGTATATTCCTTCGCAGTTATTACATTTGATTTCGTAGACTATGTTACTTATTTTATTATTTGGGGTTTTGGTTTTAAGCCTGGAAAAATTGGATGAGAGCAGATTATATGATTTGTGACATAACCGAATTTTGTAGTTTTCAAAAAGTTTTTTGAGTGGTTGGGATAGTCCATTTATAAACGGTAAAGCAATATATGTTTTATGGTTCTTGTTGGTTGGTTTTTTACTTATTATGGTATTGTAAAAGTTATGTAAGGTACATCGGATATTTATCAAGTGTTTAATGATTCTTTAGCTTTGGTTATTGCACTCTCTATGTATTCTGTGTCAGAAAGCTTGAC
>CM032448.1:71197034-71249534 GCA_019049505.1 Pachyrhynchus sulphureomaculatus | reverse complement strand
TCAAAAATAAAACAGTCTACCACAAAAACGTATTACTTTGAAAAAGGGAACAATATATAAGCTTACTTTTAAAGAAAATCTATCGCATTATTACAGAAAACTGTTTATCTTCTAAAAAATTCTTTAAAACTGTAAATCTAAACGAATTGTTTTGATTTCTGTCATGAACAACGAAACAAAATATGCATAGCCTACTATTCAAATACTCGATAATCTTTAAAACTGACATAAGAAAAAGATAAATTAATTTTCAGATTGTTGCGTTAATTTTGTCCAGGAGTTTATATATATATATATATATATATATATATATATATATATATATATATATATATATTTATATATATATATATATGTATATATATATATATATATATATATATATATATATATATATATATATATATATATATATATATATATATATATAAACTCCTGGACAAAATTAACGCAACAATCTGAAAATTAATTTATCTTTTTCTTATGTCAGTTTTAAAGATTATCGAGTATTTGAATAGTAGGCTATGCATATTTTGTTTCGTTGTTCATGACAGAAATCAAAACAATTCGTTTTAGATTTACAGTTTTAAAGAATTTTTTAGAAGACAAACAGTTTTCTGTAATAATGCGATAGATTTTCTTTAAAAGTAAGCTTATATATTGTTCCCTTTTTCAAAGTAATACGTTTTTGTGGTAGACTGTTTTATTTTTGACCCCGAAGAATTAGAAAAAATGAATCGAACAAGGAATTTAACTGAACATGTGAGTGAGCCTCAGTTTTATTGGACGAGGGATATTGTCAGAGTTATGTTGCCAATTTGTTAGGCAAACATCGTTCCACAATAAGTCGTATGGTAAGACGCTTGAATGAAGTAGGAACTTATTCTAGAAGACTAGAGTAAGGGCGAAAACGATGCACTAGCGACCTAGATGAACGTTTTATAAGACAATATGCTTTAAGAAATAGGACTGTCACTAGTTCTATAATAAGAAACGAACTCGAAGCTGTTCGCAAAGTCACAATTTCTTCTAAAACAGTTTAGAAGACGGTTAAATGAAGCTGGATTAAACAGTAGGAGACCAGCCACTGCGCCCTTGCTTACTAGAGAGAACAGAGTTGCCAGGTTACGTTTTGCTCGAAATCACGAAAACTGGACTGCGGATGATTGGAAACAAATTTTCTTCACAGATGAAACTAGGGTTAGTCTAAAACATCCAGATGGTCGTGAGCGAGTATGGCGAAGACCAGGAGAGAGGTTTGCTCCTTGCAATATCTCTGCAAGGAATCCATTCGGCGGTGGCTCTGTTATGTTCTGGGGTGGTATCTGCTTTGATGCTCGCACAGAGTTAGTTCCTGTTCGTACGAGATCCATGAATACTGACTACTATCTTGAGAATATTGTAATAGAACATATGATGCCTTTCGGCCATTTTGTGGGGACCAATTTCCTGTTTATGCAAGACAACGCTCGACCTCACGTGGCTAGGAAGGTACTCGATTATCTTAATCAAGTTGATATACCGATTATGCAATGGCCACCAAAAAGCCCGGATCCGAATCCGATAGAATATGTATGGGATCACCTTAAGAAAAATGTGAAACGTCATACATCTGCACCTAGAAACCTGAGGGAACTTGAAAATGCAGTTATCACAGAATGGAAGCAAATTCCTTAAGATTTTATCCAAAATTTAATTAGAAGCATGCCTAGGCGCATAAACGCTGTCATCCGAAGTAGAGGAGGCAACATACGCTACTAGTGTCCCAGTTACACCATTAATTTTGCTACCAGTGTCCCAGTTTATTTTTTTCATTATTAGATACTTTCAACGATTTTGTTATTAGGTCTTAAGAATAATTTAATTCGAATCTTATAGAGAAATTTGGCAGCTAATTCACTTTTAAAGTATCCGAAGAAGTTTTTTCTAACTTTTAGTGTAACCAATGTTCATAAAAAAATTATTAAAATTAATTCATTATAGAAATTTGTATGATTTAATATATTGTTGCGTTAATTTTGTCCAGGAGTGTATATATATATATATATATATATATATATATATATATATATATATATATATATGTTATATGTATATATATATATATATATATATATATATATATATATATATATGTATATATATATATATATATATATATATATATATATATATATATATATATATATATATATATATATACACACTCCTGGACAAAATTAACGCAACAATATATTAAATCATACAAATTTCTATAATGAATTAATTTTAATAATTTTTTATGAACATTGGTTACACTAAAAGTTAACTTTTAGGGTAACCAATGTTCATAAAAAATTATTAAAATTAATTCATTATAGAAATTTGTATGATTTAATATACTGTTGCGTTAATTTTGTCCAGGAGTGTATATATATATATATATATATATATATATATATATATATATATATATATATATATACATATAGATATATACATATAGATATATATATATATATATATATATATATATATATATATATATATATATATATTATATTTTACGTGTTCTTGGAATTAGATCATTAAAACTATTCTTGGATCTTCGACCTTCGGAAGAGATCTTCTTCAAAATTTGCTCTAAAAGATTACATTAGAATAATTAAATATAGATAAGTAATTAATCAGTTTGTTATATATTTCGGGGTTAAAATATTTGTATCTTTTCGTAGTTTTTAATTTAATACACTTAACTGTATACATTAATGAGGGCCTTACCTTAGAAAGTAGTTCATTTTATGGGGTGTTGATAATTTTGATGTTTTTGAAATCAAACTTATACTTATTTATTATTTCATGATTCGTAAGGGCTGTACTGTTTTTTTTTTGTCGTATTTATGGCCTTTGATTCTATTTTCTAGATATTGGCTTGTTTGCCCGACGTATATTCCTTCGCAGTTATTACATTTGATTTCGTAGACTAAGTTACTTTTTTATATTTAGGAAGACCGTATATTTTTGGAGGAACTGCATTTCGAATTTTCAGTGATTTTGCCGTGTTAGGAGATATATATTGTTTTTGTTCCCATCGATCAATTAGTTTATTGTTATTTTTTTGGTATATATTTGTTGGGTCTAATTTAATTTGTTTATAGGTTTTTTTATCATTTAATAAATTTTCCATTTTGTTTTGGTAATCACTTATATATATATATATATATATATATATATATATATATATATATATATATATATATATATATATATAGTAAAATTACATCCCTTTAGATATTATTTTTATGTTTTATATTAGAAATAAAGGTAACGTCATTTTTAGATTCCTTGTCTCCAAGTACTTTGAAAAGGACATATAAAACGATAAAATCCAGGCAATACTCCTAATCTCTCCCTTAAAATTTTAACCATTTTTAAATTTGACTTTAATAACATTGCAGCTTGTTCATTATCACAATCAAAAAACAGGATAAATTCTCTTAATTCTATCACAATTATACCAAAATTTAGCTATTCCCATCTATTTCACCACCTTTTAAAGCAATATCGTTCAAAAAATTATAGGGTCCATTCCTACATCAGATATATGTTTACCAAATTTTAAATCGATATCTCTTAAAAGAGCATAAACGATTTTGTTTAAAATGTTTCTCTTCTTGAAGCGCCATGCCCAATTCGGACGTAGGTGACCCTCTTGCCTTTGCCTGTGGTTAGTGCCTTTTTAAGTGTTTCCAAGGGAATCTATAGTTTAATGCCGATTCCGAACGGCCAAAATGACACTGCTTTACTAGCCATGATACTATAGGTGGTTTGTTATTGCCTTCGCGAGAGAGTCGATCGTCACGTTGCAAATTTTATTTTATTTTATTTTTTTATTATTATTTTCCTGAGCCGAGGTATTAACTCGGGTCACTGGCCTAGAAAGCAGACACCGTGACCACTACCCTATGGCTGCCCCCAATTTTTCTTTGGTGTGCCATTTCTATCAGACAGTCTAAGGCTGATGGCGAAACGTCAGTATGTCTGAAAGGTGTAATACATTTATCATTCAGTGCATATGATTATACAGTGGTAAGTTCTTTTTAAAAAATTGTTGGTGTTAGAAGTTTCTTAATGCTATATACAAAGTTGTTGTCAAATTCGAAATAAATTACACAACTGAAAATTTAATGCGTTTTATTATGTCATGAGCAAATAAAGTACTTCCTAATTATGACCAAGTCTATTTTTTTTTTAAGAAAATAAGACCGATTATCTGGATATAGGACGTATTCTGATGGATTTTAAGAAATGAAATTATATTAGAAGTTAACGGCATAATACTTCTGTTTAAAAAAAAAAGGAATTACTATAAGTGCTGTTTATTCCTTTAGTTAATTTCAACTCTTTGTGACCCAGGAAGGGCGCAGTAGATAAAGTTGATAGATAACGAAGGTTGAAATACAAATGATCTGTTGTTACATACTAATATACAGAGTATATTGCCACTTCTTCGAATTCTATCGAATAATTGAAAACAGTGAGCGAATATTGCTACGTATAAGAGAATAAGGTCATGAGTTTGATGTCCTTGAGTACAATGCTATTTTTTCATATTCCAACAATAGTGGTAGAATTTTAAAAAGGACCATGATGATTTTTCAACATTTTTGAACATTGATGGACCAATACAGCATCTACTGAAGAGGCATTAAAATTGTTTGAGGTATTTTTTCAGCCCAAGTTAAATATTTTGGATAGGATTAAAAATAAAGAAAAATTAATATTATTTTCGATTATCTTTTCCCAAGATAATGAAGAAGAATCTAATCGAAACTATATCCTCTCTGACCTATATCTTATAGGTATATGCATGATTATAAAATTATACCTAAAATTATAATCATAATCATCGCTCATGATGAAGCTAGTATAGTTAGCGAAACGCGCGTCGAGTGCAAAAATAAAGTATTTTGTGTAGTGGTGATATATGCTGAGTACAAAAAAAAGAAGCGTCAAATAAAGCTACAGTCCTACAAAAATGTATCTAAACTAATCACTATGAAAAATGCTTTGGCATGGACGTATTTATTGTATAAGAATTATTCATAAAAATTTGACAAAAAATTCAGGATTAAAATTACAAAAACGCCGACACATTGGTTTGGTTAATTGAGTGGTTAGTAAACCATATTTCGAACTTTCAGGACTTGTAAGATGCACGAATTCTTTTTAAAGATAAATTGTTTTGTACAATTTTATTCTAGAAAAGATTTTCAATATTCATTGTACATTTACTGTGGATTGAATAACCGCATTTTTTTAATTTGAAAGAAAACTGTGACTTAGGTAGCTCAAATTGATATGCAGCGATTTTATTTTTAATTTATTCGTCTCGTATTTTACCATGAACCGTTTTGACATTCGTAGTATTATCTTGACGTCGTAAATTACTATATTGATCTTTCTGACTCTTATCTTCTAATATGTAGAGAGAATAAAAAGCAATGTTTCCTTGAGGGGAGGATTTCTAAAATGAGCAGGAAATCTTCAAAACTTTGTGGAGAACAGACTCGGATGGGGAAGTCCTCAACCCCGACACGGCGCGTCCCAATGGCTAATACGGAACGTTTCTGTAGATATACAGGACAGGTGCGAATAGGACTTGTCAAATAAGCACCCGCAAATCAATTAAGGCCATGCCATTGGGCAGAGAGAGAGCATTACTAGCTCAAGGCTGATGAAAAACGGTTTCTTAACAGGCGTGGCGCCAGATATTTCCATGCGAGAATCCATTTAGTGAGTCATACGGCTGGAATACTGCGGGTGAGGAAAGCAATGGGAAAGTACCTGATCGGCTACTTCTCCCCAGGACATCATTCATCCTATTCTTTCTTATTCATGTCAGGAAATTACAATAAATACGACCCTCAATCCCGGTCAGATGTCACCAGAGGACGCTAAGAATCCTCTGGCTTGACGTGATAAGAAAACAATTTGTGACATGGAATACCCGAACGCTCTATGAGGCAGGCAAACTGGATAATGCCATCAAGGAAATGAAGACACTAAAGATAGATATTTTGCATAAGCGAGACTAGATGGCCAGGTGGGGATCTGCAGGAAGGATGGAGTAACGTTTTATTACTCAGGCAATAATGATCCAGAGCATAGAAATGGTGTGGGTTTTATTTTAAATAATCAAATAGATATATCTGTACGAAATGTGGTGGCCTACTCTGATAGAATTATACTCCTCCAATTAAGTGCTTCACCAATAAATATAAACATTATTCAAGTATATGCACCGACAGCGGACAGGCCGGAGGTAGAGGCTGAAGAGTTTAATGAATAGATTCAGGAGGTCTTGGGATCGCTTAAGTCTGGTGAAATCAGCATGGTAATCGGCAACTTCAACGCAAAAATCGAACGTGAAGCTGTCAGGGAATGCGGGTGCTTATGGACTAGGGGAGCGTAATGACCGCGGTGATAAGCTTCTACAGTTTTGCCGTGAGGAACAAATGGTTATCAAAAACACCTTTTATAAATTACATCCTCAGACGTCTGTATACCTGGAAATCACCAGGAGATGAATATCGAAATCAGAGAGATTGTTTTCTAATAAATTAAAGATTTCAAAGCATCATCACTTTAGACTTAGCATATCCGGGAGCAGATATTGGCTCGGATCACAATCCTATTATGGCTAATTTTCGTTTCGGTTGTAAAATCCTGAAAAAAAAATTTAAGAAATATAAACCGGATGTTAGAAGTCTAATGAAAGCCCATACCTAAGAAAATATGAAAAATGCACTAGAAGGATTATTTCTTGAAAATAACCCTTCTAATGAAGAAGATCCAAACATTATTTGGAAAAAATTAAGATCGAATATTGAAATAGCTGCCGAAACTGTGCTAGGCGATGTAGAACGAAAAGGACTTAAACTATGGATGACGGAAGAGATCTTGGATTTGATGAAACAAGGCCGACTTCTTAAAAACCGAGCAGAGGAATATAGTGAGTTTAATCGCACCATCAAACAAAAAATAAGTTAAAGAGATCTGGATAATAAATGAATACGAAAAAATGGAAAAGCTGCATAAACTTCTTGACAGCTTCAATTTCCATAAAAAAAAAAACTTGAACAAATGACTGAATTAGGTCATAAAACAACACTAACGGACTTCAAAGATGAGAACGGAAGGCTTATCTTAGACCACAATGAACTTCAGAAAGTGTGGAGGAGCCATGCAGAAACCCTCTTTAAGAGATGAACGCGAAGGGCGCGATGTGACCAACGCTATTAGTGTCCGGAAATTTTAGAATCGGAAGTGAAACGGGCGTTACAGCAGATAAAAATGGAAAAAAAGCCTAGGCCCTGATAAAGTATACGCGGAAGTTCTTAAACTAGTTAATACCAAACACCTCACTTACCTATTTAATAGGGCAAAATTCCTGCGAATGGCTGAAAATCAACGTTCGGAGCTATTTTCAAGAGTGCCAACTCTAGTCAGTGTGAAGATTTCAGACTCATAAATTTGATGAATCCCGCTCTTAAAGCGTTCTTGCGCATAATTCACGCCAGAATATCCAGGGGCATAAAAGTAAATGGAAAGCTCATTAATAACATAAGATATGCAGGTGACACTGCAATCGTGGCTAATAATCTGGAACATCTGCAATATATCCTTGACAGGATAAACTGGTATGGAGAACAGTATGGTCTAAGAATAAACATTAGGAAAACAAAAATCATGACAGTCACCAGACAACAACATGCTAACGACTCACTCACGATAAATAATGATTTAATCCAACGAGTTTCCAAATTTAAATATCTTGGTTCCGTTTTGAACGAGAAATGGGACTGTGGCGAGGAGATCAAAATACGAATAGGCATTGCAAAAACAACCTTTCACTGGACTGACCGCCTTTCTAACGAGCAAGTACTGTAAACAGCAAGAGCCGAAAGGGAATTACTGAACCTCGTTAAAAGAAGAAAGATCTCATATCTGAGGGTAGGCGTGGGCCGGGAAGAAAACACCACTCTTGGCTCTGGAATATTAGAGACTGGTGTGGAATACCGGATGTGGATCTTCTGGCCAGCATAGGAAAATGAGCTCTTAATATTATAGAAGAGAATGGGGCATGACCCCAAGGTGCTGTGTACCCATGGGACTGGAAGAAGAAGAAGATATACACTTATGACTACTGTATGTATGACATTTTACCATTAAATTATTACAGTATTAAAGTATTATTGCTTATCTGCAGCCAATTATTTCCTATTTTTCAAGCATTTTTAGTTGTTACACTATTTTTCAAAAGCTTTATTTGATAGTTTTTAGTTTTAGCTATTTATACCAGTACTGAAATAAAGACGTTATATTGATTGGTGGTTAGATGGTTGAACCAATTCTGTCATCTTAGCTCTGCAATTTTGAATTATAAAAATAAGTCATATATTCGTAATTTGCAATATTGCAACATAATGCAAATTAATTTTGAATAAAATAATTCGTATTCGGAAATTATTTAGGTCTTACTTACCATATATGTGCCCATTTCGCATTTTTCGAAATAATTTATACAGAAATAAATAATCACCGACTTCAATAACATCTTCAGGAGATAAGAAAAAAACTTACAAACTTTTATTTATATCCGATATTACGATTTTATCCAAATGAATCATATATTAATAATATATGACCTCAAGAAGACAAGACAAGAAGATATATTAATAATATATGACCTCAAGAAGACCACCAGTACACAAGAATATAAGAAACTCTCAAAATCCGTATCATATATTAGTACCTCCAAGAACCCTCAATATTAATTTTAGTCAAAACCGGATTAAACTAGAAATTATGAAACTCCATGATAAATCTACCATATTGAATTTATTCAACTCTTTAAATCATATGTTCGCAAAATAAAACCTCAGAAACTCATAATACCAATTCGATTGATTGAAAATAAATAACTGTTAAACTTTTAGTCCCCCGTCACAAGTTTTGTGCAAACTGAAAGTTACTAAATTTTTAATCCGTTGTTATGTGTTCATCGTTTTGATTTATTAATATGATGTTTTATAATTTCCATAATCATTCTTATTAAACTTTCTAAAAGACACGAAGAATTACATCGAAATACATTCAGTAGTTTCAGAGAAAATCACGGACATACACACACACGCATACATGTGTGTCGACATTTGATTAATTTTCATTGCACCTGGCAGAAGCCAGGTAATAGGCTTTTTTTCTGACATGAAAATTCTTTATCGATTTTAACTGGGAATTGGTGCGTTGGTGCGTCTAATCGTGTTAAACTTGAGAGTACCTTTTTTTCGCCAAAGATCTCACGCTTCCCTAATCCGACGCGAAAATGCAATACAGATTATTGTAAAAAAAGTTAAGTCCATTTTTACCACGCTCTTCCCTATTTTTGACGCACCGGTTCAATTATCGACGATTATAAGGTAAAATTCCGATTCAATACATAAACTTTACTTTAAAACCTGCATTTCATGTTTTTATCTTTAACAGTTTCTGAAATATTCAATGAAAACCCATCTTCAGGCTCCCCATTTGGATGACTGTAGGTTTCTAACGGAGGGAGATAGGAGACATTTTTATAGGAACTACTGACCTTATTTTGATCCAATCTACTAGATCCTTCATTTTTAACCATACCTATATATATATATATATATATATATATATATATTTATATATATATATATATATATATATATATATATATATATATATATATATATATATATATATATATATATATATATGCATCGTCTTGAATGATTACGAAGATTATGTAGTTGTAATATTTTTATATACCTGTGCACTAAAAATAATTGTAGTGACATTTAATTTCACCAACCATTTAAAACCATTAACGTTTAGACATGTTTTTAGCATGGAAATATTCATGCCAAGAATCAACACTTCCATTTACTTTCATTAGGCCGATTGAAACGATGATTCGACTTTTTTGTTAACAAATGGCATGAAGTTCTTGATCAATCAAAGTGTATATTTTAAGTCGGTTTTAAAAGGGTCAATCTCTCTTAATTTTTTTTATAGTCGACCTCCCCGCCACTATAGGAATTTTTTAGCCCTTTTCTTACTATATCTCTGATGAGATATACTGACGAGGATGTTGCGTCAACGTTGCCCAAGTGCCGAACATACATTTATATTTTACGGCCCTTTTAACACAACAAGGTAGTGATACCCCGAGCGTTACTGTATTTCCGCATTAACTACTACCTAAAAATACCGAGCCTATTGCCGAAATCAAACTAGCGGCTATAGATTTAATATGCAGGCTCTTAATCCACTACGCTACTAAGGAAGTCCAAAATATACTAATAAACTAACCAAAAGTTCGTTCATCTATGATGTATGAGTCTAAATTATAAATCATATTGTAATTAAAATTACGCTTTAACCACGTTTATAAACTAGCCACGAATATTTTTGCTTATAAAAAATAACAGTTCAGGAATCGAAATATATTTAAAAACTATGTTTTTGATTTTAATAAATATAATCGTTTTTTTCAAATACAGAAAAATATATTCCCTAAAAAATTATGAGTTGACCCTAGGATTTGCTTAGCAGCATTTGAAACTCATACAAGTTGGTTACGGTACGAATCTGTACCTGGAGATAAATAAAACTCTAAATCAGCCTTAAGGAACAAAAAACAAATGTAGTAACTAATGTGCCATTGACCATTTTTGTTCTTTCTACGTCATCTTTTAGTACTACTATTACTCAGTCTGTCAGTCGTTTGACTGACAGACTGAGACGGACCGTGACTTTGAAAAGATTTCCAAGTCGCTTTATTATTATAATGTATTGAAAGTATCTGCTGGGTCTGCTAGCAAATTTTAGTGGCTTAGAGCAAGTTTTTGGTTTATATCTATATATATATATATATATATATATATATATATATATATATATATATATATATATATACTAGCCGGGCCCGCGGCTCCTCTCGCGTAGACTTGAGTCACTACTATCGTCACTGCTTATTCCTTATGTTACCCAACGTAATAAAATATCTCCCATTATTTCCCCTTATCTCCCAATATATTTCTCCTTATCTCCCATTATCTCTACATAATTTCCATTATCTAGGCTTATCTCTGTTCATCTCCCATTATTTCTCCTTATCTCCCATTATTTCTCCTTATCTCCCATTATCTCACCATAACTCCCATTATCTAGACTTATCTCTGCTTATCTCCCATTATTTCTCCTTATCTCCCATTATTTATACTTATCTCCCATAACTCACCTTATCACCCATTATCGAGGCTTATCTCGACTTATCTCCCATTATTTTTCCTTATCCCCCATTATCTCACCATCTCTCCCATTATCTAGGCTTATATCGAATTATATAGAACATATGTATAAATTTATAAAAATACGTAAATCGGATAAGTGGTTCTCAAGTGATAAGCGCACTAACGGACAGACAGACAGACAGAGAGGCATTGTATTTTATATATATTATATTCTTTGCTACATGATATTGTTCCATATTTAATGCTTTGGGCAGTGTATTGCAAGAGAACGCGTTAGCGGCAAACTTTTCTCCGACTTGATTCACTATTATCGTCGCTGCTTATTCCTTATGTCACCTAACGTAATAAAATATATCCTAAAACTTGGCCAGAGAACATACGTATGTTTAAAAAAAAAAGCACGTAAATCGGATAAGTGGTTCTCCAGTGATAAGCGCACAAACGGACAAACAGACAGAGAGACGTTGCATTTTATATATATTATAGATATCCTTTGCTACATGATATTGTTCCATATTTAGTGGTTTAGGCAGTGTATTGCAAGAGAACGCGCGGCAAACTTTTTTCCGATTTGATTCACTCTTATCGTCACTGCTTATTCCTCATGTTAGCTAACGTAATAAAATATAGTCTATACCCTGGCCAGAGAACATATGTATATTTAAAAAAAAAAGCAGGTAAATCGAATAAGTGGTTCTCCAGTCATAAGCGCACTAACGGACGAACAGACAGATGGAGAGACGTTGCATTTTATATATATTATAGATATAGATTATTATTATTATTATATAACCTGGCCAAAGAATATATGTATGAATTTAAAAAAAGACACGTAAATCGGATAAGTGGTTCTCGCGTGATAAATGCACTAATGGACAGACAGACAGACAGAGAGACATTTCATTTTATATATATTATAGATTATAGATTATAGATAATCTCTGCTACATAATATGGTTCCATATTTAATGGTTTAGATTGTGTATTGCAAGAGAACGCCCTAGCGGCAAACTTTTTTCCGACTTCATTCACTACTATCGTCACTGCTCATTCCTTATGCTACCTATCGTAATAAAATATAGCCTATAACCTGGCGGGAGAACATATGTATGTTTTAAAAAAAAAAAGTACGAAAATCGGATGAGTGGTTCTCCAGTGATAAGCGCATTAACGGACAGACAGATAGACAGACAGACAGACAGAGGGACAGAGAGACGTTGCATTTTATATATGTTATAGATGTAATAAAATGTATATCTATAACCTGTTCAGAGAACATATGTATAAATTTAAAAAATCACGTAAATCGGATAAGTGGTTCTCGAGGGATAAGCGCACTAACGGACAGACAGACAGACAGAGAAACGTTGCATTTTATATATATTATAGATATAGATTATTATTATTATTATATAACATGGCCAAAGAATATATGTATGAATTTAAAAAAAAGACACGTAAATCGGATAAGTGGTTCTCGCGTGATAAACGCACTAATGGACAGACAGACAGACAGAGAGACATTGCATTTTATATATATTGTAGATTATAGATTATAGATAATCTCTGCTACATAATATTGTTCCATAATTAATGGTTTAGGCTGTGTATTGCAAAGGAACGCGCTAGCGGCAAACTTTTTTCCGACTTCACTCACTATTTTACGTCACTGCTCATTCCTTATGCTACCTATCGTAATAAAATATAGCCTATAACCTGACCAGAGAACATATGTATGTTTTAAAAAAAAAGTACGTAAATCGGATAAGTGGTTCTCCAGTGCTAAGCGCACTAACGGACAGACAGAGAGACATTGCATTTTATATATATTATAGATTATAGATTACAGATATTCTTTGCTACATAATATTGTTCCATATTTAATGGTTTAGGCGGTGTATTGCAAGGGTACGCTAGCGGCAAACTTATTTCCGACATCATTCATTATTTTACGTCACTGCTCATTCCTTATGCTACCTATCGTAATAAAATATAGCCTATAACCTGGCCAAAGAACATATGTATGTTTTAAAAAAAAAAGTACGTAAATCGGATAAGTGGTTCTCCAGTGATAGGCGCACTAACGGACAGACAGACAGACAGACAGAGAGACGTTGTATTTTATATATATATATATATATATATATATATATATATATATATATATATATATATATATATATATATATATATATATATATATATATATATATATATATATATATATATATATATATATATATATATATATATATACATATATATATATATATATATATATATATATATATATATAAATATAATATATATATATATATATATATATATATATATATACAGTAATACCCCGCTTAGCGCGACCCCGTTACGCGCGGTTTCACTATAACGCGAATTTCAAATTTCGCGCTCATGTAGTCATTAACTTCTCTATGGTCGCGGGGAGATCCCCGCTTTCTCTGAATATTCTCTTTGAAGAATTGGGAATTCCCTGTCCTTCGACTTTGTTCTATGGGGATTTCCTCGTTCGTTTCGTGTGTTCATTTGTTCCGTAATGTTAGTTCGGTCGGCTGGCAGTTTTGTTTTAATATTTATTGGAGATACATACATACATAATTTAACCCTACGTTAAAAATGCCGCCTGTAAAGAAAAAAGAGCGTAAAAGCGTCACTTTGGAATTGAAGATGAAAGTGTTAAGAAGAATGGAAAATGGAGGCAAAGCAACAATTGTTGGGAGAGATTTTGGACTCTCAGAATCGACTGTGAGAACGATTTATAAAAATCGGGAAAAAATTAAAATCTCCAGCGAAGGTTCAACACCTATAAGTGCAACAAAACTTTCTCGTTCGAGATCATCTATCTTAGAAAGAATGGAGAAATTACTGTCAGTCTGGATCGAAGATTTGAATAAGAAGAACACACCACTAAGTCAAGATCTCATATGCACAAAAGCAAAATCTTTGTATGAGATGCTGAAAACAAAAGAAGGAGAAGGGAGTGCCACTCCGACTTTTGCTGCCAGCAGAGGCTGGTTCCATCGGTTCAAGCAGCGTTCTAATCTTCACAATATCCACATAACAGGCGAGGCGGCCAGCGCGGACATTCAAGCTGCAGCTGAGTTTCCAGACAAGTTTCAAGACTTCGTTAGACGAGAGAAAATTCCTGCTTGTCTCATCTTCAATGTTGATGAGACCGCACTTTACTGGAAAAAAATGCCATCTCGAACATTCATTTCTAAGGAAGAACGTCAAGCCAGTGGTTTCAAAGCTGCGAAAGATCGACTAACACTTCTGCTGGGTGGTAATGCCACTGGTGATTTCAAACTGAAACCTTTACTAGTGTACCATTCAGAAACACCCCGTGCAATGCGAGGCACAGACAAGACAAGTCTACCAGTTGTGTGGCGATCAAACAGAAAGGCGTGGGTTACACGGGAAATTTTTCAAGAATGGTATTCTAATAGTTTTTGCCCATCAGTCAAATCATACTGTGACAGAAATGGGCTTGAACCTAAAGTTATATTACTCTTAGACAATGCCCCAGGACATCCAACCTCACTTGATACGCCCAGAGACTTAAAAGTGTACGTAAAGTTCCTTCCACCAAACACTACGTCAATATTACAACCTATGGACCAGGGAGCAATAGCAAACTTCAAAGCTTATTACCATCGCCGCACTTTTAGCCAACTAATTCATGAAACTGACGGGGAAGGAAGACAGTCTATGCGAGAGTGGTGGAAGTCATACAACATTATGAAGTCTATTCACAACATAGAAGAGGCTTGGAAGGAAGTTAAAATGAGTTGTATGAATGGGGTGTGGCGTAATCTTTGGCCAGATGTAGTGGAAGCACCTAGAAGAATTGTCCAGATGCAGAGACAAGTGCTTGAAGACATTGCTGCAATGATTGAGGGGTCTGAACTTGAAGATGTCACGGTAGAAGATCTCGTAGAACTTGTAGCAACGCACGACGATCCTATTAGCAATGAAGATCTGATCGAGTTACAGAATAATCCTATCTACGATGAGGAAGAACAAGTAGAAGAGAAAGTTTTATCTTCAGGGGAAATACAAAATGCATTTTCAAAAATTTATTCAGGTTTGGACATATTGCAGAGTATAGACAATAATGATGACCGTGTCTTGACCGTGTGTCAAACAATTAAAAACAGTGTTGGGTGTTATGAACGTATTTTACAAGAACGTAAACAAAACGTTACCCAAAAGACAATAGATGTATTTTTCCGTAAAAAATAAGAGTATGTATTGCATAAAGTGTTCTTAGAATTAAAGTGATTGATTAAAATGATTTGTATTTTTTTATATTAAATTTTGACTATGTTTAATCATAAACCTCGATATACGCGAATTTCAGTTAACGCGATTTTTTTCGGAACGTATCCCTCGCGTAAAGCGGGGTATTACTGTATATATATATATATATATATATATATATATATATATATATATATATATATATATATATATATATATATATATAAATATAAGGATACGTTCCGAAAAAAATCGCGTTAACTGAAATTCGCGTATATCGAGGTTTATGATTAAACATAGTCAAAATTTAATACAAAAAAATACAAATCATTTTAATCAATCACTTTAATTCTAAGAACACTTTATGCAATACATACTCTTATTTTTTACGGAAAAATACATCTATTGTCTTTTGGGTAACGTTTTGTTTACGTTCTTGTAAAATACGTTCATAACACCCAACACTGTTTTTAATTGTTTGACACACGGTCAAGACACGGTCATCATTATTGTCTATACTCTGCAATATGTCCAAACCTGAATAAATTTTTGAAAGTGCATTTTGTATTTCCCCTGAAGATAAAACTTTCTCTTCTACTTGTTCTTCCTCATCGTAGATAGGATTATTCTGTAACTCGATCAGATCTTCATTGCTAATAGGATCGTCGTGCGTTGCTACAAGTTCTACGAGATCTTCTACCGTGACATCTTCAAGTTCAGACCCCTCAATCATTGCAGCAATGTCTTCAAGCACTTGTCTCTGCATCTGGACAATTCTTCTAGGTGCTTCCACTACATCTGGCCAAAGATTACGCCACACCCCATTCATACAACTCATTTTAACTTCCTTCCAAGCCTCTTCTATGTTGTGAATAGACTTCATAATGTTGTATGACTTCCACCACTCTCGCATAGACTGTCTTCCTTCCCCGTCAGTTTCATGAATTAGTTGGCTAAAAGTGCGGCGATGGTAATAAGCTTTGAAGTTTGCTATTGCTCCCTGGTCCATAGGTTGTAATATTGACGTAGTGTTTGGTGGAAGGAACTTTACGTACACTTTTAAGTCTCTGGGCGTATCAAGTGAGGTTGGATGTCCTGGGGCATTGTCTAAGAGTAATATAACTTTAGGTTCAAGCCCATTTCTGTCACAGTATGATTTGACTGATGGGCAAAAACTATTAGAATACCATTCTTGAAAAATTTCCCGTGTAACCCACGCCTTTCTGTTTGATCGCCACACAACTGGTAGACTTGTCTTGTCTGTGCCTCGCATTGCACGGGGGGTGTTTCTGAATGGTACACTAGTAAAGGTTTCAGTTTGAAATCACCAGTGGCATTACCACCCAGCAGAAGTGTTAGTCGATCTTTCGCAGCTTTGAAACCACTGGCTTGACGTTCTTCCTTAGAAATGAATGTTCGAGATGGCATTTTTTTCCAGTAAAGTGCGGTCTCATCAACATTGAAGATGAGACAAGCAGGAATTTTCTCTCGTCTAACGAAGTCTTGAAACTTGTCTGGAAACTCAGCTGCAGCTTGAATGTCCGCGCTGGCCGCCTCGCCTGTTATGTGGATATTGTGAAGATTAGAACGCTGCTTGAACCGATGGAACCAGCCTCTGCTGGCAGCAAAAGTCGGAGTGGCACTCCCTTCTCCTTCTTTTGTTTTCAGCATCTCATACAAAGATTTTGCTTTTGTGCATATGAGATCTTGACTTAGTGGTGTGTTCTTCTTATTCAAATCTTCGATCCAGACTGACAGTAATTTCTCCATTCTTTCTAAGATAGATGATCTCGAACGAGAAAGTTTTGTTGCACTTATAGGTGTTGAACCTTCGCTGGAGATTTTTAATTTTTTTCCCGATTTTTATAAATCGTTCTCACAGTCGATTCTGAGAGTCCAAAATCTCTCCCAACAATTGTTGCTTTGCCTCCATTTTCCATTCTTCTTAACACTTTCATCTTCAATTCCAAAGTGACGCTTTTACGCTCTTTTTTCTTTACAGGCGGCATTTTTAACGTAGGGTTAAATTATGTATGTATGTCTCTCCAATAAATATTAAAACAAAACTGCCAGCCGACCGAACTAACATTACGGAACAAATGAACACACGAAACGAACGAGGAAATCCCCATAGAACAAAGTCGAAGGACAGAGAATTCCCAATTCAATTCTTCAAAGAGAATATTCAGAGAAAGCGGGGATCCCCCCCCGCGACCATAGAGAAGTTAATGACTACATGAGCGCGAAATTTGAAATTCGCGTTATAGTGAAACCGCGCGTAACGGGGGGTCGCGCTAAGCGGGGTATTACTGTATATATATATATATATAATATATATATATATATATATATATATATATATATATATATATATATATATTTATATATATATATATATATATATATATATATATATATATATATATATATATTTATATTTATATATATATATATATATATATATATATATATATATATATATATATATATATATATATATATATATTTATATTTATATATATATATACATATATATATATATATATATATATATATATATATATATATATATATATATATATATATATATATATAATATATATAAAATACAACGTCTCTCTGTCCGTTAGTGCGCCTATCACTGGAGAACCACTTATCCGATTTACGTACTTTTTTTTTTAAAACATACATATGTTCTTTGGCCAGGTTATAGGCTATATTTTATTACGATAGGTAGCATAAGGAATGAGCAGTGACGTAAAATAATGAATGATGTCGGAAATAAGTTTGCCGCTAGCGTACCCTTGCAATACACCGCCTAAACCATTAAATATGGAACAATATTATGTAGCAAAGAATATCTGTAATCTATAATCTATAATATATATAAAATGCAATGTCTCTCTGTCTGTCTGTCTGTCTGTCCGTTAGTGTGCTTATCACTGGAGAACCACTTATCCGATTTACGTACTTTTTTTTTAAAACATACATATGTTCTCTGGTCAGGTTATAGGCTATATTTTATTACGATAGGTAGCATAAGGAATGAGCAGTGACGTAAAATAGTGAGTGAAGTCGGAAAAAAGTTTGCCGCTAGCGCGTTCCTTTGCAATACACAGCCTAAACCATTAATTATGGAACAATATTATGTAGCAGAGATTATCTATAATCTATAATCTACAATATATATAAAATGCAATGTCTCTCTGTCTGTCTGTCTGTCCATTAGTGCGTTTATCACGCGAGAACCACTTATCCGATTTACGTGTCTTTTTTTAAATTCATACATATATTCTTTGGCCATGTTATATAATAATAATAATAATCTATATCTATAATATATATAAAATGCAACGTTTTTCTGTCTGTCTGTCTGTCCGTTAGTGCGCTTATCCCTCGAGAACCACTTATCCGATTTACGTGATTTTTTAAATTTATACATATGTTCTCTGAACAGGTTATAGATATACATTTTATTACATCTATAATATATATAAAATGCAACGTCTCTCTGTCCCTCTGTCTGTCTGTCTGTCTATCTGTCTGTCCGTTAATGCGCTTATCACTGGAGAACCACTCATCCGATTTTCGTACTTTTTTTTTTAAAACATACATATGTTCTCCCGCCAGGTTATAGGCTATATTTTATTACGATAGGTAGCATAAGGAATGAGCAGTGACGATAGTAGTGAATGAAGTCGGAAAAAAGTTTGCCGCTAGGGCGTTCTCTTGCAATACACAATCTAAACCATTAAATATGGAACCATATTATGTAGCAGAGGATATCTATAATCTATAATATATATAAAATGAAATGTCTCTCTGTCTGTCTGTCTGTCCATTAGTGCATTTATCACGCGAGAACCACTTATCCGATTTACGTGTCTTTTTTTAAATTCATACATATATTCTTTGGCCAGGTTATATAATAATAATAATAATCTATATCTATAATATATATAAAATGCAACGTCTCTCCATCTGTCTGTTCGTCCGTTAGTGCGCTTATGACTGGAGAACCATTTATTCGATTTACGTGCTTTTTTTTTTTAAATATACATATGTTCTCTGGCCAGGGTATAGACTATATTTTATTACGTTAGCTAACATGAGGATTAAGCAGTGACGATAAGAATGAATCAAATCGGGAAAAAAGTTTGCCGCTAGCGCGTTCTCTTGCAATACACTGCCTAAACCACTAAATATGGAACAATATCATGTAGCAAAGGATATCTATAATATATATAAAATGCAACGTCTCTCTGTCTGTTTGTCCGTTTGTGCGCTTATCACTGGAGAACCACTTATCCGATTTACGTGCTTTTTTTTAAACATACGTATGTTCTCTGGCCAAGTTTTAGGATATATTTTATTACGTTAGGTGACATAAGGAATAAGCAGCGACGATAATAGTGAATCAAGTCGGAGAAAAGTTTGCCGCTAACGCGTTCTCTTGCAATACACTGCCCAAAGCATTAAATATGGAACAATATCATGTAGCAAAGAATATAATATATATAAAATACAATGCCTCTCTGTCTGTCTGTCTGTCCGTTAGTGCGCTTATCACTTGAGAACCACTTATCCGATTTACGTATTTTTTATAAATTTATACATATGTTCTATATAATTCGATATAAGCCTAGATAATGGGAGAGATGGTGAGATAATGGGAGATAAGGAAAAATAATGGGAGATAAGTCGAGATAAGCCTCGATAATGGGTGATAAGGTGAATTATGGGAGATAAGTATAAATAATGGGAGATAAGGAGAAATAATGGGAGATAAGCAGAGATAAGTCTAGATAATGGGAGTTATGGTGAGATAATGGGAGATAAGGAGAAATAATGGGAGATAAGGAGAAATATTGCGAGATAAGTCGAGATAAGCCTAGATAATGGGAAATAAGGTGAGATAATGGGAGATAAGGAGAAATAATGGGAGATAAGGAGAAATAATGGGAGATGAACAGAGATAAGCCTAGATAATGGAAATTATGTAGAGATAATGGGAGATAAGGCGAAATATTGGGAGATAAGGGGGAAATAATGGGAGATATTTTATTACGTTGGGTAACATAAGGAATAAGCAGTGACGATAGTAGTGACTCAAGTCTACGCGAGAGGAGCCGGGCCCGGCTAGTATATATATATATATATATATATATATATATATATATATATATATATATATATATATATATATATATATATAAACCAAAAACTTGCTCTAAGCCACTAAAATTTGCTAGCAGACCCAGCAGATACTTTCAATACATTATAATAATAAAGCGACTTGGAAATCTTTTCAAAGTCACGGTCCGTCTCAGTCTGTCAGTCAAACGACTGACAGACTGAGTAATAGTAGTACTAAAAGATGACGTAGAAAGAACAAAAATGGTCAATGGCACATTAGTTACTACATTTGTTTTTTGTTCCTTAAGGCTGATTTAGAGTTTTATTTATCTCCAGGTACAGATTCGTACCGTAACCAACTTGTATGAGTTTCAAATGCTGCTAAGCAAATCCTAGGGTCAACTCATAATTTTTTAGGGAATATATTTTTCTGTATTTGAAAAAAACGATTATATTTATTAAAATCAAAAACATAGTTTTTAAATATATTTCGATTCCTGAACTGTTATTTTTTATAAGCAAAAATATTCGTGGCTAGTTTATAAACGTGGTTAAAGCGTAATTTTAATTACAATATGATTTATAATTTAGACTCATACATCATAGATGAACGAACTTTTGGTTAGTTTATTAGTATATTTTGGACTTCCTTAGTAGCGTAGTGGATTAAGAGCCTGCATATTAAATCTATAGCGGCTAGTTTGATTTCGGCATTAGGCTCGGTATTTTTAGGTAGTAGTTAATGCGGAAATACAGTAACGCCCGGGGTATCACTACCTTCTTGTGTTAAAAGGGCCGTAAAATATAAATGTATGTTCGGCACTTGGGCAACGTTGACGCAACATCCTCGTCAGTATATCTCATCAGAGATATAGTAAGAAAAGGGCTAAAAATTCCTATAGTGGCGGGGAGGTCGACTATAAAAAAAATTAAGAGAGATTGACCCTTTTAAAACCGACTTAAAATATACACTTTGATTGATCAAGAACTTCATGCCATTTGTTAACAAAAAAGTCGAATCATCGTTTCAATCGGCCTAATGAAAGTAAATGGAAGTGTTGATTCTTGGCATGAATATTTCCATGCTAAAAACATGTCTAAACGTTAATGGTTTTAAATGGTTGGTGAAATTAAATGTCACTACAATTATTTTTAGTGCACAGGTATATAAAAATATTACAACTACATAATCTTCGTAATCATTCAAAACGATGCAAAACGTATATTTTCAGGCGGCTTAACGTTACCTCACTTTTTTTTCATTCGGATTCAGCCCATTCGGTTCAATAGAACTACTAAAGTTCTTCAAGGTCAAAAGTGTCACGAATTGACAGTTACGTGGCGAGTGGCCGAAGTGATTTAAAAATATATTTCTGTGTATATTTAGAACAATTAAAAACAATTAGTCCAATTTCTGTGATATGGATATCTTAATCAACATTCTATAGTCCTAAAGTTTTTCTATAATTAGTTTAAGTGAGTACTTTAACTGATTTCCTCCCCCTTTTTTTCAGTCATCTGGATAAAAAACTGTAGCACTTGATATGTTGATTCTTTTAGCTTTCTAATGCAAATAAAATGGCTCTGAAGAAAGTAAAAGGAAATATCGAACGTATGTTCGATAAAAATTTAACCGATTTGGTACGAGGAATTAGAAACAATAAGGAAAATGAGGTAATATGTTCAGCTATTTAGGTTAAAATGCAATTTTAGCACTGTAGGGAAAATACATTGTTTATTTTGTTCATATAGAATTTCCAACAAGATAATACACTGTGTAGTACCATATTTTATTACAAAATGATAATGTTTTTTCTTATTTTATTACTGAATCAGGAAACAAATTTTAAACAGTATTTTTATTCAAAAAGTATGATTTGTTTGGGACATCTGAACTGAAATTCAGACTTCAGAATCAAAGGGTTTTAAATTCAATTTTTTTGTGTGTTCTCATTTTACATGTAGAATATATAAATGTCATTATTTTAATAATTGAATTTTTTTTTAATGCTAATTTTATTTTTAAAAAAACTGTGATTTTAAGTATATTCCTGTTTAAGGTTAAGTTTCATCTCTTTGAGTTTTGGAATAAGCACATTTGATAAGTATTTATTTGTATTAGTCTCATACTCACTTGAAAAAAAATCAAATTGATCCAAATCAGTTTCTGATATTTTGGTTTTAATTGGCTTTTCTGTACTATCTTTCTTCTTAACTTGTGTCAGCATCAATGATCTGAACCAATACATGTTGACACATGTTGCATTGCAATTTTTTTTTTTTTACTTACTTAATCCTTATGTCTTTTTTATTCCTCTTGTTAGGAGTGTAAGGCCCATGGAGTTGAGTTATTCTATATTTATCTTTTCCATATTTCCTTCTATATCCTTCCATCCTGTTTAAATTGCCAATTGTCTCTTTTAATTCTTCTGTATTAGTTTCTTCTGTTTGTGTGGGTTCTGTATCTTGTTCCAGTATTATGTCTCTATGTTGATTTTTGTATGCTATGTCATTCTCATCTGATAGATCTTTGTAGTATTTCCTCCCTATTTCCATTATTTTGTCTTCTTCTTTTATGATTATTCCTTCTAATTTTTTGCATCCATTTCCTTTCTGTTTCTGTGGTTGCTACATAGTGTATTTGTTGTTCTTCTGTCAGTTCATCCCCTTTTTCTTTTATATCCCTATTATTCCATGTTCTCAAACTAATAACTCAATAATTATTTCCCATTTTTCTTCCTATCTATTTCTTTGATTATCTTATTTGTATTCCTTTTACTAGTCCTCTCTTCCATATGCTTCCGTACCTATCTCTCTCCTTTTTCTCAGTTTTTTGACTTGATGGTCGTAGTATTCTTTGTTTGATCTTTCAGTTTTTCTTCCTCGATGTCTGATTTATATTCTCTTCCTTTAATTACGATTTTTTGACATCCTATTTTCACCCTTTTTCCATTCTTTCTCTCGTTTTTTGCAATATGCTTCAATTTCTTTTGAATTTCCCATTCATCTTTTGTTAAGTCATTGTTTATGTAAATTCTCTCTCTTAGGTTTCTCAGTTTGTTTTTACTTTTCGTTACAGCTTCGTGTTTCGAAGTTCTATCTTGTATATAGTTGCTCCTATTTTTATCACATTTTTAATTTGTACTTTTGTATCCATAGTCCTCTCCTTAAAATGTTCTACACCCATTTTCAGATCTGGTTGGCTATTCACTTCAAATCTCACTCCTGATATTACAATATTATTCCTTACGTTGTCTGTTTCCAGTCTACTCATCTTCAAATCCATACTTCTCATGTTTTCTCTAATTATCTTATTTTCCTCTTTCATTACTTTATTCTCCTTTCTTAGTTCCTTCAACTCTTGTTGGTATCTCTACTGATCTTGTCTCATATCCTTTATATCTGACATTAGCTCTCTGATCATTTCTATCAGATTGTCTATCTTATCTACTCTTTCGATTTCTCTTTCTATGGTGTTCTTATCAGCTTTTTACTCTTCTTGAATAATCCCATTGGCTCTTCTTTTTCTTTGACTCTTCCTGTTTTCGAGTCTCCTGATGTATAATCATCGCTATCCATTGTTCTTTCTGTTATAAAAACTTTACGTGTGTTCCTCTTACATACCATTTTCAAACACGGGAGAAAAAGAAAAAAAACTGTTTATATTTCTTATCACCATAAACAGTAAAACGATCAAGGTCGTCTCTTATTGTTTCGTTAGCTTCATACAATTTCCCAGAATTATTATCATTAACCTCCAGATTTTTTACTTTTTGTCTTAATTCTAACACTACACTCTGCTTTGTATCTAGTCCCTCTCGTTTGCAATCGGCAAAATAATTAAATAGATCGATTTTTTTAATAGTGTAATTTATTCTTATTTACCTCAGGCAGGAAGTAGACAGAAATAGGTGCAATAATTCAGTTTTTGATTATGGAATAAATGGGTGCCTAGTAGATCAAACCAATAAATTATTATTTCTAAAAAATTTTTATTACAAAAAAAATGAATCCAAGATAAATCATGTTTCGCTTTGACATTATCAAAATTAACTAAAAAACAGTTTTTATGTTTTATGCTGGTATCAATAATAATTCTAAATTTCAAGATATAAAAATCAGTGTAACAAGTTATTTATTTATTTTTATATTTCTTTGTTAATTTTTATTGAAAATTTATTTCTATTTACTTAAGTGTTTAGGCATTAAAATTTTGGTCAGAGTAAGACTTTCACAAGGACTTTTTTAACACATAAATAACAAGTTATTTTAGTTTGCTGCAGGATATAAAAAAGATAATTATTTAGTTAATGAGTGAAATATCATTTAATTTATTAATATTATTATATCTTACAAACATAACACATGGGCTGAAAAGTCCCGGGCCTAACAAAGAAAACACGGTTTTTTTGGTTCAAAATTAGCTTTATTCATCAACGTAATCTCCATCAAGAGCAACGCAATCATTCCAGCGCCGCTCTAACATTTCAATACCACTTTTGTAGAACGATTTATCTTTTGCCTCAAAATAGGCCTCAGTTTCAGCGATAACCTCTTCATTCGTGCGAAATTTCTTACTGGCGAGCATTTTTTTCAGGTCTGCGAACAGCCAGTAGTCGCTGGGAGCCAAATCTGGCGAATACGGTGGATGTGGGAGCAATTCGAAGTTCAATTCATGTAGTTTTGCCATTGTTTTGATTGACTTGTGACACGGTGCGTTGTCTTGATGAAACAAAATTTTTTTCTTTGCCATATGCGCTCGTTTCTTTGCAATTTCGGCCTTCAAACGCTCCAATAACGCTATATAATATTCACTGTTGATGGTATTTCCTTTCTCAACATAGTCGATGAATATTACACCACGCACATCCCAAAATACCGAGGCCATAACCTTTCCAGCCGATTGTTGTGCTTTCGGGCGCTTTGGACGAGGTTCACCAGTTGCTGTCCACTCAGATGACGATCGTTTTGATTCCGGAGTGAAGTGATGGATCCATGTTTCATCCATTGTCACATATCGACGCAAAAATTCCGGTTTGTTACGTTTAAACATGGCCAAACACTGCTCAGAATCATCAACACGTTCTTGTTTTTGATCAACAGTGAGCAAACGCGGCACCCACTTTGAACAGAGCTTTCTCATAGTCAAATGCTCATGCAATATAAAGCCAACACGTTCTTTTGATATCTTTACGATGTCAGCTAACTCACGCAACTTCACTTTTCGATCATTCAAAACGATTTTATGGATTTTTTTGATGTTTTCTGGTGTTACCGCCTCATTTGGACGTCCACTGCGTTCTGCATCATCGGTGTCTCTACGACCACGTTTGAAGTCAGCAAACCAACGTTTTATTGTTGTTTCTGATGGAGCGGAGTCCCCATAACACTTTTCAAGCCATTGCTTCGCTTGAACGGTATTTTTTCCCATCAAGAAGCAGTGTAAAATTAAAACACGAAATTGTTTTTGATCCATTGTTTTGAAAATAACAAAAGTAGCGTCACTCTTAGCACAATAACTCACAAACTAATGAATAGAATATCATGAAATTTTAACAGCTGTCTTTTGAAGGTTAGTATTAACTGAAAAAAAGGTGACTGCAATAAAACTAGCGCCATCTATGTGTTAGGCCCGGGACTTTTCAGCCCATGTGTTATATTATTTGGTATTTTTCAAAAAACAACAAACACAAATTAATAATGTAATAATTAATAATGTTTTTTGAATAGGAATAAGAATCATTTTATAATTGGAGACTTTAACATAGATATATTAAAACCAGATAAGGACGGGGAAGATTTTTTAAATAATTTGTTGGAAAGGCAATATGTACCATTTTTTCATACAGCCACAAGGTCAAATATAGGTGGTGAAGGCTCTTATATTGACAATGCCTATTGGAAGGTGTAGGATATAAATGTGATTGCACATAAAATTGAGTATAGGTTGATAGATCATGATGTACTGTTTTTGCGAACTAGGAAAAAATGAATCAAAATTGTGAAACATATAGAATTGATTACAATAAACTTTTGTGGTTCAGTAATTTGGAAAACTGGAATATAACGAGATATAATAATATTGATGACAGTATTAACCATCTAGTAAAGAACGTAAATAATGTGATAGAAAAATCTAAGAACGCATTAGTTTATAGGACTAGAAAGGATAAGGCTAGAAAACCATGGATAACTGGTGCCATTATTGAGTTATGTAATACCAAAAGTATTTTATATAAAAAATGGCAAAAGCATCCAAATGATGATAAACTAAAAACAGAATATAAGACTTATGCCAATAAACTGTACCAAATTATAGATAAGGCCAAAGAATTATATGAGAGAAGTAAAGTAGATTCATTTGGTAATGATAGTAAAAAACTATGGCGATATGTAAAAGAAAAAACAGGAAATACTAACAAAAAACGAGATGAGTAAAAGTGTTTGTGACTGAGATGAGAAATATCAAAAATGGATATGATATTGCAAATCATTTTAATAAGTTTTTTAGTGGTATTGGAGAAAAGCTTGCCAAAGAAATTCCGAAAACAAACCAAAAAAGTTTTACACCTAAAAAGAAGGTTTGTGGTTCCTTGTTTTTGAGACCTACCAGTGCTTATGAAATTGAGCTAACATTAAACCAGTTAAAAAATAAGGCAGAGGGTATAGATAATATACACACTCGAGTCATTAAAAAAATAAGCATTTATATTGCAGAGCCACTTGCACATATAATAGACATGTGTTTTGAGAGAGAAAAATGTCCCAATCATTTCAAAATGGCAGAAATAGTACCAATCCACAAAATAGGCTCAAGGACAGAATCAACAAACTATAGGCCTATCTCCTTAATATCAAATTTTGCTAAAATATTTAAAAAAATACTCCACAATAGACTTACAAATTTTCTAAATAAGCACAAGATGACATCAAACAGGCAGGTTTGAAAAAGGTGTTGGTACAAAAGAGGCTTTAGCATTTGTATCTGACTTTTTGTATAGTAACCTAGATAAAAGCAAACCAAACATAGCTGTTTTTTTGGACCTCGCCAAGGCTTTTGATACTGTAAACCATGAGATATTATAAAAACTAGAGTACTATGGTATAAGGGGTGTTACGCATAAGCTTGTCAAAAATTATCTTGCCGATAGAACACAAACTGTACAAATAGGAAATAATAAAGATAGTTGAGAAAATTGGAGTACTACAAGGTATTATTTTAGGGCCTTTACTTTTCCTCATTTACATTAATGATTTGTTTGAGATTCTGCCAATGGATAGAATAGTCTTGTATACTGATGACACTATTGTTTTTTGTACAGAGGAGAACTGGACAAAAACAGTCATACAAGCAATTGCATTTTTGGGCAAAGTATACTTGTGGTTGAATACAAATCAACTTTCTTTGAATGTTGCAAAAACTGTATACATTACATTTGCCAATTATATTGATTTAATTCCACCTGAGGTACTCTTGACAATAAATACTCAAGAATTGAAGAGTTGATGACACTAAATATTTAGGGGTAACAATTGGTGCAAATATGAAATGAAAAAAAATATAGAAAATATTGTCAAGAGAACTAGATATTTGATATATATTGTTGCAAAACTAGTAAAGATCGTGGATAGAGACACTTTGCTCAGGATATATCATGGCCTTTTTAGTGGTGTTGAAAGCTATGGAATAGTGGGGCTCTGCATATGCTAATGCAATGGGATCTCTTGCACATATTCAGAAAAGACTAGTAAAGATTATTAATATAGCTAGATCAATAACCGTTAACAAGAAACTATTACATATAAAACAAACATATGCATTGGAGATCCTGATGCATAAGTATGCGAATTTACGTGATGAGTACACCACCTCAAAAAAGATTACCAGAAATAAAAATATTGCACTTAGAAGGGTTTATCTAGAAGTAGGAAAACAGAGTCATGTATATATGGCAACTGAACTTTTCAATAAGCTTCCAAATGAACTTAAAAATATATCTGGGAGTAATAGAGTTATCAAGAACAAACTGAAAAAATGGGTTGTCAACAGTTGTTAATAGGACATGTTTAGAAAAAAAGGGTAAAAATTTGCGTTTGAAACCCTTGTGTTTCGGAATTTTGGTGCATTTTAGAAGTCTTAACACCTCTTTTCGTTCAGTTGATATAAATTATTTTGCTCATTATATTTTATATTTTTAATTTTAAGTTTAGATTTAACTTTGTGATGTTTCATTATTAATATTAAGTTTTTGTTATGTTTTTATCCAAGCCTGCATACAGGTATGATCTACAGCGGGCTCCATGCTTCTGGAATACTTTGTTTTTGTATTTGGATTATAAATAAATTTTTGACTATTGTATTTATTTATTTTTTTAATTATAGTTAGACTGCTAAACTGAATATGATTATACTCATAACCATAAATAACAGGTTCTTTGTTGTTGCTCTATATTTACTTGATTTTAACTAATTTTAGGCCAAATATATATCTCAGTGCATGGAAGATATCAAACAAGAGCTTCGACAGGACAACTTATCAGTTAAAAGTAATGCAGTTGCAAAACTCACCTATGTAAGTTTATTTATATATATATATATATATATATATATATATATATATATATATATATATATATATATATATATATATATATATATACATTATATATAATATATATATATATATATATATATATATATATATATATATATATATATATATATATATATATATATATATATATATATATATATATATATGTTTACTTTGGTACATTGTTATTTTTAATTTATAAAATTTTTTATTAATTTTAGTTGCAAATGCTGGGTTATGATATCTCATGGGCTGGATTTAATATTATAGAAGTTATGAGTTCTAATAAATTTACTCTAAAACGTATAGGATATTTAGCAGCAAGTCAATCATTTCATTGTGATTCCGAGGTAAGTTTCAAGTAATAACTAAAATGTGTCCAGCTTTGGTAGTACCAGTATTGCAATCTTGGAAACTTTGAGAAGTACAGAAACAGTGAAATGGGTTGAGCTGTTTAATAAAACTAAATTAAGAGAATAAGTTTTTTAGAGACATCGGGAGATAATTAGTATATTCTATAAACACTTTTGTAGCTACTTTAATATAAAATTAATATTTGTTATTGCGGCATTTTCTGTTTTAGATTCCATCACCAGGTCAAAATTTTTAGCTACAAACCTGAATTTCTTGGATACTCAAAGCTTTATTACTCTTAAATACAAGCATGTATTACATTTGATAATTTATTAAAAAACTAAGCAGTGTCCTTTAAGGAATTAATGGGTATCTTGTTTGTATAAACTGAGATAGATGGTTGTATTTAGGACTTGAAGGTTTATAGGTTTAGGTTAAAAAAATTGACTTGATGATGGTCCCATAAAAGGGTCTGTCAAAGTAAAATTTTAAAAAAAAAAAATGACAGTTTTGTTAAACATTTGTGGTCAGAAACTTTACTTGATTCATCATTTAACTATTTTTGCATTTTGTTAAGCATCTGTGGTCAAAAACTTTACTCTGCTCCTCATTTAACTATTTTTATATCTCTTGTGATACAAACATAACCAACATAAGAGACATTATATTTTTTGTTCAATGTTAAGGTGCAAAATTTGGTATGTGACTTGCCAAAAATATTTAACAGACATTGTTTTTAATATGATTCAGAAATTAGTCAATGAACTTCATAAATCAATTGATTCTTTTAAAGTCAATATTTATTTTTTGCTGCCAGATTAAAAAGTAAAAATATATGAATTATATTTTTACTTTTTAATTTACTTTTTAATTTAAAGGTAAAGGGTCTTACCTAAAAAAATTAACTTGTTGAAATTAGACTTTATTTTAATGAAAATCGAAAGAAAATAATGTTCAGTTTTGGTGAAACTCGATAATAGAGTATTTTTTTCTGCTTTGCAAGGGCCATGGTGTAACTCTGTTATGTGTTTATGGTATTTAATAAAAGAAATAAGTACTTACATTAAAATTGTACTTTACTAAACACCCTTTTTTGGTGTTATTAAAGACTTAGTGGCTCAACTATGTGTTTTTTTTTTCTGTTTAGAAACAAAGAAATCAAAAAAAGATTGTTTTTTCTTTGAAATAAAATTATGTCTAATTTTAAAGTTATAAATTCTTGCTTATTTCCTTCCACCTTCCTTCTTTTAACCATAGTTTTTGTTTTTATTTTCTTGTTTATCCTCTTAAGAAGTGATATGCTTAAATAAAACAATGAATAAATAACACAATTAATTATTAAACTCTATTATTTTTACACTGCTACTAAATTGTATTAATTTTTTTAGTTACTGATGTTGACAACTAATATGATTCGCAAAGAATTAAATTCACAAAATCAGTACGAGGCAGGTCTTGCATTAACATCTTTAAGTTGTTACATTAGTACTGATTTAGCTAGAGATTTGTCTAATGACATTCTTACCTTGGTAAGTATGATATGAAATACTGGTCTATATTTATAAAATTGAATGTCACGGGCAAAGTTGACGAACCTTTTTTCTGAAATTTAGTTTTTAACTCTATTTGTTATCTAAAGGTTCCTAACGTCCCAAAAATCGTCAATAAAAGTGTTTGGTTTTATTCTACTTTTGTAAAAACCATTTTAACATGACCTGCCCATTGCCACTTCATCTTTGCCGCCTCGAGAGTTATGTCACTGACTTTGGTTTATCCCCTTATCTGCTTGTTATGAATTCTATCCCTAAGGAATATACCAAACATGTTTCTCTCCATAGCTCTCTGTGAAGTTATGAGCTTTTTAACAAATGCTTTAGTTAGACACATCATTTCCAGTCTGTATGTGCATACCTGTAAAACGCAGGAATTGTAGCGCATAACTCTTTTGAATGGCATGTTAGTGAGAGTTGTTTTGGCAATTTTAATGTGTATAAATGCTTCTTTATAGATGAACTCTTATTTAGTGATGTATTTTTAAGTATTTTTATGAACTTACAGACTACTTAAATACCATGATTATTAGGATTACCATTACCAAAAATTAATAATTATTAGTCTCTTGATTTTTTAACTGTTTTTATTATTTAGTTAAGTTCTACAAAGCCCTACATTAGAAAAAAAGGCTGTATTGATGATGTATAAGGTGTTTCTTAAATACCCTGAAGCCTTAAGGCCTGCATTTCCCAGACTTAAAGAGAAATTGGAAGATCCAGATCCAGGTATGTGTTTGAATATTTTTTGGAACAAATAATTTTTTAAGTTCAGTTTCAAGTTTGATGTGTTTGTATTGATTGAGTCTTAGAAGTGAGCTTTTTTTTGAACAATACAGCAAGGAAGGGAAAAACAATTCCTTGTTCCAATTTTAAAATAGCTGTCTAGATGTATTTTTTCTGTATGTTTCTTTTATATTTATGATTACCTAAATTATATAGAATTGAGGTTAAGAGAACATAAGGTACTAGGTTTTGGTGTTTTATATTAATGTTATTTACAATGAAGAAGGAGTTTATAGGAAGTAAAGATCATAGCAATGTAAAGCAAATAATTAGCACTTCCATTTTGGATAAGAAAATCAGAAGGACGCAGAATTTAATAGAGACTAACAAAGTGCGGAATAAGGTTATTGTTCTAACTGATGACTTTGGAAAAACTATGTACAATCAACTGGCAAAAAAGTTGGTTAATTCTGATGTCCAACTTATATGTAAACCATTTGCAAAATACAAAGACTTGGTTTATACAGCGGATTGTTACATTCGTGACTTAACTCAAAATGATTACGTAATTTTCCTTGCAGGATTAAATGATGTAAATATTAGAATAAGTGACATAACATTGTTGGCAAATAAGTGTTTTCAAACTAATTTAATAATTAGCAATTTACCTTTTGTAAATAACATTAAAGTTGGGAAAAATATATTTCATATAAACCATAAGTTATCCTCTGTTGTCGAAAGATTAAAACGATTTTCAATCAATATTGATTTCCTCGATATTTCGGATAAATTTTCTATTAAAGACTTTTTATATTCTAAGTACTACCTCAATAGAAGAGGCCTTTCTAAGTTGGCAACACTTATGGAAGCCAGTATGGATAATTTTTGCTCTAATTTAAGTAGTAATCTGAGGTATATAACGCCATTGAAACCCAAGCCTAATGATGCTCCTGCTGTTATTAATGAGGCGACAGATGATGATAAGTGTTCAAACAACAGGTCACATTTTTTAGTGTAATAAACAATCGTCTAGGTAATGAATTCACCCTAGTATTGCTAAACATTCAGTCTGTTCGTAATAAAATTGATGAACTGTTCTTGTTTTTGGAAACCATAGATTTCCCTAATATTGTTGTTTTGGTGGAACACTGGCTCAGACCTGGGGAGTCTCTGTATGTGCCTGATTACGTTTTAGTATCAAAATTTAGTCGAGACATACATGCTCATGGTGGCACACTTATTATGATACGAAAAGATTTTCTGCAGAACTGTATGTTCTCTAATAGTGAGAAATTTAATTATATTTTGGAAGAGAAAATCTTCGAATTCTCGATTGTACATTGCAGTGAACATAATCTGTTTATTATTGCTGTTTACAGAGCGCCTTCTGCAGATGTAAGTGTGTTTTTGGAGAAGCTTGAACAATTGTTGAGTGAAATTTCGATAGGTGCGTCTATAGTGTTGGCTGGTGATTTGAATATTGACTTTTCTAATGTATCAAATTCGTCTGCACGAGTACTGAATAATTTAATAACTTCATTTAATTTGACTATGCACGTTTCTGGGCCGACTCGACTTTCGCCACACTCTTGTTCTACAATTGATTATCTTTGTACGACTTTTGATAATGATGATGTCGGGTGTGAGATTGTTAATGCGGCTCTGTCAGACCATGAGGCTGTTGTTGCATGTGTACCGCTGCTTCGATCTATTTCTAAAGATAAAATAAGGCGCGGCAGGCTGTATTCAAAGCGAAACTTCGATAGGTTTACGGCTAATTTTGAGCGAACGGAGTGGGGGAGAAAGTTTTATGCACTGATGATCTCCTACATGGATTTCATACTGCTTTGGTTAATGCATTTAATAGTGCCTTTCCCGTGGTTGTTATTAAAAACAAAAAGAGAAAACCTTGGATCACACCGGGTCTCCGAGTTTCAGCAAAGAATATGAAATCCTTGCATCTTATAAGGAAATTCAATTTTGATAATGTTGCTTTTATAGAATACTTCAATAGTTATCGTAACATATATATGAAAATCATAAAAACCGCCAAACGAAATTATCATTTGAGAATATTGAATGCAAAAAATAGATCTAGGGAAACTTGGAAAATCATTAATAAACATAGAGGCGGCTCTGGTATCGAACCGGTTTCTTCTTGCACTCTTGACGCCGGTCAAATTAATGATTACTACTGTAATATTGCACATAACTTATCAACAAAAATTGTTAATCCAGGGGATCCCATAAAATATCTCAGTCATGTCTCAGTGTCTGATACCTTTTTCTTGTCCCCAACTTCCACCATTGAAATAAGTGAGGTTTTAGGGGAAATGAGAAATAAGAATTCCTTTGGCTGGGACGGTGTCTCTCTGAGCGTCCTCCTGGCAATGCCGCAGAGAGCCGTAGGGGCCCTGGCAGATGCAATTAACGGCTCGTTTTCCAGTGGTACTTTTCCGGCATGTTTTGCCGTGATTTTTTGAACAAACATGACCTTCTTAGTGCGCAGCAATTCGGATTCCGAGCCTCGAGGAGCACGAACGATGCAATTTTTAATCTGCTCGAACGACTTTATCTCGAATTGAATTCTGGTGAACATGCTGCGGCGGTGTTTTGTGATTTGACAAAAGCTTTCGATTGTGTTGATCATGGGATCTTGCTGTCAAAGCTGGACATTTATGGGTTCAGGGGGGTTAACTTGGGATTGGTTTCGGTCGTATTTGTCGGGCCGAGTCCAGGCAGTGACTTTTAAGGGTCAGTTCTCGGAAGGGGTTGGGATCAGTGTGGGTATTCCTCAAGGCTCTGTACTTGGACCACTATTGTTTTTGATCTATGTTAATGACCTGCCCCGTTTGACAGTGGCTGGCAGATTTACCATCTTTGCTGATGACACCACAATTTTGTGGCACAATAAGGATGTGGGGAGACTTCGGGCCGATGTTCAGGCAGATTTATCTAAGATGAAGGCTTGGCGTGATGATAACAAACTGTCCTTCGATATGGCCAAGACAAGGATTCTGAGCTTTAGATGCAATATAGAGAATGTTAATATTGAGAATGAGATCATCTCTTCAGCTGATAAGAATTCATTTCTCGGTCTAATAATTGACTCATCGCTGCGGTTTGAGGATCACATTGGCAACATCTGCAGCAAAATTTCTTCAGGCTGCTATGCCCTTAGGGTTATTGCAAGTAGCCTGGGGCTGAATATAGCTAGAACCTCTTATTTTTCACTATTTGAGGCTCATTTGAGGTATGGGATCTGTTTCTGGGCTTGCTGCTCCCGAGTTCACTTTAGTTCTGTTTTTGTATTGCAAAAGAGAGCTATCAGATATATTTCGGGAGCTGGGTTGCGAGAGTCATGTCGACCATTGTTTCCGAGGTTAGGGATTCTTACTCTTTGTGCCCTATTTATCCTGGAAACTGCTATCATCATCTTTAAAAAACATCGTCTTGAGGCAATGCCAGTCAGCCGGCACGGCACTAGGCGAGCGTTCATCCTGCCATTACCGGCCCCGAAAACGGAGCTGATCAAATCTGCAATTTTTTATAATGGCAAAAAAATATATAGTCATCTGCCTCTCAAATTGAGAGGATTGAATTGCGAGAGAGTCTTTAGACGAAAGACTAGGGCCCTACTTATAAAAAAGGCGTACTATGTACTTGAGGAATTCTACAATGATAAACTGGAATAAGCATATAACAGTAGTTGAGTGGTTGGCATTTGGGTTGACATATGTGTAATTTTTTATTTATTTTATTTTGTATTTACTGCATTGAGTACTAATCTTGTTCTGTTTCCTTATTTTTTCTTTCTTTGAATTTGTGTTTATTAATATAATAATAATTTAAGTTAAGCTTGCTTTGTCAACAAATACGTTGTATTTTAGGACAATAAAGCATATTTCTATTCTTAATGTTAGGACTTTTATCTTATTTTACTTATCGTGGGTTTTATTTAAATTTTTACATATCTTGCTTACCTATATTGTTCGTATAAATGGATGGATCTGTATATTGTTTGTTCGTTTATATTTTGTGTGCTTGTATTATTCCATTTTCCCTGCGCTGCAACATACGATAATAATAATAATAATAATAATAATAATTTTTACTTGTTTTTGGTTACAAAGTTTTAAATGTGATCGTTCGGTAATAGAAAAACGATTGTGTGATTGATGTTGTACCACAATACATACCTATTTTTAAAATATCAAGTAGTAATACTTCTTACCTTGAAAATCTCATATGTTGTAAGTATTTTATCTCTTGTATTTGCAAGGGAAGTGCTGAGTAGACAGCTTCACTAATTTTTTTATAGGTGTTCAATCTGCTGCAGTAAACGTAGTCTGTGAGTTAGCAAGAAAGAATCCTAAAAACTATTTAAGTTTAGCTCCAGTCTTCTTTAAACTTATGACCACTAGTACAAACAATTGGATGTTAATAAAAATTATTAAACTGGTAAGTGAATTTGTTGCAATAAAAAATATATGGTTTTCAAATAGATCGTTTTCTTAATAAAATATAGTTTGGATCTTTTACTCTTGTGGAACCCCAAATTGGAAGGAAACTAACTACACCTCTTATAAATATAATAGCAAGGTATTTTTTCTTTTAGTGAAAACTAAGCTAATTATTCATTTTTGAAACTTGTACCTGCTATTTTTTCTTTTAGTGAAACTAAGCTAATTATTCATTTTTGAAACTTGTACCTGCTAATCATTGTTGTTACTAAGTTGGATCAAATATAAACGAGATTTATTTTTTTAATTTTTTTTATTTAATACAAGTACATATCATTTTTCAACATAACCTCCTGCTTTGGAAATGCACTTTTCCTTTTTTCCCAGCGTATCGAAAGCTTTTTGATACTGTCATCGTAAAAGGAAGGGGGCTGTGTCAGTAACCAATTGCGCACGAAGTCCTCCACCGTATTGTCGTCATCAAATCGTTGGTCTCCCAGCGCTTCTTGGAGTAGCCCAAAGAGATGAAAATCGCAGGGCGATAGATCAGGGCTGTAGGGAGGGTGATCAAGTGTTGTCCAACTCATTTTCTAAAATTTTTTGCGAGTGAGAGTTGTAGTGTGGGGTCGAGCGTTGTCATGGAGAAGAATCACGTCTCTTATCGGTTGGTCACGTCTTTAGCGCCGATAAGCAAGTTTAACCTTATCTAAAAGGTTGCAGTAGTACGCTGTATTGATGGTGCGACATTTGTGCAAAAAATCAATGTGAAAAACGCCACGGATGACGATCATGGCTCTCATTTTCGACCTCTTCACAGCCTCCCATGAACTTCTTATGCCAGGCGAACACACGAGGCCTTGACAGTGTTTGATTCCCGAACTGTGCCGTCAATCTCCGCAGAAATTTGGTCGGTTTCATGCCTTCACGAGTGAGAAATTTAATAATAACGCGTTGCGCAATCGAAGGGTACACGTCGTTCGTTCTCCCCACTCCTAACAAACCCAACCAACTTTGCTAGCAGCGGTGGCCAGCTCTGAACGATACCAAGCGCTCAGTACAGAAAGTCTCGTTTATATTTGCTCGTAGTTTAGCTAGTCTTTAAGCACAGAGGCACGGGAATAAAATATTGGGTTTATCGTAATTGACAAGTTGGTGTTAAAAACAATATTGGAGTCAGATTGGCATTGTATTGTTAATTCTTTTATATCTATGAATATCGTAAGTTTTTTATGGAAGGGTGTTAGCTTCTGCCTTTCTTGCATTCACATTTTTGTGTTATTTTCTCAAAATCCTTTATTATATATTGTTACCTAATGATCGTCTTTTTTTATGGACATAACACACGTGCTGCAGGGAAATCCCTAAAGCGTTACAGGAGTGGTGCGTGGGCGAAAAAAGAGATTTACGTTGATCTTGAATCTCTGTAAATTGTACTCGATGGGAAACGGTGTGTGGGCAAATCATTAAAAAGGGATGAGGTTCTCCATATAAAAGACTGCTCGACAAGGATTGTACGCTGAGTAACACGCTGAACTTTCTTATGTGAAGGGTTAGCGCGACGTGTATTTCTAGTGTATACCGCTTTAGAAGGAATTAAGCGGGCTACATCCATGGAACAGTTTCCATGAAAATACTTGTAGAATAGACCGAAGTCGCTCACCGTTCTTCTATGCTCCAACCGTTCTTCGATGCTCCAAGGAATCAAGACTGTTGGTCAGTTTTGGGTCTCCAATCAGGCGAACAGGTCTCTTCTGAATGGAATCCAACAAATGCAGAGTATGTTCGGGAGCAGCCCCCAAACATGAGAGCAAAGCCCCAAACATGGGAGCAGTATTTCATCGTTGGTCGAATTTGAGCTTTGTACAGAACTAACAGTTATTGTGGAGTATAAAGCTTTCTAGTTCGAAATAATATTCCCAGCTTTTGAGAAACTTTCTTTTCTGTGCTTGCAACATGTTCGTGCCAGGACATATTTGCTCCCAAATTAACGCGCAGTAGTTCGAGTGACGATGCTAAAGAAATTGAGTGCCGCAAGGTTAACTTTTTTAGAAAAAAGCGCCGCCAAGGTTTTTATAGCCTTAAATTCTACTTAGTTACTGTCACCCTAAGATAGAATTTCTTCTCAGTTGAATTGCTTCCTTCGGTCTGCGGATATTGGCTGAGTAGCTTATGTTCAAGCATTCAAAGTGAAAGAAGAAATAAGCGTACTGTCATATGCAAAGCTGTAGATTGGGTTTCTGGTTCTTTCTGGCAGATCGTTGAGGTAGTTGACAAAGAGAATAGGAGGCAGTGTAGAGCCTTGGGGCACACCAGTGTTGATAGTGAAGGTGTTAGAAGGAACGCTATATGAGGAAACATGACAGCCATAACGTGCCAGACACGGTCGAATGCCTTGAATCTATCAAGTGCAACCGCTTGAGATTCTCCAAAGTGTTTTGATTGCTTTGTTCCAAAGATATGTTACATAAGTTAGAAGATCTCCGTTGATTTTTGCTTACGAAAGCCATACTGATTGTCGCTAATAATATTCAATCCTTTTTCTCATCTTCTTATGCAGAATGATAACTATCAGCTATTAATATATTTGTTTTACCTTTGTAGTTTGGTGCTCTTACGCCTCTAGAACCTAGGCTAGGTAAAAAATTGATAGAACCACTTACAAATCTTATTCACAGGTAGGTTTTTTAAGTTGGGTTTTTAGTTATTTATTTTAAGATTTAGTGCATTAAAAAAAGGTCAAATGATGAGATAGGCATAGTTTAGATACAGTAATATTATGATTTTATCCTTTCTGGAGTATTACCAAGAGTATTATTCTGAATTTTGGACCTCAAAAAACTTGTGCTCTTTTGTTTATAAGCACTTTCGTTTTCAAAACGCCTTTTTGAGCTTAAAATGGAAATAACTTCGGTTATATAAGTCAGATCTTCGTAATGATATTTTCTGTACGTTGATTGCTTTTAAAATAAAAATGTTTGTTACCGAGGTATAAAATGATCTGAGACTTCACAAAACATCCCAAATGAGTTTTCAACAAAGTTTGTTTCCGATCTTTACTGAAAACTGATGACCTTGATTTTTTTTATATATACCAGATAAATTATTAAAGTTACTCTGGATAATTTTCGTTCAATTTACACCCCGTAGAGAATATTCCAGAATTTTTTCAAAATTTTTCGATCAGTACTTTTCGAGATAAAAGGGGGGACAGCGGAAAAGTGTGCGCAAGTATTACATTATATATATTTTTGAACTCGTATTTTTACAAGCTTTCATTTGACACCCCAACCTACCCGATGACCTAGTAAAAAAAATTTTTTTTCACTTCCGATTTCACTCCCCCAAAACAAACCCCTTAAGTCAAAATTTAACTTTCAGAATTACACGGCTCTGATGAGGCTGTCAATTCCTATATTAGTACCAAATTTCTACTTTCTATGTTAAATAGTTTCTGAGAAAATCTGGTGTGACGGACAGACAGGCGGACGGACAGACGTATGGACACCGAAGTGTTCTTATAAGTATTCTGTACGGAACACTAAAAACAGACAAAAAAGCGTTTTTTTTTTCATTTTATTGTACAGGTCGGCTTAAAACTTTCAAAAAATATGCCTTTTGTTATAGCAAAAATACCCTGAAATTTTGGTACAAAAAAATTGAATCCAGTGGGTACAACTGAATTTGTTATTTAAAATTTGAATTGCCCACCATTTTATGCCATTTGGCCAAAATGGATCTTTTTTTTCAAAATTTTGGTCTCAATCTTTCCGATGTCATTTAAAAATTTGTTTTGGAGTTAATTTACCGGGTTTTTTTTTAGTGTTCCGTTCGGAACACTTATAAGATCACTTCGGTGTCTGTCTGTCTGTCCGTCTGTCTGTCTTCCCGTCTGTCACACCCCATTTTCTCCGAAACTATTTCTCATAGAAAGTTGAAATTTGGTAATAATATAGGAATTGATGGCCTCATCAGAGCCATGTAGTTTTGAAAGTTAAATTTTGACTTAAGGGTTTAGTTTTAGAGGGTGAAATCGGAAGTGAAAAAAATTTTTTACTAGGTAATCGAGTGTGGTGTCAAATGAAAGCTTATGAAAACACGAGTAAAATACATATATATATATATATATATATATATATATATATATATATATATATATATATATATATATATATATATATATATATATATAATGTAATACTTGCGCGCACTTTTCTTTATATTATTTTTAAAAAATCGCGAAAAATTGCTGTCCACCCGCCTTATCTCGAAAAGTACTTATCAAAACATTTTGAAAAAATTCTGGAATATTCTCCACGGGGTTTAGATTGAACGAAAATTATTACGAGTGCATTATCTTTAATAATTTATCTGGTATATAAAAAAAAAAAAAAATTTCAAGGTCGTCAGATTTTAGTAAAGATTGGAAACAAACTTTGTTGAAAACTCATTTGGGGTGTGTTTTGTGAAGTCACTGATCATTTTATACCTCTGTAACAAAATTTTTGATTTGAAAAGCAATCAACGTACAGAACACTAATTGTGTAAGTTTAACTTGCACTGGACCGGTTATTTACATTTGTTTATTAATCAAATAACAAAAAATGCGTTTTTTCGGTCGTTTTCATGTTAACGAAAATGATTTTTTTAAAAAATAAAGATCTCGCGATCCTCTACCAAATGTGATGTTTTTAATGGCATCGGAAAGCTGGCGTCGAGACCCAAATTGTGAAAAAAAAAGATCAATTTTGTAACAAATGTCATAAAATGGAGGGAAATTCAAATTTTAAATAACAAATTCAATTGTGCCCACTGTGTTCAATATTTTTGTACCAAAATTTTAGGGTATTTTTGCTACAATAGAAGGCATATTTTCCGAAAGTTTCAAGCCCATCTGTACAATAAAAGGAAAAAAATAGTTTTTGCCTGTTTTTTCAATTTTGTAGGTTATGTGCGCACTTCAGCGACTTAAAACCAACGAGGATTTACTGGAAATTTTATTACGAAGAGTTCTTTTTTGTCTCGATCCGACTTATATAGCCGGATAATTAGCATTTTTGAGTTCAAAAAACCCGTTTTGAAAACGTCAATTGTTTATAAACAAAAGAGCACAAGTTTTTCAAGGTCCAAAACTCAGGACAATACTCCTGGTGATACCCCAGAGAGGCTAAAGTCATAATATTGCTGTATCTAAAGTGTGCAATTTCAAGTGCTTTTTTTTACTGCACTAGGATTTCCACAGGACAGATGAATTAATGTATGTTGTCTAATTTTCAAAGTAACTTTACTGTTAAAAAAGATTAATAGATAATATTGACTAGGGTTTATTCTATTTGGAGATTCTTTAAGGTCTAAATTTGATATATATTTATTATAATTCCAATTTTTTTTGCTTCGCTTATTTCTGAGTTTTCAAAAATAAATTGAAAAAAAAAATTAAGTCAGAAGTGATGGCAACCAAAACTGATTTAAAGTATTTTTACGTAAACTGGTCAAATATTATTTTTATTCATGAGTACAACTTGATTCTGACTAGTCTGCGCAAGGTTGTAGAATGAAGAAAATTAGCAAGTGAGTTTTTTTCGGGGTCATATTGGAAGCGTGTATGAGTCTCGGAAACAGCGCCATAGTTGAAGAAACCTCTGTCGTAACACGAACCCAACACTACTTCTGTTCATCTGTCAAGATCCGACACAAATTCCATCGAAATATATCTCATAACTAGTATTCCAGTTAAAATTTGCCTAAATGTAATATCGATTAACTCGCAATTCTTTGGGTATCAATCTTAGACTTAATCGTCTATCGGACGGTATTGTAGCCCGCACGACGTCAATTGTAACGTCCTTTCGTGTCATATCTTCTCATCTAGCTTTGAACCTCTTATGCCACTCGAACATACTCAACATTTTCATAGCATCTTGACCATATGCCATTTACAACAGTTGTAACGTTTCAGTAGCACATTCGTAAATGTTTAATATTAATACGTTAATCTAACTTTTGATCACCTATTTTTACGTCAAAGAGTACCCGCAGATATCTTTGGCCTTCCTTTGGTTAGCTGACAGCTAGCTCTATCATCTATTTGAAATTTATGCTCGTATTATTTCAAATATTTTCAAGTACGGATGTTTATGTAATTTCATTCGAATTATGTTGTGGGCAACACTACTCGATTATTCCACAAAATTAAAGTGTCACATCGCTTAAATACTGTGATAAATTGTGATTTAAGAAAAACCTTACAGCATTAAAGTTTCTAAGTAATTACACCTAGAGTTATGTACAGAACTGATATAGACAGGTCTGAATTAGTTTGTTATAATTGTGACCTATGTTGACAGAAACATACAAAAGTTGTATTTACAGTGTCAAGTAAGAACGAATTCTCGTATTCTTGGAAAAATGTGTTGTGAGAACATTTTTTACCATCAATGTATTCTTTGGTGTGCTAACAATGCCTTCTGCATCAATAATCGCTTGGCATCTTCGAGACTTGCTGTCGACGAGATTTTCTGCAAACTCTGCAAATTTTTCGAATCTCACGCGACAACTGAGTCAAAGTTCTCAGAGTCTTTCCTCTGAGCTGTCTCTTTACAAGGGACCAAACGTTTTTAGTAGGGTTCGCGTCCGGCGATTATGAGGGCCTTTCTAGTATCTTATCGTGGGCCCAAGTGAGCCGCGTCGCGACGTGATTTTCGTCTGCAAAGTTTTCTTTAACGTATTTCGGAATTTGATATCATGAGCACTAAGATGTTGTTGAATGATCTCATGGGATATATTCAAACCTGATTTTCTTAATTTTACCTCTCCTTGATGCTGCGTCAATTTCAGGTTCCGTGAAAACAAAGGCACGATTCGTTTTTTCGAGTTTCGGAGTGACTTTGCCTACCGATCCATGTTTTGGCAAGTCGTCGACATTTTTCGTCTCGTTAAAATGATTTGTTCATTTCTTCACAAACGATACCAACTTTTTAATATATTTAGCGGACACGGAATGTGTCATTTTAGGCCCCTTGGGATGGGAATAAAGAAAGACTACCTCGAACCGACGCGCAAACAAGTGACTCATTTTGCATTTTACGTGATTTGGACGAAAGTTTGGAATCGACTGATACTTTTACTGCATGCATCATAGACAAAGGTTTGCCTCTACCGTTATTTTGTTGAATTTCTAGAATCGCATGTACCAATAATGAATTATCACGTACCAAACATGCTAATTAAGTTTCTTGTCAGTAAAACCGGAAAAGCCATTTTTGAAATCTATCCTTAGCATCTTCAAAATTTTCGAGATGAGTTGTTGGTGGATATGTCACTTCATTTTGGTGCTAAAATAGTTAGATTACTACCCACCTTTCTATTACCCGCTGTGGAGTACCTGGTTAATGACTGTTCTGCAACGTCACATCTCAATTTAAGCACTTTAAACTGAATAACCTAACATTTAAGGGTAATGTTAATTGTTAGATTACATATTAAATAAAAAACTAAGTGTTTTTATAATTTATTTTTAATTAATCTGTAGTAAGGTAATGGTACCTTTTGTGTATTATTAAACCAGTGTTCAATTGTCTTGTAAATATCTAATGTAAAAATTATTTGAAACGTTTAAAATAGGTATTGAAATAAATTATATTTATTTATTCTCAAAAATACTATTATCAAAAAAGGTTTTTCAGTTTTAATTGGCCCTCTATAGTATTAAATTAAAATAAAAAGGTACAATATTATAATAATTAATATAAGGAAAATCGTATTTATTACTTTATTTATCCTACATATCCAAGCAGCTACAAAACTAGTTTTAGGATCGAGTTGTTCCATGGACAATTTAAATATTCTTAAATTCCGCTGGGTTTTCCTAAGAAAAGTGTGGAGTCCTTTCAATTTTTAAGAGTTTTCAAATGCCATGAAGTGTGGGTAAAATTAAAAATTGAAGTACTTTCAGAATTCTATAGGATATGCAGTATTTCCTTCTCACTTGTAAAAACGGTTTAAAAATATTACATTTCGTGATATATTCCACAAAATTAAATAATTTATTAATCTCTAGTACGTCGGCAATGAGTTTACTTTATGAATGTATAAACACTGTGATTGCTGTGTTGATTAGTATTTCATCTGGAATGCCAAATCATGCTGCCAGCATACAACTTTGTGTTCAAAAATTGAGGATTCTTATAGAAGATTCAGATCAAAATTGTAAGTAACAATTTTTTAGTTATGTGTACAAAGTATAAAAAACTAAATTTAGAACGGAAGTTTTTTACTGCTTCGATCAGATTAGGAATCATTGACCTTAGGATTAGATTATGCCAATTTAGAGTAATTTTCCGACGTTAATTTAGTTTCCGTTGTATAGCCATTTTGACAAGATCGTGTATGGTGAAAATGTTCCCGGGATAGCATTAGATGGATGATTTGGAAGCGAGCAGATAGCGCCACATATTTCATCATTAGTGTCGCGTATGCATCACGTTATGAAGCCGTGACAAAGTCGAAGACTTGTTAGCAGATGGGTGAAACGCTATTCCAACGTAAAATACGTCGATGATTTATCGGATCGTGGCTCTGTTAAAAAATCACGGAAAAAGAGTGTTCGAGATTTTTTTTACCATCTTTGCTTGCGGGCAAGCAGTTCTGTGTAAAATGGGTCTTTGTCATTTTTTTCGGACGAAGCTTCTTGGGCGTCCTTTTCCATCTACTCACTCCAATAGACTCATCAGGACCGTTAAATACCCGATAAAAGTACACATTTAAAGCTGTTTCCTGAAGCAAGCAAAAATTTCTGAAGATTTTGCCTCTGAGCTGCCAGGCAATTATTAAGAGTGAAGGTGACTGGAAAACTGTGAAGCAACAGTAAGTATGTGTATATTTTTTTCCCTTTATTGTTCCAAACAGTTTTCGAGTACACGCTTTTGTCAAATAAAATGTAAATCTTATGTTGGGATGTTGGATTTAGGTGATTCAAAAATACACGGAGGTGTTCTTCGCATTGTAGCTAAATGACATCAGGTATTTGACTCGCGCCTTTCTCGAATCATTCAGTGTTGTAATGTCGAAAGAATATGGATGTCTGACGATGTTTGATTCATCAATTTAATACAGTCTAATCCAAAGAACCATGATTTCTCGAAAAAGTAAATTGTTCATTTAAATTTTTGATATTTCTAGTAAAATACTTGGGATTACTTGCTATGTCCAAAATCCTAAAAACTCACCCAAAAAGTGTGCAGGCTCACAAAGACTTGATACTACAATGTTTAGAAGATAAGGATGAATCTATAAGACTTAGAGCTTTGGATTTACTGTATGGAATGGTAAGTATTTTTACTTGAAGATAGTTCTGGTGTCTAGTTCAATATAGCCCTTTTGTATACATTTGATAAGATTTTATGTATGATTTCTTCCCAAGACCTTTTTTAAAACTTTTACTCAAAACTGGGTATAATAACAAACATAAAATACACTATTTCACAGTATGAGTGTTATGAAAAGTCACTTTATAGGTATAAAACTATGCTGTAGTACTTCAAAATACAATCGTACATAAGGTTGTTCAATGCAAAGATTATTAAGTTGTAGTAGCAGTCATTTACATTTGGAGACTTTAATTAATTACAAAATGTTATAATGTATATTTTTGGCAAACGTTAACATATTTTTTAGGTTTCTAAAAAAAACCTTATGGAAATAGTAAAAAAACTGATGGTACATATGGATAAAGCAGAAGGAACAATATACAGGGATGAACTGCTTAGTAAAATTATTCTGATTTGTTCTCAGAATAATTATCAGTTTATTATTAACTTCGAATGGTATATAACTGTGTTAGTAGAACTAGCACAGATGGAATTCGGATCAAAACAAGGTAACATACTTTTTAAGTTCGTTATTTGGATGAGTGGGGAGACACAATTAAAACATCTGTCTGTAATCCCCTGCAAAATAATGAAATAATTTAATATTTAACAGTTTCCAAAAGAGCAATTTAAAAGTTGTTATTAACATTTTGATATGAATGAATTATCTTTTTTGAAAATTGGATATCCTCTAATACTACATAGTATTATGGTCATTAAGTAAAAATTAAACTCCGATAGCTTATTGTTATAGTAATAAACATGTATCAGGGTACAAATATAATAGTTATACCAGCAACTCATTTCAAAACTATTTATATTCTGTAAGCAAGTAAACCACATCTATCGCTTGCAGCTAAAACTGAAACTTTTATGTATAATGTGTTCATAAAATTTTATAGTTTCGATTTTTAAGGGTTTGCATTACATACATACATATCTAGATAGAATCTTCCCAGTTAGCTCTGTCAAGTTCTTCCTTGAGAGCCAACTAATATCTTTCTTTCACTTCATGTTGATGTAGTTTGTAATCCTTGATACTTGGTTTATTATACTTATTATTTTCTATTCCTACCTGGGCAGGTTTTTCTGTATATTTAATTTTTGTTTTCTCCAAGAAATGGTCACTACCAATTTCTGCTCCTCTGAACACCCTTATGCCATTTACTTCTCTCCTTTACTCCCTTTGTATTAGGATTAAATCAATAATAGACCTGTCATTTTGACTGTCCATATGTCTGGTGTACTTATGGACGTCTCTATGGCTGTAATGGGTATTACCTACTATCATGTTATTAGTTAGACAGAAGTATATTACTCGTTGACCATGATTATTAATAATATCCTCACTATATTGCCCCACTGGATGATCTTTTTCATTACTTCTAATCCACCCTACCATTAAGATCGCCTATAATGATTATTTTATTGTTCGCTTGATCTTTTTCTTCTTGGAAGGTCTCCCAGACCAAATCTTTACTTGTCTTCCTTTCATTATCTGACTGTCCATATACCACTGGCACTGTCAATTTATCATTTTCTCCCTCGTTAATATTAATACTTAATTCAATTAATAATTTTCCATTCCTCTGTGTATTTAGTATAATCCCTATTAATTATTATTGCAACTCCTCCCTTGCTCCCTAATTTTCCATTACCCCACTGTATATTAATATGTGATCATTTCTTAGCTTTTTGTATCCTTGGTTTTTCATCTTTGTTTCGCATAGCCCCAGGAGTTTAAGGTCATTCTTCTTAAGTACACAAAAGAACTTAAAAAAAAATTCAGAAGCCTTTTACAACCTTCTATACTGATGTCGGTCGCTTGGCAGGCTGACTTGGGAGGAGTGTAACTACATCACCTTAGCGGGCGAACCGTGTGGTACAAGTTCCAACCTAACCATAACACAATTCCCGTTACTTTTGGGTCCCCCACGTATATATATATATATATATATATATATATATATATATATATATATATATATATATATATATATATATAATATACGACTAAAGAAAATGTTCTATCTTTATGTGTGTATAGTACTTTGAAAAACGGAATAATAAGTCAGTTTTAGTCATAAATAATAAATGTGTGAATATGCACTTTCAATTTCGGAAAAATGGTAATACAATCTGAAAAATTGTTCTTTTAATTGGGACTAGACTGAGTTACCAAATTTAAATAATCAATTTGTGATTTGTTCCGTTGTTCCACAGGACCATTGCAATTTTAAATTGAAAATATTTGTAGGACATGTGATTGCTTCTCAACTTATGGATGTTTGTATTAGAGTTCAGGCTATAAGATCTTTTGCGGTAGCAGAAATGGCCCAGTTACTTGACGTTTACACGTCAACTTCACAATTTACTATTATGCAAGAAGTTTTATATGCTGCTGCGTGGTTAACAGGAGAATTTGCTAGGTAAGGTGAGAATAAGTTTAAAGTGGGTTATGTAACGAACTGGTCTCATCTGTCAAGTTTTTTATATCTTTAATAATGTAATAATTTGACTCATCCTGGTTTATACCGTAATACTGGTTATAAAACAAACAATTTTTCAAATTAATAATCTTTGAGAAAATTTATATAATATGCAGATAACATATCATTTTTCGTAAAAGTTTTTTGACTAAAATAGGTTTTATTTCATATTCCTTATTTTCAGCGAATTAGAAAATCCAGAACATACTCTACGATGTATGATCAAATACAAATCTCTCCCACAACACATCGAGTCAGTTTTCATACATAATATTATAAAACTTTTTGCTCATGTTATGGAAAAATATGAACTAGCAAGTCGATATGACATTATTCTAGAATTGTGTGACTTGATTTTGGATAAAATGGATGATAGCATAAAATCAGTCGAGCTTGAAGTGCAAGAAAGAGCCAGTACAGTCATTATCATTATTAATATTGTTAAAGAAGAGATTCAGATTAGTAAGTTTATTTTTTATTCTAACTTTTTAAGTCTGAAACCTTGTTTTAATATGATAATACTAAAATACTAATACCTATGTTTTCTTCTACAACTTTTGCATAACACTAACATAGTAGATTTTGATGATATCAATTGGATGCATTTTGACATATCAATCTACAGATTATTTATTTTGTTTTTTAGAAAAAAATTCTAAATTAATGGATTCTATAGAAGAACCACAGCCCAATGAGTTAATAGCTAATGAGATTTTAAGTTTGTTTAGTGGAGAATTGAATCCAGTTGCACCAAAAGCTCAGAAAAAAGTTCCTGTGCCTGAAGGGTAAAAATTAATTTTAGAATCGAAAACAAAAGGTCAAACAAATTTAGTATGTCTACAATCATAGCAATTTAACTTTACATCATCCTTAATCTAACATCTTTACAGATGTATAGTGATCAAATAATATGAAAAATAATGAGTATCATAACTTAGCCTGGATTTCCAACTCCTTTATAACATTCCTGATCGTATTCTGCCACTTTAATCAATTGTCGCGTGTTCCATGTTAAAATGCAAAAGGCTCTCCATGGTAGCTTCCCAGCGCATGGGAGATCTGTCCCTTCTTCTCTTGCCCTCAGGCATGGATGATCACTGTTTCCATGACCTCGCTTCTAGTCAAATGACTAAAAATCCACATTATTCCAGCAAGTACTGCAGTTAGTAGCCGTTGGGTGGGCTTAATTTCGTTCAGAATAAACACGTTGGTTCGGTGTTCAGACCAGCAGACATTCACCATTTTCCGCCAGCAGAACATTTCAAACACGCCTATTCGTTTTCGATCTGCTGTTCGAATTGTCCAACTTTCAGACGCATATTTAAATACAGGGAGCACCAGGGTTTAGACTAGATTGATTTTCTTGTTCCTCGTGATATCGCTACTCTTCCAAATTTTCGATAACTTTGTCATTGCTGTTCTCCCTAATTGTATTCTTCTGCGGATTTTGTCTTCATTGCTCCCAGTATTGTTAATTAGTGCTCCTAGGTAGATAGTCCTGCCCACTACATTAAAATCAGAGATGCCTCCGACATTTGGTTGGTTGTCGTTTACCCTGTCTACTATCATCAGTTTAGTTTTGCATGTGTTGTTCCCGAGTCCATATTCTACGCTAATATTTTTCAGTCTGTCAATCAGCGACATCAACTCATCCTTACTTCCGGCAATTAGGAGAATATCAGCAAAACGGAGGTTATTTTTGTTAACGCCACTCATCTTCATTCCACCAGACCAGTTCTCCAAAACACGTCTCACTATGTGCTCACTGTAGATATTCAAAAGCTGATGCGACAGCACACATCTCTGCCTGACTCCTCTCCTGATTTTACAACTAGGTGACAGCATCCCCTCGATTTTAACTGTGGCAGGGCTATTATCATATAATTGTAAGATCCTAACGATGTGACTGGTAATTCCCATCTCCAACGTTATTGACCAAAGCCTTTAAAAGACACCCTCATAGATCTGTATTTCAAGATAAGAATAATTTAAACTTTGAAATTCAGTTGGTGTTTCTATAAATTGCTCTTAGATCACTCGTAAAATTTGAAGCAAGGAAAAGGCTAATCAAAGATCTTAAGGGAAAATCGCCCGATTAAATTGGGTGATACTTTGGTGTATGTGGTTTTTAACCTCTAAAATAAAAGTAATATTGCCATAAAAGAATCTGTCAAGTCACATTGGTTGAAACTTTGTCGTAATGTACCAGGTGTACAAGTTTGAAATGCGGATTTCAGACAACAGATGATGCACCAATGCAGTTTGTGCTATAATGATTTGACACTGCGCCATTTTGTTGTGTCATTAACAAGTGTCAGACGCGCACGAGTGATAAATTGGAAAAGTGTGTGCATAGTGTTGTGTTGTTGTGTTCAATATGTCGACATTTATACCGAACAAAGAGCATTCGCGGAAAGCATTAATTTTTTGTTTTCATTTGAAGAAAACTGCTGTTGAATAATACCGATTACTTTAAGAAGCTTTTGGTGAACATGCTCCATCGCAACATACGTGTGAACGATGGTTTCGCCGTTTCAAAAGTGATGACTTCGATGTTGCAGACAAGGAACGTGGAAAAAACGCCAAAAAAATACGAAGATGTAGAATTGCAAGCACTGTTGGACGAAGATGATTCGCAAACACAAACACAACTCGCCGAGCAATTGGGCGTTAGTCAACGAGCTGTTTCCAATCGGCTACGAGAGATGGGAAAGATTCAGAAGACCGGTAGATGGGTACCACGAGTTGAACGACAGGCAAATGGAAAAGCGCAAAAACACGTGTGACATTTTGCTCGCTACAAAAGGTAGTCGGTACAAAAGGAAGTCGTTTTTGCATCGTATAGTTACAGGGGATGAAAAGTGAATTTATTTTGAGAATCCCAAGCGCACAAAATCATGGGTAGACCCAGGCGCACCATTCACATCGACTGCAAGACCGAATCGCTTTGGCAGAAAGACGATGCTCTGTGTTTGGTGTGACCAGAGGGGCGTGGTCTATTATGAGCTGTTAAAACCTGGGGAAACAGTTAATACTAAAAGTTACCAACAACAATTGACCGATTTGAACCGTTCGCTGCTTGAAAAAATGCCAGAATACCGAAAGAGGCAACACAAAGTCATTTTTCTTCATGACAGTGCTCCATCACATACGGCAAAACCAGTTCGCAACACGTTGGAAGCACTCAGCTGGGAAGTTCTACCCCATGCGGCTTACTCACCAGACTTGGCTCCTTCCGATTACCACTTGTTGCATCGATGGGTCACGCACTTGCTGAGCAGCGCTTTGGTTCGTACGAAGATGTGAAAAAAAGGCTCGATGAATGGTTCGCAGCAAAAGGGGAAGATTTTTACTGGCGTGGTATTCACAAATTGCTCGAAAGATGTATAACAAGCGATGGAGCATATTTTGAATAAAGCACTTTTTATCATTCTTTCGAATTTAACATGTTTTTTTTTGGAAAAAAAATCCGCATTTCATACTTGTACACCTGGTAGTTTACCCTTTTAAATAAAACTTGCTGTTGACACGAGCAATACTACTGGTTGTCCAAATTGTGTATGTGGAGTACAAAACCGAACTTTAGTAGGACAAAAATTGTTTGTTGATTATGTAGTTTCATGTAGATACAACTGGAGCTATCTTTTTTTTTATTAATATAGAAAAGTATTAAAAGTTAAATATATTTTTAATGTAGGTTAGATTTAGAGGCCTGGATAAATGAGCCAATAGAATCATCCGAATCAGAAAGTGACACGGAAAATACAGAAAACTTGTTTGTTAAGTCTGAAAAATTCGAATTTGCTGGAAAGTCTGAAAAATATCAATATGAACCTACCGAGGAAGACATTAAAAAGGTAGGATATAATATAATCGGATATTTATTTCTTTTTCAAGTGTTAAAAGCGAGTTTTTTGTTGAAACTGAACATAAAACTTTATTTTTTGATGTCAAGTTAGGATTAAGAACTTCAAAAAACACTGGAAATAAGAGTTTTGTTCAATATTAATAAAAATTAAAAACAATTTTTTAATTTAGCGGTTGCACAGATTTATGTTAAACAGAATTTTGCTATGTAGTGTAGTTAAAGGTGGTGTATGCGTGTTTTTCGTTAAACATAAATACGAAAACCTAATATTTTTAAGTTTTTATAATAAATGTGGATTCAGAACACACAACAGATGTCCGAAATAATAGTTTTATTCTATAATTTTAATGATT
>CM032448.1:71172034-71192034 GCA_019049505.1 Pachyrhynchus sulphureomaculatus | reverse complement strand
TTTTTTAATTCCAAAACGGTACTTACTTAAAAAACATGCCTCGTATATATATATATATATATATATATATATATATATATATATATATATATATATATATATATATGTAGTAATGGTTTTTCGGGTATCCCGTGTTAGCTTGAAGTCCCTTGATGGACGGTTTCGCTGACGTTTCGATGGAATCTCATCCATCTTTTTCAAAGCGTTGATCACTGGTCGGTGTCTTGGCGTTGAATGTCGAGACTGGCCCTGAGTGCGCCGGTTTTATGTACTCGGGGGTGTTTCTATTGGTCGGACGGATCTGGCCAATAGAGGCTCGGCTTTGGCTGCGCGTTGTCGGTCCTGTGGTTCTTTGTAATGTTTGTGTTGGTGAAGTAACATATGGTTGAATTATTGTTTCTCTTGGTTGGACTTGGTACTGGGATAGAATATGTTTCCAAGAGTTCGGTAAACGTTGGCTATCATCCCGATTATTTAAGTTGTTGGGCCTCTTTTTCTATTTCTATGGCTTCTTTGATTACCCTAGTGGATATGTTATTACTTTTTTGTAGGGTTCTGGTTTTGTCAAAATCGATTTTGTGGCCGGTATTGTGTGCATGTTGTGCTAGAGAGGAGGTGGTGGATTTTTGTTTTTACGGCGTTTTTGTGCTCGTCTCTTCTGGCACTAATTTTCCTGTTTGTTTGGCTTATGTATGAAAGACCGCAGTCCTGACACGGAATTTCATATACGCCTTGGTCTTCTAAGGCTATAATGTCTTTTGGTGTAGGTAGAATATCTTTAATTTTTTGGTTGGTTGTGTAAATGGTCTCAATTTGGTGTTTTCCTAGAAGTCTTCCTATTTTGTCTGTGATGCCTTTTACATATGGGAGAAATGCTTTTGTAGTATATGTCTTTCTTTCCTGTTTGTGTTGTTTATTTAGGGCCCGCCGGATCGTGTTTTGACTATATCCATTTGAAAGTAAAACGTTTCGAAGGAGCTTGGTTTCTTGTTGCAAATGTTCCTTGTCTGTTAGGGTTTCTGATCGGTGAGCTAAGGATTTGGCAACGGAGAAGAGTTGGGCTGGGTGATGATGTGAGCTGGCATTTAAGTATCTGTTTGTATGTGTCGGTTTTCTATATACTGAGTGAGACAAAGAACCATCTAATTTTCTTTGAAGCAAGACATCTAGGAATGGTAGTTGTTCTGTTGCCTCCCTTTCCATTGTAAATTTAATGTTTGGATGTATGTTGTTAAGGTGTTCCAGGAACTTGTTTAAGTTGTCTTCACCGTGTTGCCATACCACAAAAGTGTCATCTACGTATCGAAGCCATGTTTTCGGTTTATGTGGAGCAGTTTCTAGAGCTAGTGTTTCGAAATGCTCCATGTATAGATTAGCTAGTGCTGGTGACAATGGAGAGCCCATGGGTGCACCTTCTATTTGTTTATATTTTTGGCCTGAATAGACGAAGTCAGTATTAGCGAGGCAGTGTTTTGATAGACTGATGACGTATTCGGGCAGGTTGTATTTTGTCTCTATGATAGACAACACAAACAGGAAAGAAAGACATATACTACAAAAGCATTTCTCCCATATGTAAAAGGCATCACAGACAAAATAGGAAGACTTCTAGGAAAACACCAAATTGAGACCATTTACACAACCAACCAAAAAATTAAAGATATTCTACCTACACCAAAAGACATTATAGCCTTAGAAGACCAAGGCGTATATGAAATTCCGTGTCAGGGCTGCGGTCTTTCATACATAAGCCAAACAAACAGGAAAATTAGTGCCAGAAGAGACGAGCACAAAAACGCCGTAAAACAAAAATCCACCACCTCCTCTCTAGCACAACATGCACACAATACCGGCCACAAAATCGATTTTGACAAAACCAGAACCCTACAAAAAAGTAATAACCTATCCACTAGGGTAATCAAAAAAGCCATAGAAATAGAAAAGAGGCCCAACAACTTAAATAATCGGGATGATAGCCAACGTTTACCGAACTCTTGGAAACATATTCTATCCCAGTACCAAGTCCAACCAAGAGAAACAATAATTCAACCATATGTTACTTCACCAACACAAACATTACAAAGAACCACAGGACCGACAACGCGCAGCCAAAGCCGAGCCTCTATTGGCCAGATCCGTCCGACCAATAGAAACACCCCCGAGTACATAAAACCGGCGCACTCAGGGCCAGTCTCGACATTCAACGCCAAGACACCGACCAGTGATCAACGCTTTGAAAAAGATGGATGAGATTCCATCGAAACGTCAGCGAAACCGTCCATCAAGGGACTTCAAGCTAACACGGGATACCCGAAAAACCATTACTACATTTCACACCCGTGAGAACATTCGTTAAAACATATATATATATATATATATATATATATATATATATATATATATATATATATATATATATATATTGAGCTTATTGACGAACCAACACGGATCCCTGATCGAGACGGGGGGTTCGCCAGTCTTCTTGATCTGTTTTTAACCACCAATCCGGAGATTTACACGGTCACCGTAAATCCGCCGTTAGGTTCTTCCGACCATAAACTGCTTTCGACATCGAGTATCCTGCCAATCAGTGACAGAGAGGCTCCTAGGCCGCGCAAGATTTGGCACTACAAATCTGCTAAATGGGAAGATCTCATGGAATACTTTCGAACTTTCCCTTGGATGGAAGTTTGTTTTCGATTCGATAACCCATCTGACTGCGCCTGGGAGGTCTCCGATGTTATTCGGCTGGTATGGAAACTTACATCCCTTCTTCGAAGAAATGCTCCTCCAACGGCAAGCCTTGGTTCGACCGAAAATGCAAAGAAGCTGTTGCTTCTAAACATATTGCCTACCGACAATGGCGTGAAAATCCTAACACCGTAAATCGAAACATCTTTGTTCATGCCCGGAACAGATGCAAGGGAATTATCGACGAAACCAAGGAGGCACACAATCAACGAATTAGAAACAAACTTCTCGCTTGTCCCAACAATTCCAGGTCCTTTTGGGCAGTCGCTAAGGCAGTTAGTCAAAATTTTACCAAATTCACCATACCACCACTCACACGGCCAGATAATTCCATTGCAACCACACCTGTTGAGAGAGCGAACTTGTTGGCTGAACTCTTTGCTTCACATTCTACTGTCGATTTCCAAGGAAAAACACCACCTACTATTCCCATATTGCAGTCAAGGATGCCCGATGTTGTCTTCAGACAGCGCATCATAAAGCGTATTTTAATGAAGCTAGACACCAAGAAGGCTTCTGGCGCTGACGGAATACCTGCCATAGTTCTCAAAAACTGTGCAAGGGAACTAACACCAGTTTTCTGTAGACTTTTTAACCTATCCTACAGAAAGGGAATATTTCCGTCCTGCTGGAAATGTGCCACGGTTCAGCCGATACCTAAAAAAGGTAAGAAGACCTTGCCAAATAACTACCGACCAGTTGCACTGCTTTCAATAAAATCGAAAGTCATGGAAAAGGTTATCAATGAGCATCTTCTAAAATATCTTGAACGATTCAATATTATTAGCGATCACCAATATGGTTTTCGTAAACATAGACCAACAGGAGATCTTCTGACTTATGTAACACATGTTTGGAACAACGCAATTGAACACTTTGGAGAATCTCGAGCGGTTGCTCTTGACATATCCAAGGCATTCGACCGTGTTTGGCACGATGGACTGTTGGCTAAGTTACGCTTTTATGGTATGTCTGAAAGGTTCTGTTTGTGGCTCTCATGTTTCCTCAGAGAGCGTTCCTTACGAGTGGCGGTCGACGGATTTCTTTCTAACACCCTCACTATCAACGCCGGTGTGCCCCAGGGCTCCGTACTGTCTCCTACTATCTTTCTCATTTACATTAACGATCTGCTGGAAAAGACCCGGAATCCAATCTATAGCTTTGCAGATGACAGTACGCTTGTCTCTTCCTTCACCTTGAACGCTCGGACATCGGCTGCTCAGGCGAATATCCGCAGACAGCAGGAGGTCGTTCAACTTAACAAAGACCTGGAAGAAATTCTATCTTGGGGTGACAGTAACCAAGTGGAATGTAACGCTACAAAAACCCAAGCGGCAGTTTTTTCTAAGCAAGGAGAGCTTCTCAAAAGTTGGGAATATTATTTAGAACCAGAAAGCTTTACACCCCACAACAACTGTTAATTCTTTACAAAGCCCAAATTCGACCAACTATGGAATACTGCTCCCACGTTTGGGGCTCCGCTCCCAAACATACACAACGTTTGTTGGATTCTGTTCAGAGAAGAGCGGTCCGTCTGATTGGGGACCCGGAATTGACCGGCGGCCTCTATTCGCTGGAACATCGAAGTACGGTTGGCGACTTGAACCTGTTCTACAAGTATTTTCATGGAAAGTGTTCGAAGGATGTAGCCCGCTTAATTCCTCCCAAACCGGTGCATGTTAGAAATACACGTCGCGCTGATGCTTCGCATCCGTATGAGGTTCAGCTTGTTACTCCGCGTACAACGCTTTTCAAACAATCTTTTATATGGAGAACGTCATCTCTTTGGAATAATTTGCCCAGCGCTGTGTTTCCCACCGAGTACAATTTACAGCGATTCGAGAACAACGTGAATCGCTTTTTCCGCACTCGTGCCGCTCCTGGAGCGCTTTAGGGACTTCCCTGCAGCACGTGTGCTAGACCAATAAAAAAAAAATAAATATATATATATATATATATATATATATATATATATATATATATATATATATATATATATATATATATATATATATATATATAATTACACTTCAGGCAGGCTTCAGGAAGAGTTTTAGTACTTATGATCCTCTCTTAACTATCAGAACTTTAAGAGAAAGCAACATAATATAACTTAAAGTTGTACCTGCTATTTATAGATTATTATAAGGCTTTTGATAGTATCGAGAACTGGGGCGTCGAAAGAGCCTTGTATAACAGCAGAATATACTATAGGTATACTCAGCTCATATGAATAATTTATAAGGTTGAAACGATAGTGGAAACAGATAGTACAACAAATCGTATACCTATCAAACGCGGAATAAGACAGGGAGATTCCATGAGCCTAAAACTATTTATAGCAGCATTAGAAGTTTTTAAGAAGCTTGAATGGGAGAAAAAGGGGATCAGTGTAAACGGACAAAAGTTCAATGCGTTATGCTGATGATGTGCTAATATCAGATAATTTTGATGACATACAGGAGATGATTACTGAACTACAAAACAAATTAGAGAGGGTAGAACTACTGTTGAATAGAGATAAGACAAAGGCTATGATAAACGAAGACAGTCCACGAAGCTTGAGAATAGAGGGCAGAACACTCGAATATGTAGAGGAATACATCTACCTAGGACAAATAGTAAAGTGTGGAAAAGCAATTCAAACAGTAGAAGTACAGAGAATAATCAGACTGGCGTGCTCAGCATTTGGCAAACTAAAGAAAATACTAGCCAATAAAAGAATTCCTCTGAAGCTAAGAAAGATGGTATTCGATTATTGCATTTCTACCGGTTCCACCTACTCGGCCCAGATATGGACATTGACCAAGAAAACGATGGACCAACTCAGTAAAACACAGAGAGCAATGGAACGCCAGATGGTGAATATAAGATTACACGACAGAATCAGAAACGAAAGTATAAGACAAAAGACCGAAGTGATAGATGTAAAAGAACTGAAGAAATGGAGATGTATGTTTTCCAGAAGGACGGTGCGCCCGCGCACACAAGTCATTTGGTGCAAAATTGGTTGTTGGACAACGTTGACATGTTTTGGTCCAAAGAATTTTGGCCTCCCAATTGTCCAGATTTAAATCCTTTGGACTTCTATGTATGGAGCGTGGTTGAAAGGGTCACGTAACAAGTTCAGACATTCAAACGTCGCATCATTGAGAGCCGCTGTTGAAGCGGCATTCGCCGATATGGACCGTGACTCATTAAAACGGGCATGCTACTGCTTCATACCGAGGATGGAGTCGATCATTCAAGCAGAAGCGGGTTATATTGAATACATGTGTTCTTTATGATCTAACAAACAATTTAGTAAAAAAATCATTATAAACTTTTTTTTTTTTTTTTTGCAATTTTTTGCAGTAAAATTATGATTTTGGCGCCGCACCCTGCATATATATATATATATATATATATATATATATATATATATATATATATATATATATATATATATATATATAATAACCTGAACTAACCTAACAAACAATTTAGTAAAAAAATAATTATAATTTTTTTTTTGCAATAAAATTATGTTTCAAAAAAATGTTTAATTTGTTCGGATTTTGGCACCGCACCCTGTATGTATATATATATATATATATATATATATATATATATATATACTTATATATATATACATATATATATATATATATATATATATATATATATATATATATATATATATATATATATATATATCTATATATATCTATATATATCTATATATATCTATATATATCTATATATATCTATATATATCTATATATATCTATATATCTGTATATATATATATATATATATATATATATATATATATATATATATATATATATATGTATATATTTATATATATATATATATATATATATATATATATATATATATATATATATATATATGTATATATATGTATATATGTATATATGTATATATGTATATATGTATATATGTATATATGTATATATTTTTCATGCTTAAAAATTAAAGATCCCTACCCCTCCTGCACTCGTACAGGGAACGACGAAAATACACTTCAATTTGACAGACATGGGATCTGGATGTGTAACATAAAATAAAATAAATACAAATATACCTGGCGTCCAATACAAGAAATTTTTGGACAAAACATATTTTTTATATAAACCCGTATTAAGTTTTACCGACACGAGTAATTCCCTAAAAATGTTGATCTTTGCTTAGAATATAGAAAAAATACCAATATTATAATTAGTAATAATTTTGTCAATTCTGGGATATTTAAAATTGTGCTGTATTTATGTTTTCCTATTATTGTTTCAGTCCTCCTTTAGGTGAAGTATTAGCAAAGAAAGAACGTAACGAGTCCGACAAAGAAAAAATTAATAAAAAAGGAAAGAAGTCCAAGAAAAAGGTAAACAATGCAATACTTTAAGTATTTATTTACTTTTGATTTGAAATTTTTTTATATTCATTTAAGTAACCGGATGCATTTATTTTCAGGAGGAGAAAGAAAAAGATAAGAAAGAAAGCAAACATCATAAATCGGAAAAAAGAAAAAAAGAAAAGGTTGAAAATTTGCTTAAATTTGATGGAAAAGAAAATGACGAAGAATCTAAGACAGGAACTAAAAATAAAAAAGTGAAAAAAGATAAGAAAAAATTGAAGGATAAGGAAAAGGAAGGTAAAAACCGTTTATAAACATTTTTTTCACGAATATTTTATTCAATAAACCTTTTTTATATTAAAGTGGCTAACCTAAAAATAAAAGTTTTAGCGTTCACCAGACTATATTGTCAAAACTTAAAAAAATATGTGTTGGGTTTTTTGGGAAGACTACAAAAACTGTTAAATATGTCAATATACTTAGAATTAGAAAAAATAAAATTTATGGAATTTTCTACAAAATGAGTATAAAGAGAAAAATGTCATTTTCCTGCAGAAATAATTTTAAACAATATCGGGTTAATCAACACATATTTATATAAACATTACATTGCATTAAAAATATTAATATAATACTTTGAAAATAATGTATTGTTAACATCTGTGGATTTATGGGATAGTAATGTTATGCAAATGTAGAGTAATATTAACTGTTAACCAGCGAGTTAAAGTGACAGAGTTTACTCAAAGTTATTGTTTAGATTTTTGTCAGGTATCTCTGAGAGCAAATGGGTGTATCCTATTATGCGATCTCACCTTTCTAATAACCTATCGCAATCGGAAACTTTAACCAACCTTCATAAAAAAACTTTTTCGTACAAAAACAAAAACACAATCCATAGGAAATAAAGTGAGCACCGTTCTCCTAAAACAACGAATAAAATCACTGACACAGAATAGAAACTCAACAGATACTCTGGAACTGTCGTAGTAGTGCACGGAAACTGTCTGAAATAGTAAAGGCATAACAGAAAATTACAAAAGTTAAAAGCACACTCCATAGAACACATAACGTCTCATATATCACAATACCAATTTTGAGCAGCTAAAATTAGTATCTTAAGCAAGGGCTTTAATTATGCTGAAACCTCAAAAAGAACCCCAGTTGAAGAAATAGTTGCCAACGCTGAAACAAGCCTGATACGCCTCGACGAACAAACAGCCGAACAGATACGTTAAGACGTCCCAAGATACTGACATTTGTCAAACCGTTTAGATGAAACCTAACCGCAGAAGAATCCAAAGCTAAAATGGAAAATCTTAACATAATGTCCGCCGTTACGGGGAAACGCCACTTTCCTTATGGACATTGAAGAATATGCAAATAAAATTATAACCCTTCTTGAAGATACAGTTACAAACCAGCTTCCAGAGATCCTACATTATAGGAAAAAAAAACAAGATAAAAAGAAAATTAATTCATCGATACATAAATATATCAAAAGGAAACCCATCTCTACAGAAAAATCAAACATATCCGAAATTTTATAGTCTTTCCAAAAGCCACAAAGTCGGATAATAGTCAGGGCTTTCAAATCCCCAGTACATAAGCTCGAAAAAACCTAGCAAATATACTGCAACATATAGCAGAAAAAGCCACCTCATATGTGCGAAACTAACAACAGGTTATGCAGATGTTATACTTCCTGTACTATAAATCCAAACGGCATCATCCCATTCCGGGTTTCGACGTCAAGCCGTCATGTTCCACCAAACTAATTGATGAAGCAGTATAACAGATAACACAGAACGAAAACATCGCAGCCCGTAATAGATCTGTTAAGACATTGCTTGAAAAATGTCTAGTTCATATGGTGGTTTAGAATATAGATATCTAAATGCGAAATATTACAATTGCAGTCCTTGGAGAACGCGTCTGTTTCCAGGTTAATATATATATATATATATATATATATATATATATATATATATATATATATATATATATATATATATCTATATATCTATATCTATTATATATATAAAATGCAACGTCTCTCTGTCTGTCTGTCCGTTAGTGCGCTTATCACTGGAGAACCACTTATTCGATTTACGTACTTTTTTTTTAAAACATACATTTTAAAACATACATATGTTCTTTGGCCAGGTTATAGGCTATATTACGATAGGTAGCATAAGGAATGAGCAGTGACGATAATAGTGAATGAGGTCGGAAAAAAGTTTTCCGCTAGCGCGTTCCCTTGCAATACACAGCCTAAACCATTAAATATGGAACAATATTATGTAACAGAGAATATCTATAATCTATAATATATATAAAATGCAATGTCTCTCTGTCTGTCTGTCTGTCAATTAGTGCGTTTATCACGCGAGAACCACTTATCCGATTTACGTGTCTTTTTTTAAATTCATACATATATTCTTTGGCCAGGTTATATAAAAATAATAATAATAATCTATATCTATCATATATATAAAATGCAACGTCTCTCTGTCTGTCTGTCTGTCCGTTAGTGCGCTTATCCCTCGAGAACCACTTATCCGATTTACGTGATTTTTTAAATTTATACATTTGTTCTCTGACCAGGTTATAGATATATATTTTATTACATCTATAATATATATAAAATGCAACGTATCTCTATCTGTCTGACTGTCCGTTAGTGCGCTTATCACTGGAGAACCACTTATCCGATTTACGTACTTTTTTTTTTAAACATACATAGGTTCTCTGGCCAGGTTTTAGGCTATATTTTATTACGATAGGTAGCATAAGGAATGAGTAGTGACGATAATAGTGAATGAAGTCGGAAAAAAGTTTGCCGCTAGTGCGTTCTCTTGCAATACACAGCCTAAATCTTCAAATATGGAACAATATTATGTAGCAGAGAATATCTATAATCTATAATATATATAAAATGCAATGGCTCTCCGTCGGTTTGTCTGTCGATTAGTGTGTTTATCACGATAGAACCACTGATCCGATTTACGTGTCTTTTTAAATTCATACATATATTCTTTGGCCAGGTTATATAATGATAATAATAATCTATAACTATAATATATATATATATATATATATATATATATATATATATATATATATAACATGTAACGTCTCTCTGTCTGTCTGTCTGTCCTTTAGTGCGCTTATGAATTGAGAACCACTTATCCGATTTACATGTTTTTTTTTTAATTCATACATTTGTTCTCTGGCCAGGTTATCTATAATCTTCTATAATATATAAAATACAACATCTGTCTGTTCGTCTGTCTGTCTGTATATCTGTCTATCTGTATGTCTCTCCGTTATTGCGCCTTATCCTATTTACGTGCTTTTTTTTTTAAACATACATATGTTTTCTCTGCAGGTTATCTCTAATATACATAAAATACGTTTCTTTGTCTGTCTGTCTGTCCGTTAGTGCGCTTATCACTCTAGAACCACTTATCCGATTTACGTGCTTTTTTTTTAAACATACGTATGTTTCCTGGCCAGGTTATAGGATATATTTTATTACGTCAGGTAACATAAGGAATAAGCAGTGACGATAACAATGAACCAGTTGAAAAAAAAGTTTGCCGCTAATGCGTTCTCTTGCAATATGGTACACTGCCTAAACCATTAAATATGGAATAATATTATGTAGCAAAGAATATAATATATATAAAATGCAATATCTGTCTGTCTCTCCCTTGGTACACTTATGACTTGAGAACCACTTATCTGATTTACAAGATTTTTTTTTTAATTTATACATTTGTTCTCTGGCCAGATTATCCATAATCTTCTATAATATATATAAAATGTCTCTCTGTCTATCTGTCTGTCCGTTAATGTGCTTATCACTCGAGAACTACTTATCCGATTTACGGGTTACGTGGGTATAATAATAATAATCTTTAATATATATATATATATATATATATATATATATATATATATATATATAATGCAACGTCTCTCCGTCTGTCTGTTTGTCCGTCCGTTAGTGCGCTTATCACTCGAGAACAACTTATCCGATATACGTTTTTTTTTTTTTAGATTCATTCATATATTTTCTGGTCAGGTTATACGATATATTTTATTACGTTAGGTAACATAAAGAAATAAGCAGTGACGATAATAGCGAATCAAGTTGGAAAAAGTTTGCCGCTAGCGCACTCTCTTGCAATACGCTGCCCTAAACCGTTAAATATGAAACAATATCATGTAACAAAGAATACAATATACATAAAATGCAACATCTCTATGTCTATTTGTCTGGCCGTTAGTGCGCTTATCACTTGAGAACCACTTATCCGATTTACGTGTTTTTTTTTTATTTATACATATGTTTTCTGGCCAGGTTATATAATCACAATCTATATAATAATATATATAAAACGTAAGGTATCTCTGTCTGTCCGTTAGTGTGCTTATCATTTGAGAACCACTTATCCGATTTACGTGTTTTTTTTTCAATTCTTAACTTAATATGTATCAAAAAAAATCTATAATATATATAAAACGCATCGTCTGTCTGTCTGTCTGTCCGTTACTGCATGTAGCACTCAAGAACCACTTATCCGATTTACGTATTTTTTTTTTATAAAATACATATGTTCTCTGGCCAAGTTTATCACTGAAGAACCACTTATCCGATTTACGTACTTTTTTGTCTATAGTGTTGGCTGGTGATTTGAATATTGATTTTTCTAATGTATCAAATTCGTCTGCACGAGTACTGAATAATTTAATAACTTCGTTTAATTTGACTATGCACGATTCTGGGCCGACTCGACTTTCTCCACACTCTTGTTCTACAATTGATTATCTTCGTACGATTTTTGATAATGATGATGGCGGGTGTGAGATTGTTAATGCGGCCCTGTCAGACCATGAGGCTGTTGTTGCATGTGTACCGCTGCTTCGATCTATTTCTAAAGATAAAATAAGGCGCGGCAGGCTGTATTCAAAGCGAAACTTTGATAGGTTTACGGCTAATTTTGAGCGAATGGCGTGGGAGAAAGTTTTATGCACTGATGATCTCCTACATGGATTCCATACTGCTTTGGTTAATGCATTTAATAGTGCCTTTCCTGTGGTCGTTATTAAAAACAAAAAGAGAAAACCTTGGATCACACCGGGTCTCCGAGTTTCAGCAAGGAATATGAAATCCTTGCATCTTATAAGGAAATTCAATTTTGATAATATTGCTTTCATAGAATACTTCAATAGTTATCGTAACATATATAGGAAAATCATAAAAAACCGCTAAACGAAATTATTATCATTTGAGAATATTGAATGCAAAAAATAGATCTAGGGAAACCTGGAAAATTATTATAAACATAGAGGCGGCTCTGGTATCGAACCGGTTTCTTCTTGCGCTCTTGACGCCGGTCAAATTAATGATTACTACTACTGTAATATTGCACATAACTTATCAACAAAAATTGTTAATCCAGGGGATCCCATAAAATATCCCAGTCATGTCTCAGTGTCTGATACTTTTTTCTTGTCCCCAACTTCCACCATTGAAATGAGTGAGGTTTTAGGAGAAATGAGAAATAAGAATTCCTTTGGTGGGACGGTGTCTCTCTGAGGGTCCTCCTGGCAATGCCGCAGAGAGCCGTAGGGGCCCTGGCAGATGCATTAACGGCTCGTTTTCCAGTGGTACTTTTCCGGCATGTTTGAAGAGGGCTCTGATTGTGCCCTTGCATAAAGGTGGAGATTGTAATATCCCTTCGAATTTTAGACCCATTTCTTTACTCCCGACATTGGCGAAAGTGGTGGAGATGTTGGTCAGGAAGAGAATGGTTGATTTTTTGAACAAACATGACCTTCTTAGTGCGCAGAAATTCGGATTTCGTGCCTCGAGGAGCACGAACGATGCAATTTTTAATCTGCTTGAACGACTTTACCTCGAATTGAATTCTGGTGAACATGCTGCGACGGTGTTTTGTGATTTGACAAAAGCTTTCGACTGTGTTGATCATAGGATCTTGCTGTCAAAGCTGGACATTTATGGGTTTAGGGGGTTAGCTTGGGATTGGTTTCGGTCGTATTTGTCGGGCCGAATCCAGAGAGTGACTTTTAAGGATCAGTGCTCGGAGGGGGTTGGGATCAGTGTGGGTGTCCCTCAAGGCTCTGTACTTGGACCACTATTGTTTTTTGATCTATGTTAATGACCTGCCCCGTTTGACAGTGGCTGGCAGTTTTACCATCTTTGCTGATGACACCACAATTTTGTGGCACAATAAGGATGTGGGGAGACTTCGGGCCGATGTTCAGGCAGATTTGTCTAAGATGAAGGCTTGGTGTGATGATAACAAACTGTCCTTCAATATAGCCAAGACAAGGATTCTGAGCTTTAGATGCAATATAGAGAATGTTAATATTGAGAATGAGATCATCTCTTCAGCTGATAAGAATTCATTTCTCGGCCTAATAATTGACTCATCGCTGCGGTTTGAGGATCACACTGGCAACATCTGCAGCAAAATTTCTTCAGGCTGCTATGCCCTTAGGGTTATTGCAAGTAGCCTGGGGCTGGATGTAGCTAGAACCTTTTATTTTTCACTAGTTGAGGCTCATTTGAGGTATGGGATCTGTTTCTGGGCTTGCTGCTCTCGCGTTCACTTTAGTTCTGTTTTTATATTGCAAAAGAGAGCTATTAGATATATTTCAGGAGCTGGATTGCGAGTCATGTCGACCATTGTTTCCGAGGTTAGGGATTCTTACTCTTTGTGCCTTATTTATCCTGGAAACTGCTATAATGATCTTTAAAAAAACATCGTCTTGAGCAATGTCAGTCAGCCGGCACGGCACTAGGCGTGCGTTCGTCCTGCCATTGCCGGCCCCGAAAACGGAGCTGATCAAATCTGCAATTGTTTATAATGGCAAAAAAATATATAATCATCTGCCTCTCAAATTGAGAGGATTGAATTGCGAGAGAGTCTTTAGACGAAAGACTAGGGCCCTACTTATAAAAAAGGCGTACTATGTACTTGAGGAATTCTACAATGATAGACTGGAATAAGCATATTACAGTAGTTGAGTGGTTGGCATTTGGGTTGACATATGTGTTATTTTTATTTTTTTTTTATTTCTTTTATTTTATATTTACTGCATTGACTATTAATCTTGTTTTGTTTTTTTTATTTTTTCTTTTTTTGAATTCGTGTTTATTAATATAATAATAATTTAAGTTAAGCTTGCTTTGTCAACAAATACGTTGTATTTAAGGACAATAAAGCATATTCTATTCTATTCTATTCTATAGGATATATTTTATTACGTAAGGTAACATGAGAAATATGCAGTGACGTTAATAATGAATCAAGACAACGCGAGCGGAGCCGCGGGCACGGCTAATATATATATATATATATATATATGTATATATATATATATATATATATTTATATATATTTATATATATTTATATATATATATATATATATATATATATATATACAATACTTAAAAATTTTCTTGAACCATCAATTTATATTTGTTTTCAATTCTTGGGCTTTGGGTTCGTTTTATGAATATTTGGTATTTAAATGAAACTTAAATTGACGTTTCGCCCTTTGGTTTAGAGCATTTTCATTTTTTTCTTTATTTCTACAAATTATACAAAATATAAAAGTATAAAAATAATTTACATTTAGGTATACTAGTACAATACAACTTATTTAACACACACAACCATAAACCATTTACATAAATTCTTAGTTCTATCTTTAAAAATTAAAATCGCATGGGACCTACCTCGAATCTCACTTATTTTATTTACTACTGACAAGTCGTAGTGGCATTCTTATCGAATGTAGATTTTATTTTGTATTATTGATCCGTAATTTTTTTGTTTTTTGAATATTAAGCAGGTAGTCTTTTTGTTAATATATTAAGGATGAGTATACACTTTAAAATTTGTATAAATATGGCTAATTCCTTTTATATCACTTTTATCATTGACTGTAAATTTCTCATTTTTTTTTAATTTCGATCATTTCTAATTCTGCACTAGATATAACCACAGAAAAAGAGTTGCCTGTTACAGAATATATTGCGTCCATTGAGTCAGTAATAAATGATAAACCAAGTGAAGAGAAAGACACAATTAGAGCTAATATAACTAATATTATAACCAATCACAAAACTAAAATTAAAAACAACAAACAAAAAATGAACCTACTGCAAAAAAGAATCAAAAAAAACTTATACCGTACGAAACAATTTATTAAAGACAACCCCCAGATTGTAATAGCAAAACCAGATAAAACTATCAAAACTGTCATAATGAACACCAAAGATTATGAATCCAAGATGGAAACCCTTCTTAATGACCAAAATACATATAAGAAACTTAATAGTGACCCCACGAAAGTTTTTCAAAAGAAAAACAACGCCTTTATAAAAAAACTATTAAATAAGAAAGAAATAAGTAATGAAGAAGCCAAAAGGTTAATTATAAACAACGCAGTGTCACCTAAAATTTATGGTTTACCCAAATTGCATAAACAAAACATACCGCTAAGGCCAATCGTATCATGTTTAAAATCACCTCTTTATAACCTTTCAAAATACCTAGCCAAATGTATATCTAATATTACAGGTAAAAATAACTATTTTATCAAAGATTCATTCACATTTAAAGAATTCATTGACACGATAAACATACCACAAAACTATAAACTTCTTTCACTAGATGTTGTGTCATTATACACAAATATACCTAAAGAACTTGTACAGACTGCCATAAACAAAAAATGGGATCTATTAACAGAATACACAACAATATCAAAAGAAAACTTTATTGAAGCAATTAACCTTACTTTAAATACTAATTATTTCCAATATCAAGACAAATTCTATCAACAAATAGAAGGGTGTGCCATGGGCTCTCCTATATCCTCAGTAATAGCTCAATTGGTTATGGAGCATTTAGAAGAAAGTGTTATAAATAATTTAGAGTACAACATACTATTTTTCAAAAGATTTGTGGAGATTGTTTATTGGCAGTTACAACAGATAACACTGATAATGTCCTCCATGATTTCAACAGTTTCCATCAAAAATTGCAATTTACTTCAGAAATCGAAAATAACAATGAAATACATTTCCTGGATACAACTTTAATTAGAAAACATAACAAAATAATCACTAAATGGTATACTAAACCAACGTGGTCTGGCAGGTATTTGAATTTCTACTCTAATCACACAAAGGCACAAAAGGTAAGTGTTATTGTCGGTTTAACAGACCGGGCAATAGCGCTAACCTCACCAAATTTAAGACCGAAAGCACTGAATCAAATGAAATCAGTGTTAATACAAAATGGATTTAGAGAAAAAGACATCAACCAAACAATAAAAACAAGAACATACAAATTCTATAATAAAAAAATCAAAAAAGAGAAAACCAAAGAACAAAATCAGAACAAATTTCTCCCACTACCTTATACACGCGATTTATCAGAAAAAACTAGGGGGCACTCTAAAAAAATATGACATAACTATTCGTCACAAAACGCAGAACAAACTAAGCTCACTATTTACAAACTTGAAAAGCCAGGTACCAACCATGAACCAATCCAATGTAGTTTATTCGGTACCTTGTGCAGATTGCCCCATGCATTATATTGGTATAACGACCCAATTATTAAAAAACAGACTCAACGGACACAAGTATACAAAAAATGCAACAACGGCACTTCATAAACACACAACGGAACTTGGACATGACTTCAACTTTAATGAAACAAAGATTTTAAACAGGGACATTAATATTGGAAAACTTGCAATAAAAGAAATGATCGAAATTAAAAAAAATGAGAAATTTACAGTCAATGATAAAAGTGATATAAAAGGAATTAGCCATATTTATACAAATTTAATAAGGTAATATTTTAAAGTGTATACTCATCCTTAATATATTAACAAAAAGACTACCTGCTTAATATTCAAAAAACAAAAAAATTACGGACCAATAATACAAAATAAAATCTACATTCGATAAGAATGTCACTACGACTTGTCAGTAGTAAATAAAATATGTGAGATTCAAGGTAGGTCCCATGCGATTTTAATTTTTAAAGATAGAACTAAGAATTTATGTAAATGGTTTATGGTTGTGTGTGTTAAATAAGTTGTATTGTACTAGTATACCTAAATGTAAATTATTTTAAACTTTTATATTTTGTATAATTTGTAGAAATAAAAAAAAAAATGAAAATGCTCTAAACCAAAGGGGCGAAACGTCAATTTAAGTTTCATTTAAATACCAAATATTCATAAAACGAACCCAAAGCCCAAGAATTGAAAATATATATATATATATATATATATATATATATATATATATATATATATATATATATATATATATATATATATATATATATACACAGTCCCTGGCCAAATTATTAGACGCACTGTATTTTTTTTAGTAATTTTATGTTTCTTAAGAGTTTTTATGCAATAATGGTATATTTAAACTACAATATTATTGATTTTTATTTAAAAGAATTGTTGTAGACAATTTGTATTTATTTTTAACATATGGCAACACTGTGTTGACAAAGTGATACATGAACGTAAATAAGTACAAACCTGTATCAGTCGCGATCGGAATCGAGTCAGGTACGGACGTGTTTCTGTGGCTTCATGGACTGTGATTGTTTGTTTAACAGTTTTATACTACTCGGTTATTAGTTTATTTTGTATGCAGTGTTTTAAAAAAGTAATTGGACTATTTTCATTATGGGTAGAAAAGGCGATCTTTCACCAAGTAAAAAAGCTGAAGTGAAGGCCCTTGTGATTGAGAAAACATTTACAAACCGAGAAATATCACGAAGATTGGAGGTTTCTGAAGCTAGTGTACGACGCATAAAAAAGAAAATTGAGTCAGGGAAGGAATTAAGCCCGAAAAGAAAGAAAAGATGCGGTAGAAAACCAATTTTCACTCCACGGTCAGAGAGATGTTTGAAGAAAATTTGTGTAGAAAACAGATTTGCTACCACAAAGGTAATAAAATCACAACTCCAGGATGCTAGCGTAAATGCTTCTGAGCGCACTGTTCGAAGAAAATTGAAAGAATTAGATTTTAAGGCCTGTCGCCCCGCCAGGAAGCCCAAGTTAACAGTTGCAATGAAAGCAAAGCGCCTAAAGTGGGCCAAACAATGGCAAGACAAAGATGTGGACTTCTGGAGATCGGTAAGATACAGCAATTTAATCAATAATTGATACATTATTATCATTTTCAGTTAAATAAAGCAAATAAACATGGAAGTTTATATATTTTTCCTATTTTTGACAGGTCTGCTTCAGTGACGAAAGCACATTCGAAAAATTTTGCAGAATAAAGCTCAGTATGTGCGTCGTCGTCATGGAGAAAAGTTTCATCCTGATTGTGTCGTCCCGACGGTTAAACATCCCACCAAAGTGATGATTTGGTCAGTCAGGGCACTGGACGTCTGTACGTCGTCAAAGGAATAATGAGGCAAGATCAGTACAAAGAAGTATTACAAAATCGGTTGATTCCGCAGCTCAGAGAATGGTTTCCAAATGGGGAACCATTCACTTTCATGCAAGATGGAGCTCCCTGCCACACTGCTCGGTCTGTTAAAGCTTTTTTGGCAGAAGAAAAAAAAAAAAAATATCCCTCTGTTGGATTGGCCGGGTAATAGCCCTGATATGAACCCCATTGAAAATGTGTGGGAGCTAATGAAAAGAGAAGTGGCTAAAGATGTGATTACCAACAAAAACCCAGCTCCTAGAAAAGATTATTCATGTGTGGAATCATCGTCCTCAAATGCAGGAGACAGTACAATCTTGCATTGATAGCATGCCGCGCAGAATTAAAGCTTTGATAGCGGCTAAAGGTGGCTCAACTAAATATTGACTTTTACTAACATTAATTTCACTTTTCTTTAAAACTTAATAAACTTATGCTTTTCTAAATTAATGCTGTTTTATTTATGTCAAATAAATAGGTAATTGATTGGATAATATAAAAATAAAAAACAAATCAATTTAAAATAATAAAACGGTACAATATCACTCGGTAATTAATATTTTACATGAAATCTTGCAGTGCGTCTAATAATTTGGCCAGGGACTGTATATATATATATATATATATATATATATATATATATATATATATATATATATATATATATATATTTTGAATTATACCAAAAAATCCATAAATATTTGTATGAAAAACTAAAACACAATATGAACTAAAAATTAGCGTTATTGACCCATAATGAAAAACTGACAAGATCTTTATATTCCGTAAACACAACACTGAAAATGACATAACGTTCTACATTCTATTTTTACTGCTGCTATCGTCCACCCTTTCGAGAAATATAGGTTATGCTCAAATTTAAGTAAAATAGTATAGGTGAAATCCCACAAAATCGATTACCCCCCATTTTTTTCTTTCCTGCCTTCTTAAAACTGTATGTTTCATTCTTGCTGCAGGTAGTATAGTACAGCAAATTATTTTATTCGAGAGTTATGGCCCCAACAGACAGGGAAAGTGGTGGAAAAGCAAAGGAAAGAACATTTTTCGTGGTCTATATACCACGACTTTTTGCGACGATGGAAGTAAAAATGCAATAAATCATTATTTTTATTTGATATATAAAAAAAACTGAATTCTTCTGCATATTATTATACATAATTGTGGCTTATTACCTTTTAACTTCCAACTATCGACGTCGTTTTTCTACTTACCCTAGAGAGAGTTTTGTACTCATTTCTTCCATTTTTGTTTTAGGAAAGGTTAAAACAAAAAAGTCCACGTCAGGCTATGAAGAAGCTTTAGGTATATCAACCCCAACAAAAGAAAATTATCAAATATAGGT
>CM032448.1:71162034-71167034 GCA_019049505.1 Pachyrhynchus sulphureomaculatus | reverse complement strand
CCTTCACATATATAAGTTGTAATCTAAATACTGAATTTGACTTTTTCATACTAATGAATAACTTAATCCAAGTATAACGACTCGATATAGTTAATTTTCGTTACTGGTGTTATGGGATTTCCGTCCGTCCGTCGGTTACACCCAATTTTCTTCGACACTATTTGACATAGAAAGTTGAAATTTGGCTCACATATAGAAATTGATGGCCTAATCAGAGCCGTGTAGTTTTGAAAGTTAAATTTTGACTTATGGGGTTAGTTTTGAGTGGTGAAATCGGAAGAGAAAAAAAGTTTTTTACCAGGTCATCGAGTGGGGTGTCAAATGAAAGCTTGTGAAAATACAACAAATATATATGATGTAATACTTGCACACACTTTTCTTTGTATTCTTTGAAAAAGATGGGAAAAAACACCCCTGTCAACTCACCTTATCTCGAATAGTACTGATCAAACAATTTTTGAAAAAAATCTTGAATAGTCTTTATAGAGTGTAGATTGAGCGACAATTATCACGAGGGTTTATGTTTGATAATTTATCTGGTATAAAAAACTATTTGTCTTGACAGTATGGTGAAGGTTTTTTCGTGGAAAGTGAATTTAAAGGGACTAAGAGCTACGAAATATCAAAACGTATTTGGTGCGATCAGTAATATACTCATATAATTTCCAGTACACTCCTTTAAGTATTTGTTTAAAGGCAATAACGGTACGGAACACAAGTCCAACTTGTCTTGACCGTTTTTTTTTTGTATTTAAGATGTTCCCAGCGTTCCAAAAAGCTTTTATGCCTTCACAAACCGGTGTATACTTTTTCTCGTGATTTTGAGTGTTTCTGAGAGTTATTACATAAAATTTACTCACAGCTTTTTGTCGCATATTATAATTTTTACAATTAAATTTTTTTTATTGTAAATAAAAAATCGCATCTCGGTCATATATTTTACGTTTAAATTTACAATGAAAACCGGAAAATGATACAATTTTGAAATGACACATTAAACTTGTAGATGCTCCCTACTAGTTTATGATGTACAGCACCAGTCTGGAAAATTCAGAGGTCATATATATATATATATTATATATATATATATATATATATATATATATATATATATATATATATATATATATAACGATTCCCCTTTCCAGATATTGAGATAGCCGAAATTTGAGCTCGATTAAACGACGTTAACCCGTGCCGCTCGTCGCTCAAAGTTTGAAAAAATCCAAATTTTTGGTCAAAAAGCTGACATATGGAGCCATAACTCCAGAACGGTAAATAATAGAAACACGCTTAATATCTCAAAAGAAAGCTAATGTTGTTTCTTCAAAATTTATATTCTATACATAATTGTTGTTATTTTAAGTCAAACCGAGTTAGCCCCAAAAACGTGACCTGGTACCACTAGGAGCATACTTCGTATATTTTGTTATTAAGTGATAAATTTTGCTTTTTTTGGTATATTTTTTGAGTTTAAAGTAGAAATATAATAAAAAAACAAGTAATACTGATAAGTCTAATGACATTTTTTATTTGAAAATATAAAAATTAGGTATATAATACATACAAAACAGACACAGAAAAGATACAGACGTAGTACCACATGAGTTGATAATTTTACTTAGTTATCTAATCTATTCTAGAGCTTTTGTTAAAGTAGTTTTTGAAACGTCAGGATATAATGCTCGGCATTGACTTACAACTTGCAGGACATATTGCTTTTGGTCTTCATCTTTTGTCAGAAGGTCGTTAAAGTCGGTTATTAATTTAACACCACGCTCAGCCATATCATTAACTACTTTTAATGTTTTGACAATTTTCAATCCTTCTTGGAACTCATTATTTTGAGGCCAGGTGTTTGGATGTTGTCTTAGGAAATCTGTTTTTATATTAAATTGGTCAAAGAATGTAAACGTTTCTTTGGTAAGTAAATTTACCAATCCTCCATCAACTACCTCTTTTAAGTTTTCTTTCCTAACTTTTGGATTTACAACCCTAGCGTGCTGTGATGGTTCATCTGTGCTACTGAGCAATTTATTAGCCATTAACAACTTTTCATCGTCTGTAATGGTGGGATCAAAAAACGATAATCCCACCAACTTTGCATTCAAATACCACAAATGGTTCGAAAATTTGGTCAGGGCTATTTCTGCAATATCGTTGTCACATTCTTTATAGTCTAACAGACTATGTAAAATACCTAAATCTTGCTTTGGTGCAAGATGAGCTTTTGGAGCATTGAACCAAGCTTTACCATAAATTTTAACTAGGAAAACAGAAATGGCACGCACAGAACTTTCTTCTTCTTTAGACATCTTAAATTGACGACGAAAAATGAACATTTTTAAGCAGTAAATAGCCTTTGCCATCCACCTAGCAGTGATACATGGCTCCTGGAGTTCTAAAACCCACAACATTGCCGTCTAGTGATCCAACAAATACGAGAACCAACTGCAATAGCTCCTTGTAGTCATCTCTGGGGTGGCTCTCAGTTAATTTGGTCTCGAATTCAGCAGTAACATTTGCAATTACTTCTGGAGTTAGCTGCTTTTGTATTAGATTGTCACTGATACCTGTGTCGTATTTTCCTTTGTCTATCTTGGGCCACGCAGTGAGGAATCTCTTGAAAATGTCTGGATGAGGTCCAGTGGTTGATCCCATTTTTGTGTCGAATACGCCTCTTAACAGAATTTCCAAGATATGGTGACGGCAAGCTAGGTATAACAATTCTCTTCCTAACATTTGCTCCAATATGACGCATGCTCCTTTGAGTCTTCCCGTGTTGGATGCTGTAGTGTCGAAGCACATCGCCTTGACGGTGTTGAGAAGACCCCATTCATGTAGGCATTCATATACGGCTACGGCTTGCTCCTCTCCAGAGCTGTTTGCTGTTACAGGAACTCCCAGCAGCTGTTCCTTTTCGCCATATGAAATAGCTATAGCTATTCGCTCACATTGTTCATTTTTTAAAACACCCGATAAAAGTTTACCGTCCCAATGGACAACCACGGGCTCTTTTTCAGGGATGTTTACTTTATCAAAATTTTTTTTATTATATTGTTCTCTGAACATTTGCCTTCTATCATGTAATAAAGTTTTCGAGACTTTGTACTCAAGAGGGTCAAGGTTTAGTGCTTCTAGAGTAGCTATTAAAATTCTCGTGGCATTTCTGTCGGATACTTTACATCGATCTAATAAAATGGACAATTTCATGTTTAAAATCTCTTTAACGCCCTTGCAAATGAAACTTTCATCCTCTTGCTCTCAGATGGTCCTGGATCTTCTGCAGCTTCTTCAGGGATGTCCATTTCCTCCAAGCTCTCAAGTTCCTGGTAGATGCTGTCCTCTTCAGTGTCTTCTTCTCCTTCTTCGAACTTGTCTTCATCATCCATCTCTAAGAAGCAACAAAAGAAAGAGAAAAAAAAAAGACTATAAAAACTTGTCGTTTTAGCAGAATAATAACAATACATAGGTACTAAATTACCTACTTCTAATTATCAAAAGGTATTATTTAAAAAATATAAACTCAATCATAAAGATGCCAAATCATGCTCTCATGTACAATTTTCTTTCAATTATAATGAAACTATTTACTTATTTGTTTATCTATTTTTTAGAATACTAATAATAATAAAAAAAACCCACCAATATCAAAAGTTGCTTCTTGGATTTGTCGGTTCATTTTTGCAAGTTCCTTTTGCACCTTGATTTCTTCAGCTCGAGACAACTTGAGATCCACTCCAGTCATGGAACCTGGGCGGCCCTTCTGCCTCTGTTTCACGAGAAACGCCTTATCTTCTTCCGATTTCATCAGAGCCAAGGCATCTTGTTTGAGCAATATCAAAGAGATCATCCAACTTTTCAACAAACTGTTTAAATTTGTTCTTGGCCGTTTTCGATGTTTTCTTCCGGTCTTTTTGAAGAGTTCTCCACTCGGCGTGAAGTTTTTTTCCAGCTTAGTAATTGCATCTTGCTCATGTTTAGTCGGGATTCGAGCTTTCTCCCAAAAAATGAACACTTCTCGTATTGTAAGTTTTGCTGATTCTCTTACAGTTAATTTCACAGTACGTAAATTATAAAATAAAGCACACAAAACTTGACGATTTCAGGGTAGTTTACAACCGGTGATCTGGTGAATGGGATAGCCCACAAGAAATATTTTATCCTTGGTCCGGCCTTGTATACCTGATGTGGATGCCATTTCAGAGGCCAATAGGTAAATAACAGTTAACTTGGAAAACGAAACAAAATATATTGCAAACTTTAATTTCAATAAAATGTTTTCAAATGTCTTTTAAAATAATACTATAATAGTTATAAAAACAATAACACACACACTTGGAAAATTAAAAAAAAAAAAAAACGTTAAAATATCTTCACTAGATAATTGTTCGATCTAACTAGCTCAAAGGCACTTTAGAAACTAAACTGAATAAATAAAAGGTCGGTTGTACGCTGAAGTAAAATCACCATCCCTAAAATAGAAATTAGATTCACCCTCCTTTTTACCTGTCAAACGGGTCTTTCTTTGGTAAACTAGTCAGGTAATCCCCATATAATAAAATATTAAATTTGAACAAAAGGCTCTTTATGTTTGAAAATTGAGTTCCAAAATACTTTTTAACAAAAAATGTTAATTCCGAGACACATTATGTAAAAACCCGTAAAATTCTTAGAATACTCCCAAACTGGCTCCTACTGGTACCAGGTCACGTTTTTGGGGCTAAAGGCTGTTGTAACTCGGTTTGACTTAAAATAACAACAATTATGTATAGAATATAAATTTTGAAGAACAACATTAGCTTTCTTTTGAGATATTAAGCGTGTTTCTATTATTTACCGTTCTGGAGTTATAGCTCCATATGTCAGCTTTTTGGCCAAAAATTTGGATTTTTTCAAACTTTGAGCGACGAGCGGCACGGGTTAACGTCGTTTAATCGAGCTCAAATTTCGGCTATCTCAATATCTGGAAAGGGGAATCGTTTTGTGGGATCCAGACG
>CM032448.1:71144534-71159534 GCA_019049505.1 Pachyrhynchus sulphureomaculatus | reverse complement strand
ATCGCTGTAGATTGTACTCGGTGGGAAACACAGTCCTGGGCAAATTATTCCGAAGGGATGATGTTTCTCCATATAAAAGACTGCTTGAAAAGCGTTGTACGAGGAGTAACAAGCTGAACCTCATATGGATGTGAAGAATTAGCGCGACGTGTACTTCTAACATGCACCGCTCTGGGAGGAATTAAGCGGGCCATATCCTTCGAACACTTTCCATGAAAGTACTTGTAGAATAGGCTCATGTCGCCGACCGTTCTTCGATGTTCCAGCGAATCAAGGCCGACGGTCAGTTCCGGGGCTCCAATCAGACGAACAGCTCTTCTCTGAATAGAATCCAACAAATGCAGTGTATGTTTGGGAGCAGTATTCCATAGTTGGTCGAATTTGAGCTTTGTAAAGAATTAACACTTGTGGAGTGTAAAGCTTTCTGGTTCGAAATAATATTCCCAACTTTTGAGAAGCTCTCCTTGCTATGCCTGCAACATGCCAGGAATGTTTGCTCCCAAATTAACGCCCAACAAATTGAGTGACGATGTTAGAGGAATGGAGTGCCCCGACATAACTATGTCGGGTTCAGTAACGTTAACTTTTTTAGAAAAAACTGCCGCCTGGGTTTTTGTAGAGTTAAATTCCACTTGGTTACTGTCACCCCAAGACAGAATTTCTTCCAGGTCTTTGTTAAGTTGAATGACTTCCTGCTGTCTACGGATATTCGTCTGAGTAGTCGATGTCCGAGCGTTCAAAGTGAATGAAGAGATAAGTGTACTGTCATCTGCAAAGCTGTAGATTGGATTCTCGGTCTTTTCCAGCAGATCGTTAATGTAAATGAGAAAGAGAGTAGGAGACAGTATGGAGCCTTGGGGTACACCGGCGTTGATAGTGAAGGTGTTAGAAAGAAATCCGTCGACTGCCACTCGTAAAGAACGCTCTCTGAGGAAACATGAGAGCCACAAACAGAACTTTTCCGACATACCATACGAACGTAGCTTAGCCAACAGCCCATCGTGCCAAACACGGTCGAGTTTCTCCAAAGTGTTCAATTGCATTGTTCCAAACATGTGTTACATAAGTCAGAAGATCTCCTGTTGATCTATTTTTACGAAAGCCATATTGGTGATCGCTAATAATGTTGAATCCTTCAAGATATTTTAGAAGATGCTGATTGATAGCCTTTTCCATGACTTTCGATATTATTGAAAGCAGTGCGATTGGTCGGTAGTTATTTGGCAAGGTCTTCTTGCCTTTTTTAGGTATCGGCTGAACTGTAGCACATTTCCAGCAGGAAGGAAATATTCCCTTTCTGTGGGATAGGTTCAAAAGTCTACAGAAAACTGGTGTTAGTTCCCTCGCACAGTTTTTAAGAACTATGGCAGGTATTCCGTCAGCGCCAGAAGCCTTTTTGGTGTCTAGCTTCATCAGAATATGCTTTATGATACGCTGTCTGAAGACAACATCGGCATCCTTGACTGCACCATGGGAATAGTAGGTGGTGTTTTTCCTTGGAAATCGACAGTAGAATGTGAAGCAAAGAGTTCAGCCAACAAGTTCGCATTCTCAACAGATGTTGCAATAGAATTATCTGGCCGTGTGAGTGGTGGTATGGTGGATTTGGTGAAATTTTGACTAACTGCCTTAGCGACCGATCAAAAGGACCTTGAATTGCCGGGACAGGCGAGAAGTTTGTTCTAATCCTTTGATTGTGGTGGGGATCCTTGGTTTCGTCGATAATTTCTTTGCGTCTGTTCCTGGCACGAACAAATGTGTTACGATTTATGGTGTTAGGATTTTCAAGCCATTGTCGGTATGCAAGATGTTTAGAAGCAACAGCTTCGTTGCATTTTCGGTGAAACCAAGGCTTGCCGTTGGAAGGGAATTTCTTCGAAAAAGGGATGTAAGCGTTCATACCGGCCAAAATAACATCGGAAACCTCCCTGGCGCAGTCAGATGGGTCGTCGGATCGAAAACAAACGTCTAACCAAGGGAAAGTTCGAAAATATTCTATGAGATCTTCCTATTTAGCAGACTTGTAGTGCCAAATCTTGCGCGGTTTAGGCGCCTCTCTGTCATTGATTGGTAGAATACTCGATGTCGAAAGTAGTTTATTTGGCGGCGGATTTACGCTGACTGTGTAAATCTCCGGATTGGTGGTTAAGAAGAGATTAAGAAGACTGGCAAACTCTCAGTCCTCGATCAGGGATCCGTGTTGGTTCGTCAATAAGCCGAATTAAGCCACAACTGATTGAAAATGATTCGGCTTCACTACCTTGTTCGTCGGTAGTATTTGAATATTTAAGCCAGTTGATGTTGTGGACATTAAAGTCGCCCAGGATGGCAATTTCGGCATTTGGATAGTTAATTTGTAAATGATGGATGGTGTCTGCAAGGGAAGCGAAAAGTGTTCTAAAGTTAGTATCACTTGGTGGTGGATAGAGGATACAGACATATATATATATATATATATATATATATATATATATATATATATATATATATATATATATATATGTATATATATGTATATATATATATATATATATATATACATATATATATATATATATATATATATATATATATATATATATATATATATATATATATATATATATATATATATATGTATATATATATGTATATATATATATATATATATATATATATATATATACATATATATATATATATATATATATATATATATATATATATATATATATATATATATATGTATATATATATATATATATATATATATATATATATATATATGTATATATATATATATATATATATATATATATATATATATATATATATATGTATATATATATATATATATATATATATATATATATATATATATATATATATATATATATATATGTATTATATATATATATATATATATATATATATATATATATATATATATATATATATATATATGTATATGTATATAGGTATATATATGTATATATATATATATATATATATATATATATATATATATATATATATATATATATATATATGTATATATATGTATATATATATATATATATATATATATATATATATATATATATATATATATGTATGTATATATATATATATATATATATATATATATATATATATATATATATATATATGTATATATATATAGCGAGTGCATGCCGTGTCACCATTATCATAATTATATACCGAGTAGTAAGTAACTCCTTCATGATTCATTAAAAATGAAAATAATAAACATATTTGAATGTGATTGGACATCATAAAAAATAATTGATATTTGAAAAGTATTGTGAAATTGTTTCTGATTGTGTGAAGATAAAGTATCAATATTTCTATTTTTTTTTCAGTGCTTTTAAAATATCTTCTGGAGTTTTTGAGTTCTTGAAGTTCACTATAACTTTTCTATATTTTTATAACAATTTCTTATAGTCAACAGTAAAATTACTATTAAAATTGCGGTAAAATAATTATCCGTAGTCAAAATATCATCTACTAATAAAAATACCGACAGATCTAATATTTTATGCATTTTTGTTTTTTCTTGTGAAGAGCCATGTAGATAAAAATAACCGGTCAAGTGCACGTTGAACTTGCGCAATTAGTGTTCCGTACGTTGATTGATTCTGAAATAAACATTTTTGTTACGGAGGTATAAAATGATCAATGACTTCACAAAACACACCCCAAATGAGTTTTCAACAAAGTTTGTTTCCGATCCTTACTGAAAACTGATGACCTTGAAATTTTTGTTTTTGTTATATACCAGATAAACTATTAAAGGTAATGCACTCGTGATAATTTTCATTCAATCTACACCTCTTGGAGAATATTCCAGAATTTTTTCAAAATTTTTGGATCAATACTTTTCCAGATAAAGGAGGGGGGCAGCGATTTTTCGCGAGTTTTTCAAAATAATATAAAGAAAAGTATGCTTATGTAAGACATGATATATATTTTTGAACTCGTGTTTTTACAAGATTTCATTTGACACCTCACTCGATGATTTCACTTCCGATTTCACCCCCCAAAACTAACCCCTTAAGTCAAAATTTAACTTTCAAAACTATACGGCTGTGATGAGGCCATCAATTTCTATATTAGTACCAAATTTTCACTTTTTACGTCAAATAGTTTCGGAGAAAATCGGGTGTGACAGACGGACAGACAGACGGGCAAACAGACGGACAGACAGACGGACAGACAGACAGACGGACATACACCGAAGTGACCTTATAAGTGTTCCGTACGGAACACTAAAAATAATAACCGGCTAAGTGCAAGTCGGACTAGCGCAATTAATGTTCCATACGTTGATTGCTTTTAAAATAAAAATTTTTGTTACAGAGGTAAAAATGACTTCCCAAAACACACCCCAAATGAATATTCAACAAAGTTTTTTTTGGATCTTTACTGAAAACTGATGACCTTGAAATTTTTGTTTTTTTAAATATCAGATAAATTAGTAAAGGTAATGCACTTATGATAATTCTCCTTTAATCTACACCCTGTGGAAAATATTCCAGAATTTTTTCAAAATTTTTTGATCAGTACTTTTTGAGATAAGGGGGGGACAGCGATTTTTCGCACTTTTTAGTGTTCCGTACGGAACACTTATAAGATGACTTCGGTGTCTGTCTGTCTGTGTGTCCGTCTGTCTGTCTGCCACACCCAATTTTCTCCAAAACTATTTGTCATAGAAAGTTGTGAAATTTGGTAACAATATAGGAATTGATGGCCTCATCAGAGCCGTGTAGTTTTGAAAGTTAAATTTTGACTTAAGGGGTTAGTTTTGGGGGTGAAATCTGAAGTGAAATAAATATATATATATATATATATATATATATATATATATATATATATATATATATATATATATATATGTATATATATATATATATATATATATATATATATATATATATATATATATATATATATATATATATATATATAGAGGAGAAGGTAGTCTTGACCGATTAGTTAAACAGCAGTATTATGTTCTTAGGGTAAGCGGTCTTTGGAAATGAACTAAAAAGTTTTGGACACCTTTTCAGCTACGCCAAGGTTTCGAAAATATTTCATTTTCTTCATCAGGGCTACAATTACAGTAGATTATCAGTATTTTTGAGATTAAAAGTAAAGAAGAACCCTATTGTATATGTAATATTAAAGTACTTACTGCTAAGTGGTGTGTTCAAAAATTGTTGTTTGTGGGGCCACTTTATTACACTTATTCATAAGAAAAAAATATAATAAATTTTTACTTCATTTTGTTAGAATAGTACAGAGAATTGTGTGGTTGTAAAATGATTTTAATTTATAAAGGATTTTTTTGTTATGTTTTCTTGTCATTTTGCTAAGGGCAGTGTGTTTCTATCTCTTAGTTAAGTTGTGGTTAATTTATATTTGAAAGTAGAATGACGTTGACATTTTGTTTGATCGTTTTAAAAGTTAAAAGTTAGTGAAAATCAGTGGGATTATTATCAAAGATATATGTCAGAGATATTGTAAGAGTTTTCATTTTGACTGCCTATTTGTAATAGATTGGAGAAAATTAAACTCAGGTCTTCAATGTCAGTTTTTTTTATTGATCGAGTTCGGTTCGAGGTGGATTTCCACCATCTCCCTAAAGATTCTCCTGCCGAGATTTCTCTCTTTATATAGGATTTTGGTTTCAGCAAAATTAAATTCATGTGAAAATTGGCTACTATGTTGGGCAAGCGCACAAGAGTTTTTCTTTAATCTGCAATCACTTTTGTGGGAAGTGATTCTGTCTTTTAGGACTCTAGATGTTTGTCCTATATAGATTTTTTCGCAATGAGAGCAAGGGATACTGTAAACTACTTCTGAAACTTTTGTGATTTCATCTTTGTCTTTTAGACAAGTGAGAATATTGTTGATAGTTTTTTTGTGTTTAAAAGCAATTTTTAAATTAGGTAATTGGTTGAAAAGTTTAGTTGTTTTTGTGGAGCTTTCTTTTATGTATGGAAATGAAAAATAACATTTGATTCGGTTTTCAGAGAGGAAAGCACTAATATCTGGAGTAAGATTGTTGTTTTGTTGTACAGGGGGTGTGGTTGAGTTGAATAATAGTTTATTTATTAATTGGATTGGATAGGAGTTGGTGCGTAGAGTGTCTTGTAGTTTATTTAGATTTTTCTGTCCGAGGGAAGGATGAGAGATTCTCTCTATTCTTGACTTCAAGCCCAATATCATGTTTATTTTGATTTTAGTGGTATGAGAGGAATGGAAGTTAATGTATCTTCCTGAGTAGATTGGTTTGGTATACCAATCTACTTTGACGGAGTTGTCTTCTTTTCTGACTAGAAGAGTGTCTAAAATGGGGGGGGGACACTGTTGTTTGTTTCCTCTTCAATGGTGAACTGTAGGTTCGGATGAAAGTCATTAAAGATTCTGAGAATCTCATCCATTTTATTGTAAGGTATCGAGGTAATGATATCATCAGCAAATTTTTTTATGAATGGTAAGTTGAAGGAGAGTTTAGGAATGGATTCTTTGAGGAGGTCGTCCATTACGTATTGTGATATGATAGGAGAAAGAGTAGCCCCCATTGGAGTACCCATTATTTGTTTATAGAAAAGTTAATTGAATTTACAATATGTGGACTGAAAAATAAAGTTTTAAAATTTCAAGAAAGTTGACGAGTGTTAATTTCGTGTATTTGCGAATATCAGTCCAGTGCTCTCTGGTGTTTATGATGACTAATTGTAAAGGGATATTACAGTATAAAGAGACAGCATCCAGGCTTATCAGTACGAAGCCAGGAGGGAGCTTCATGCCCGTTATAAAATTAGTGAAATGAAATGAGTCCGTTACATAGTAGTCATTTTCTTTTACATAAGCATTGGCTAAAAGTTCATACAGGAATGTTGATAACTTGTTGTTAGGGGCATTGAGAGAGGAGATAATGGGTCTCATTGCCAACTGTGGTTTGTGAATTTTAGGAAGCCCATAGAATTTTGGTGATGTGTGATTATATACCATAAGAGACTTCGCCATCTCCTCTGTTAATCTCCCTTGATTTTTAAGTTTAATCTCCTCTGTTAATCTCCCTTGATTCTTAACTAGTAACCAAACTTAAGAATCTTCTAACCTTTATCACACATGTTAGGAACAACGCAATTGAACATTTTTTAGAGTATCGAGCGGTTGCACCTGATATATCTAAAGCATTCGAACGTGTTTTACATGATGGACTAATGGCTCGGCTCCGCTCTTATAGTATATCTGAAAAGTTTTGTTTATGGCTCTCATGTTTCCTCAGAGAGCGTTCTTTGCGAGTGGCCGTTGACGAGTTTCTTTCTAATACCACCACTGTTAACGCCGGTGCCCATCAAGGCTCCATACTGTCTCTTACTCTCTTTCTTCCTTTCATTAATGATCTGCTGGAAAGGAGAAGGAATTCAATCTACAGCTTTGCCCATGACAGTAAGCTTATTTCTTCATTTACTTTAAACGTTTGAACATCAGCTATTCTTGCAAACATCTGCAAAGGGAAGGAAGTAGCCAAGCAGAATATAATGCTACAAGAAGCCAGGTTGCAGTTTTTTTCCAAAAAAGTTAACTTTTCAGAACTCGACATACTTATATCGGGAAAATCCACTCCTCTGACATCGTCACTCAAGTTACTGGGCGTTCACTAGACATGAACATGCTGCAGGTATAGCAAAGAGAGTTTCTTCCATGCTGGAAGTATTATTTCGTAATAGAAAGCTTTACACTATACAACTTTTAATCCTGTATAAAGATCACATTCGACCAATGATGGAATAATGCTCCCATTTTTGGGGCTTCCAAACATACGCTGTATTTGATAGAGTTGTTCGCCTGAATGGAAAAATTATACCATCAGCTATAGCTGAACGTTAATACTCTAGTGGCCATACTATCAATATAAGAACAACTAAATTTCTTGCTTCCGTCTCCGATTTCCATAAACGTGGATTTAAAGTATCAATTGAAATTTACAAATACCATATCAGTAGGTAATTTAAGCCGTTTCTGGATCCGGAACTCCCCTCCTAACCTAATTGTTGTTTATCAGGAATTCAAAGTGTACTGTGTGCGCAATGAATCGTTAATAAGTGTAGGTTTCCGTATGTGGTTTTTAATATTCATATCCTAAATAACAGAAAGCCCTGTCATCTGTCACTTGTCACCTGCCATCTGTCATATGCCACCTGTCATCGGTCACCTGTTATTGGTCATCTGTCATTTATCACTTGTCACTTTTAAGATTAGGTCATGGTAAATATTTTAAATGATTTAATTTAAAAATGTCTGGTAAAGACTCGGACACTAACCTTCGATTTTCGAGATCCATACTGAAAATCTTACCGCCTATACAACTGATCCAATGAATCATTACTCTTAAAAGTACGAAAGGTCCAAGCCAATGGACCTCCCATACTTTTAATGCAAGGGCAAAACTTACTGACAATCTTCATCTGATAAGCCACTACATATTTTTCTGTGTATTATCATTAATTTAAATTGTTATTGAATTGATTGTATTATTTACGGACGCTAAACACATATTTTAGTGAAAATGGAATGAAAGTTGTGTTAAGTTACTATTTAGGGACTACGTTGAGATTTTGGAACTTTTGACACAATGACACTACACAACAATTACCATCACTACACCAAACAGTTTATTTTTGCACTCGACACGCCCTTCGCTGTCATGTTAGCATCATCAGGAGCGATGATTGACTGTCAGTCATAGTTGCTTATGATATTAACATGGTTAGTAGAAAGCGCGTCAAGCACAAAAATAAAATGTTTGGTGTAGTGGTGATAACTGTTATGTAGTGACTATTTGGAACGTCTGCATGATAGTAAATAGTTAGGGTACTAATTTGGAATTAAAAAAAATCAATTTGGCAAGTAAGATTACTGGTTTTGGATTGTTAGTTATGATGTCACACTAATTTGTTAAGTTGTTTTTCAAAACATTTTACGTAGCTTAATGTCTAGTTATATGTTCCGAGTTGTTTTTTTGAAATATAACCTCCATTTTGATGTATTTTATAGTTGAATTATAACACATCATCAACAAAAAATTACAGAAGATTAGTATTGGCCAACCAGAAATGAAAATATGTTTCTTAAAAAGTATTATAAGTACTCCATTCTAAGCTACGGTTTCGCTTGCAATGATAAACATATATTCCCTAAACTGCAAACGAATATGATGTATTAAGGCAACGTAAATCCCACATACACTGCTGTGGAAGGAAATAAATAGGTAATTTGTTTTTTATGATTCGAAGATTCAATGTTTGTTTTGAGTTACGATTATATAAAAATCTGTAATATCTTCCAAGTGAGAGATGAACATGCTTACATGCCTACATAGTAGACTGTAAATATTGCTTACGATTATTCATCCATTTTCTGTTTTTACTTTAAAATATGTTCTACAAACTTTTTATAGTCTTGAAAAGTCAAAATTAATAGTATTTTTTTAAATATATTCCGATAATCCCTGCTCTTTCCAGTCTATCCTTCCTAACAAACAAATATCTAACAATATTTAAAAATTGGATGGCAATTCCTGCATGCAACCAAGTTTCAGATATTCTAAGTGTGTCGTACTGAAAATTCTGTGGATGCTCTTTAAATATATTATAGCTATTAATTAAAGGAATTTATGTGCCTGAACTTGTAGTACTAGTATAAAGAAAAGTATGCATTTATATATATATATATATATATATATATATATATATATATAATAAATTAATAATTTAATATAGTATATTATCCTCCCTTCTCTTTTTTCTCTTTTGCTAGCTCTCTCGTTTCCCACCCTTTATACCCAAAATTCACGGATGTTTTTGATCGGAATTTCCATATCGGTTCTAAGGTCGATCAGTTGGTTATTTCTTCTTTTCTTTATTTGGCCATTTATATATTTTTCAGTGGACCAGTTCTCCTTCCGGTTGTTTACAATTTTCAGTTTTAGGTTTTTTCAAAAAAGTCCCTTATCTATGTCAGGTAGCTGTCTTCTGTCAGCTGTATGTCAATCATTTCGTGCATGGTGACGGCCACAGGTGGTTGTTTCGGGTGAATTAATTAAAAATGTTTTTCAGTATCCAGGGTTTTCAAACACATCCCCGTTATAAATTCGATCTTTTTAGCTTTATGTATTAGTTTATAGTCGTTTCTATATTATAAGCTAATTATGTCCATTCATGTTAACTCAACTTCTCACTATTCATGTGAGTGTTTTGTCTTATATTACATCTTATATTTTATTGTATTTTCTACATAAGTTTATTAATAATAATAATAATAATAATTTGAATAATTTAATTTTTTGTCCAAGTTTTCTCAGTTAGTAGACGCATTCTCCTTTTCCGTTTTTGCCCTGAAGAAGGTCCCAACCAAGCACCGAACATGAACATTGTCTGAACATTTATCACGCCCTTTGCCAAGTTCCCCAACAAATTTTAGTTAGATACGGCAACTTTTACTTTCTTTCTTTATTTTATATATATATATATATATATATATATATATATATATATATATATATATATATATATATGTATATATATATATATATATATATATATATATATATATATATATATATGTATATATATATATATATATATATATATATATATATATATATATATATATATATATATATATATATATATGTATATATATATATTTATATATATATATATATATATATATATATGTATATATATATATATATATATATATATATATATATATATATATATATATATATATATACATATATATATATATATATATATATATATATATATATATATATATATATATATATATATATATATAAAACCAAGAGGGTTTTTAACTTAGGGTTACAAAGTGAACAAAAAGATCTTAAAGTTCTCGGAAACTGTAGTTTTATTCCAATATCGAGCTTTCGATGCCAAATCGTATATCATCTTCAGGACCTAGGAGACACAGAAAGAAATCTAATCAGGCAGAGAACCACTTGAAAGAATATGTCATATTTCAAAAAGAAGAAAGGAAGAGGTCCTATTATAATTTTTAATATTCATAAAAGACCGAAATATTGAAATGAAAGGGTACTTATTGAATAATCACAGTTAGCTCTCTGTCCAAGGAGACACCAATTTGTATCAGGGAAAGCAAGTGTTGACACATGATTTTAAAACAATAATCCATAAACGAACTTACTATTATACACAAAAAGTCACAGCAATAAAACATAGATCTGTTAATTTAATTTTTCAATTAGATGAACATCATACTTGGGAATTAATAGAATTATTAAAATTTAAAAGTTACACCATAATTTTTTTTCCTACTAACATGTGCTCGGCCATTTTGAAATAATCCAGTAATTTTAATTTATACAATTGTCAATGCAGTATAAATTCAAATTACTAGATTATTTCAAAATGGCCGAGCAAGCTTAAGTTGTTTTGGAATGACAAGCATCTGAAAATAGTTCATTGGATGTAAGTATGTAGGTTAGTTAGACTCCGGACGATAATAAGCCGCAGTTTCCCTAAAATTAGTTAATAATAAAATGCATTCTAATGAAAATGTAGTAATTACATGAGACCATAAAAACATCCTGAATAATCGATGTACATATAGGAAGGGACACATTAAGATAATTATTGTACACGGCACATAAATACAATGGCGTCTAATAAAGAGGTTTTCTTTTTCTCCTCGGTAGCTAAAATTGCTACTTTTTTCGGCCTTGTACCGCACTACAGTTTCCAAAATAATATTTTGATAAAAGAACATCGTTACAAATGCTTAGTTATGTTATGGAGCCTCTTAACATTATTTATTTATGTTGACAGGTTTTTGGCCATTTTTAGGCATAATATTTCTACTATTGTTAGATATGTTTCGCATTTTTCAAATTTTTGGACCTATATTTTAATGACCACTATGATTGTCACATCATACACAAAGAGAACAATCTGGCATAAGCTGTTTTGTGAATTTGCATATATTGATGAAATTTTATTCATAAAAAGATCCAAGTTTGAAGAAAATATTTTTAGAAAAGCCCCTCGTTACTTGATAATTGTAATTTTTATAATAATATTTTTTATTTTCTTTTATTGTTTTAGATCTGGAAGAAATAAATTTACAATTGTATTGGGGTACTCTAAAACAATTATTTACCTCTTTTTGTTATACTTTTCTGTAAATCTTTTATTGATAGCAGTTAAGAGCAGATATCGGAGGACTAAAAACCTTATTTTGGGGCTTAAAAATCTTAAAATTTTCGAAAATGAACCTTATGTTTTTGAAACTTTACAGAAAGTGGACATTTTGGCTTTACATCTTACTAAAACTCTAAACCATTTAAATGACATCTTTGGAGTTCAACTTTTTTTGTTGATTGGTGATGTTTTTTATGCTAGTCTATCTTATGCTTTTAATGTACAATATCATGGAGTAAATTTGGTGATACTTTTATGGTTAACTAGCTTTATTGTAAGTAACTTTTTATTATTACCTTATCAAAATTTAAATATCAAATGTGGCTAATTATTTTAAAACTTTTGCAAGAAATCGAAATAAAAAATAATTTAAATTAATCCCGAAGGAAAAACGACATCGCACTCTTAAATTAAATGTTTATACTATCAAATGGCTTTAACTGATTTTATGAACTTTTTTGATACAAAAGTTTTGTTTGGGTAAGCTATTTAACAGTATATTAAATATAAAATGCAATAACTTATACAAAATGATGTCTATTAAATTTCTTTCTCCAAACCTACCCATCATAAACAATTTCTTTTCCTAGATCACATCTTCTTACCTTTCGTATTTCAGATTATGCGAGAGCCTTTACTTTATGGCGTATATTGAATTATCATTTTTGATCGTCCTAAATCTTAACAGGTTACTAAACCAGTTAAGTTTCTCTATTGCATCTACGACTTTTTTTTTGTCTTTATTCTCAGTCTATTTTCCTAGCCATTAGTTTAGTCTTTTCATTCTACTTTATTCACCATTACTAACTTTCATATGTTAGTAACGTTTTGTTCATCGTCTTTCCAATATTTTTTTCATTTGCCAATTTGTATGGTACCAAACTGAGATAAGTGCCTTAACAACTTTTCTTGCCCGTTAAATTCCTCGTCTTATCTCTTGTATACCAATACCATTTCTGTCAATGACATCTCTCGAATACTTAAACTGTTCTATGTGGTAATCTTCAGCCAATAGAAGTTCAAATCTAGTGTCTGAATTTACAGTAGTAGTTGAGTAGTTACTCAAGAACCCAATATCTAACTTCTAGAAACAAATCCTTTTATGCCTCTTAGATCACAACTACCCTGTCAGCAATAAAGCAAAAAGTAAATAAATGTTGATTTTGGACTGGAGGCAAATGGAATCAGTACACCTAGGCTCCACTTAAATTACATTGAGGACAGACTACATTCCTGTCTAGGGTTCTTACTTGATAGCATTGACTCCAACGTGATATTATGTTGTTTCATAAAACAGTATTTTGATCGTAAGGCTCTTAAATGATACAAATCCATCACGTACTATATCCAGCTTTTATTAATACCTCCTAAAAGTATTTTTTATGTAATGTCACAAGTTTTCATTAAATTGATGAATGTTATATGTTTTTCACCATTAACTGGTATTGTCTTCTTGTAAAGCTGTTGTAACGAGAATAAGTTGTCAATAAGAGAGCATCTGGCATAAATCCAGCATGATTATGTCACCGATATCGGCACTTAGTTGGCTTTGCAATATCCTTCCAAATAACCTGGTAAACAAGCAATGATCATCACAACCAAGTGTAATTATTAGAGTTTTTTCAGTTATCTTTTTGTATAAAAAGCTAATGAAAATGCTGGCGAAATAAACATCTTTTGTTTCCGGTACCAGTGTTATAAGACATAATTTTATCACTGTTTTGAAAGCGATAAGGAACGAAAATTAGGAAGAATGCTTATAAAATTGGGTCCCTGAAGTTTATCAATACTAGTAAAATTTATATTTTCGTTTTAGGCTCCAGTAACAATATGCATATACCTATGTGACCTCACAAAAAGAGAACAAGACAATCTTATTGCTACTTGTCTAAAAGTAAAGGAATCCTTTCCAGAAAAAACCGAATTATATCGAGCACTAGATTGTTTAGGCTTTAAAATGGGATTATTAAAAAGAGAATTTTCGGCAGCTGGATTCTTTCCCATTAATAGAACAACACTGATTTCATTGTTTACTTGTTTTACTTCATATTTTATTACTCTAGATACTTGGTAAAGTTCTACTGAACTTTTTTCCCATATTGTCTCTGCTTGTGTAGAGAAGAAAATATTAAGAACAGATGTGTTGAGAATACTTTTTGCAAATCATGTGGCTTGAATCCTATATTAAACTGTAGTTTCCCCTGGCTGATAATACCAAAACCTAAAAGGTAGTCCGCAAAAAGAATACAATGGCCGACTTATCTGACTCTGAGCGAGGCCAACCCTACGATAAGTGTGTGTATTTTCATAGTTATTAATTTATAACACTGAAGTGTATTCAACTAAAATGTGCACATTACCATGTACCAATGGTGAATTAATCATGTTGGAGTGCGTATATATATATATATATATATATATATATATATATATATATATATATATATATATATATATGCCCTAGTTATAAAGTGACCTGCCCCAGTTCTCACGGGAGTTGTTGTTTTTTAACTCTTCGTTATAATTTAGTGTAGACAAAAATAGAATGTTTAAAATATTTTTTATGATATTTGTTAGACATGACAGAACCACCTATATCTGGCGATGCGAGAAACATTGAACTCTGCTTTCTAAACCAGCTACGTTTAATGTTTCTCTGTAGGATTTATTGATCGTCATCGAGAAACATAGTTTCATAGTAGGAAATTGGAGTCATTTAAATAGAAAACGGTAAGTCGGT
>CM032448.1:71142394-71144434 GCA_019049505.1 Pachyrhynchus sulphureomaculatus | reverse complement strand
AACTATTTGTTGGATATTTTAAAATTTACTGTAACAGGTGATAGTTTTCTCTTTTAAAGTATTCCAGTCAATTGCAGTACATTTTTTCCTCACTCATAATCTTCGATTCCAAACAGGTATTCTTCCTCTTTTCAGCTGATCTCCTAGATCCTAAAAAATCTGATAACTCCAAATGTTATCGGTTTCGCAACTAAGTTACTTCTACTAGCAGACCGTAAGTGGGATCTGGAGCACACTGTCCGCAGTAACCACCACATTTTCCTTGAGCCGCAGTCGCCTGAAATAGTTGTTTATGTTACCTTTAAAAATATACCCACTCTCTTAGGAATTCAACAATGATTAAACATTTAATAGGGTATGGTGTTTATAGGGCAAATAATATATATATATATATATATATATATATATATATATATATATATATATATATATATATATATATATATATATATATATATATATAATATATATATATATATATATAATATATATATATATATATATATATATATATATATATATAATATATATATATATATATATATATATATATATATATATATATATATATATATATATATATATATATATATATATATATATATATATATATATATATATATATATATATATATATATATATATATATATATACATATATATATATATATATATATATATATATATATATATATATATATATATATATATATATATATATATATATATATATATATATATATATATATATATATATATATATATATATATATATATATATATATATATATATATACATATATATATATATATATATATATATATATATATATATATATATATATATATATATATATATATATATATATATATATATATATATATATATATATATATATATATATATATATATATATATATATATATATATATATATATATATACATATATATTATATATATATATATATATATATATATATATATATATATATATATATATATATATATATATATATATATTAGGGTGTTTCATTTTTAGGCAATATTTTTTTTTCATCTGATATACCAGAAAATCTCATAGTTTATAGAAAATAAAAAAATATTGCCGCCGGGTAAAAGGTTTCAAGTCGAACAGTGGTTTAGCTCTTTCAAAAATTCGATTTGCCCTCTAAATAACACAGAAAAAAAAATTTCTTTGTTTTAATTGAATTTTTCACTGTTAAAAATTTTTTTTTTGAAAAATCCTTCTTACAGCTTTTGAAGGAAATTAAATTTTCTACAAAAATGTCCTTGAGGTCGAAACCGTACAACCAGTTGTCTCGGAGTTATAGCCCGTCAAACATGAACATTTTTAAAAATAGACATTAAATTCCATTTAATCACCAGTTTATTACTTTTACATAAATAATTAAAATATATTTTACATTCTAGAGTATTGAAATTTATAATTTAACTATTGATTCGTTTTAATCCAGCAATCAAATTATTATTATTATTAATTAATTATAACTACTGTGAAATAATAACACTCATGTACGGAAATCATATTTTCACGCAAATTCATACAGTTTCGCTAGTTTGATATTTTATTGAGGTTGGCGCTGTTTCCTATTTTTATCGATCTCTGCGTTTTCGATCTATGATAACTGTCTATCTTTCATTTTTTGGCTGGTTTGCATCGATTGGCACTAAATATAGATCAACATTAATTAACCTCAATGATATTGAATCAATAATAAAGTAGTTTTTGAAACGTCAGGATATAATGCTCGGCATTTACTTACAACTTGCAGGACATATTGCTTTTGGTCTTCATCTTTTGTCAGAAGGTCGTTAAAGTCGGTTATTAATATAACACCACGCTCAGCCATATCATTAACTACTTTTAATGTTTTGACAATTTTCAATCCTTCTTGGAAGTCATTATTTTGAGGCCAGGTGTTTGGATGTTGTCTTAGGAAATCTGTTTTTATATTAAATTGGTCAAAGAATGTAAACGTTTCTTTGGTAAGTAAATTTACCAATCCTCCATCAACTA
>CM032448.1:70942394-71137394 GCA_019049505.1 Pachyrhynchus sulphureomaculatus | reverse complement strand
TGAAAAAAAGTTATTATTATATGACAGTTGTAGGATTTTTTTAAAAATTCTTTAAAATGCCCAGCCTTAAAAAAAGGCTAGGCTATAAAATAAATATATATATATATAATAAAAAATAAACCCATAGTCCAAATATTATAGACTACTCCCATCTTAAGTGGTAATCGTGACGTCAACCGAATTTGGGCGGTCATTCGGTCCAATATTCCAATCTGACACTTGTAATTTTATCATAATTTCGCAATATCACTGTGTATCGGGAAATGCTGTACTATATCGGTCTTTTAGACCAAGAGGGCGACAAATTTTAAGATACTCTGCCTAGTTTTCATTCTTGACGAATAAAAACTTTACACGTTGATTTTTGCCCTGGAATGCCCGTTTTCATCTAAAAATGAACTCTCGTTTAACCCTTGAATCAAACCATAACATTTGTTGACACTAAAAACGTAGGTAGCGTTTTAAGGGCCTTCGACGCGCCATCATTTAAAATAAAAACTCATTTAACCATTAAAATCTATAAATTTAGTTTGTTCTTGATAAAATAAGAAGCCGAAAAGGCAGACGTTGTTTAATAACGGAGGACGAAGTGACCCGCTTTTTCTATAAAAACGATTCTGTGGTCGGCTCTTTTTCAATATTAAATGCAGTGTCAATAGTCCATTTTCATGTAGCATTTTGGCCCTTATCTGGTTTATTAGATATACTCGTGCGAGAAACATAATTCCAACTAAAATATTCAGGTAAAATAAAAAATGTAATTTTTTATTCGGAAATTCTCAACGTTTCCTAACTTTCAATCATAAAAAATTAATATTTTGTTGCCTCAAAGCTAACACAAAAGTGACTCGTGATAAGATTTTATTTTTTAAGATTATGAATTTAACAAACTAAATTCAAAATACTCGATTGTTAAAGTAAAAGCTTGAGGCCTTGGATTGAGATCTGTCTTGGTACTTCTATATTTTTAAAAGATAAAAAAAAATGCAAAATACAATTTGCCCTTTAATCTCTAAAACGATTTAAATTTATATTAAGATCTAAAAAGCATTTCTTCTTATCGCTAAACAAATTAAAATAAAATTTTATATTTCCTAGTCAATTCCCTTGCAAACACGCAGTTCTAAAATACTCTTACCTGCATATTGAATTTGAATTAATTTCTTACGCAAAATAACTTAAATCAAGTATTACAACTTGATAATTTACATAAAATGGTGAAACACTACAAAAAAGTTTACAGAAGAAGGGTTTCAGATATATTTACACCGGAAATTTGACATGAACCTCTATATACGGGGGCTTCCTTTTAAGTTTTTACAAAAACAAAGAAAAAAAATTTTTTGGTACAAATCGTTTTATTGTTTCTCAAAATATTCCCCTTTAAGATCTATACACTTTTGCATTTCGCAGTTCGAACGAATTCTGGAAACATTTTTTCCACTCTGAAGTTGGCACCTCAAAAACATGGTTTTGGATGGATTCAACAGCTTCTTGAGGTGATGAAAATCGTTGTCCACGCATTTTTTTTGACATTCGGGAATAAAAAGAAGTCGTTAGGCGATAAATCAGGTAAATACGGGCAATGAAATATTAATTCGAGGTTTTTCTCCGTCAAATAATCAATTGTTTGACGTGCTGTGTGACAGCTGGCATTGTCGTGAAGAAGAATGATGCGACGATTTTATTGCTGAGTTCTGGCAAACAAATTGTTGTATACCATTCGGCATTAACTGTTCTTCGGTCCTCTAAAACAATGGTTGCAATATGTCCAGTATAACCAAAGAAACAAGCGATCCTTTTCTTGGAAGTGGTTCGCAAATGAACCACTTTTGTTGGATTGGGTTCAGCTTGGAACACCCAAACGGTTGACTGTTGCTTAGTTTCCAGCTCGTACGATCATATCCAAGTTTCATCTCCTATTACGATGTTGTATACGGATTTTGCATGTCCTAGGTCGAATTTTTTGAGCATTTCCTTACACCTATTGACACGAGCCTGTTTTTGAGTTTCGGTCAAATTATGCGGAATCCATCGGGAACAGATCTTTTTCACAGCCGAATGTTGATGCAAAATTCAATGTACTGCAGTCTTTGATATGCCTAAGGATGCCTCAAGCTCACGGTAAGTCACATGCCGATCCTTTTAATCATATTACGCACTACATCCAACCGATTTTGGTCAACCTTCACTAAATTCATCGCTGACGGAAACATTGTTGTTGAGTTAAGTCTTTACTAAAATCGTAAAAAATCATCCAATGAAAACCTTCACGTGAAATTTCCATTTGTTCACAAAACTGTTTTTTTTAAACGCTCACTGTAAACAAACTACTCGGCCATTTTCTGAGCTGCCACTATTTTAACAATAACAAACGTCAAAAGTTTTACAATAATGGTAATGTCACATCTCAATAGCGCTATCTAGTGGTGGTTTGTAAAAACTTAAAAGTATTACTTCTGGTAAAATTGGAAGTAATAAGAAAACATTTTTAGATTCCTCGACTCCAAGGTATATGAAGTAAATCCTTTAACCCCTCTCCTATACCCCTTAAACCCATTATATATTCAACTAGAAATAACTATCCGGCAAATTTGTTCGTTACCAACCAAAAACAAAGAAAAATTCCGAAAATGCAAGTGTAACTATACAATATTTAACAACCATCAGATCTTCTGCCCCCTACCCTTGAAACAATATTGCTCAAAAATTGTAGATTTGCTTCCCCCTTCAGGTATTAGCTGTGCGTGCAATGTATCTTATTTCGTCCGAGAGTTATCAAGCGAATAAATCGACGAACATGGGAAACTATGTTTTTAGTGATCTGAGGATTCTGAAAAGTAAATAAATGCAAAAATCTCGCGGTAATTTTTTTTCCAAATATAGTACGTTCCTTTAGGAAGAGAAGCTTCAGAAGATAAAATAACCGGTCAAGGGCAAGTTGAACTTGCGCAATTAGTGCTCCGTACGTTGATTGCTTTTAAAATAATAATTTCTGTTACGGAGATATAAAGTGGTCAAGGACTTCACAAAACACACCCCAAATGAGTTTTCAACAAAATTGTTTCCGATCTTTACTGAAAACTGATGATCTTGAAATTTTTGTTTTTTTTTATATATCAGATCAAATATTAAAGGTAATGCCCTCGTTCATTCTACACCCTGTGGAGAATATTCTAGAATTTTTTTCAAAATTTTTTGATCAGTACTTTTCGAGATAAGGAGGGGACAACGATTTTTCGCGATTTTTTAAAAATAATGCCAAGAAAAGTGTGGGCAAGTATTACATTATATATATTTTTGAACTCGTGTTGTCACAAGCTTTCATTTGACACCTCACTCGATGACCTGGTAATTTTTTTTTTTTTTCACTTTCGATTTAACCCCCCATAACTAACACCTTAAGTCAAAATTTAACTTTCAAAACTACACGGCTCTGATCAAGCCATTAATTATAAGTACCAAATTTCAACTTTCTATGTCAAATAACTTCGGAGAAAATCGGGTGTGACAAACAGACAGACAGACAGACAGACAGACACCAAAGTTATCTTATAAGTGTTCTGTACGGAACACTAAAAAATGAGAAAATAAAAACAAAAATAAAGAAACATTAGAAATGTTGCAACGCTTTTGGTAGGCCACTGTCTTTATCTTTATTTGGAGCATGCGCCCACCGTTTGGAGCTTGCGCAGTGGTAAAGGGAAGAAATTAAATATAAGGACTCAGCTGTTATTGTTATTTGAAGCATGCGCACACAATTTCGAGCTTGCGCAGTATTGAAACAAAATAAGAGAAATCCTTATTAAGGATAACCATTTTCCTTATTTAAGAACTTATAAAAGAGGTTATTTGAAGTTCGTTATTCTTATCGCTATTACGGTAGAGCCTGTTTTCTTTTCCTACTTAGGTATATGAACTACTAAGAAAATACAGTAAAACTGAAATGATAATCTTTTATGGTAAACAACAGTGAGAACAGTTAATTAGTGTTTAGATTATGTTGGGATATTGCAGTTTTTGGCGTTACAGTGTGCATAGTGCTAATTTTTAATGAAATTTTATTTATCCCACATTCGTATTACCTAGGAAATATTGAAAAAAAAATAATAGAAACCTGCTAGGCACAATTTTAATTTAGAATCTTGTGTTGACCCAACAAATACTAATAATCGGTGTGTTCAACCATGAAGTGAATGAAAAAAGTTTATAGATGATGAATACTAACTTAACCTTGCAATTACTTCGCGTTAATACTACGTATGTTTGAGGTAACGATAAGGGTAAAGGCATGTGAAAAATAAGCGTTGCAAAATCTCCCTATTATTGGAAAGAAGATTCAAAATATCCCAGAAATATCATATTTTACCGACGTTTTAATTGTATATGGATCTTCTTAAAAACTCAGTTTTTTATAGGCATTACAGACGTTACAAAGCGCACTTTTGCCATAAATAATTTCTAAAAATACTTTCTTTCACAAAACGATCTTTTTATATACTTTTGCAATAAATATGAAATATAATTCCATTTACTTTTGTAAAAACGTCACTATATGGCATGTAAGCTGTTTATTAATAAAAGACTTTTGCCTTAACTAACAAAATTTCAAATTTGGTTTTATCACTAATAACTTTTATGAACTTTGCCAGGCCCCGAAACATATTTCCCTAATTTTTCTTAGACAGGAATACAGAAAAAGAATGTACAGGGTGGTCCAAATTGGACACTTTTAAAGGTAAATCCCTTTATCTAAAGGAGATAGACGAAAACTAATGTCGGTGTCTGAAGCTCAATTTTTATGATATACTCAATGGTGAAAACCGCATATCGATATCTAGTACCGTTTCAGATATACAGGGTGTTTTTCAAAAATTTGCATTTCTGTAAAAACATTCTCAAAGCACTTTTTCACGTGAATTTCAACAGTGTAAGTTACATTTTTTTTACAACTAATATTTTAATAGTTATTAACGCAAAAATATATTTTTTAAATGGGATACCCTGTATATTTTTCCCTATCCGAATAGACCTTTAAATTACCATTTTAAAAATATAGCACACTTTATATTTTGTTTAAATCTACTTCAAAATATAAAGGTTTTCAGTTGTTACGCGAGTTTTAAATGCACATTTTGTGAAGTATGCTTTGGACGGAGCGGCCATATGGTTTAATTCAATTGTCTACTCGTAGTTGTCAAATTTTACTTCAGAATCAGTTATTAAATTGTCAAATAAGTCGCAATGAAGTTTGAAAATTACGAAAAATGGGATATGATAATGTGTTTCGTACAAACCGGAGAAAATTCGGAAGAGGCAAGTAATTTGTACTACGAACGGTATCCAGAGAGGCGTCAATCCTTCAAGGATATATTCGCTTGATTGCGACATAACCTAGTTAGTAGTGGCCAGTTTGAAAAGAAACGACCCAAAAATTATGCATCAAACAGGGATAAGGAGTTAGAAGAAATAGTAGTTTTAGGAACTATTGGAAATAATCCTAACACCGGCAGTTAAAAGAATCCACTGGACTACCAAGAACTAACGTAAGTCGTACTTTGAAGAAGCACAAATTCAGGCCATATAGGACAAGAAAAGTTCATCACCTTAGAGACGGAGATTTTCAACGGCGTATGGATTTTTGCCAATGGTTTCCGGAAAATTGTAACCATGTTCCGAATTTTTCATTAAATTGCATTTGGGCAGACGAAGCTTATGTAAGCAATGCAAGTATTTTTAACCGTTACAATTCTTATACGTGGGCACAAGAAAATCCTCATTTAGTTGTGGAGCAAAGAAATCAAGGCAGATTTGGATTTAATGTGTGGGCAGGCATTTTTAGAGGCAGGGTTATAGGTCCATTTATTTACGAAGGAACACTCACCTCTCAGAGATATTTAAGGCAGCAAATAGAATCTCTTGTTGATGAACTGCCGTTAATGGACCTTAGAAATATATTTTTCAACATGACGGGGCACCCCTTCATAATGCTGCAGTTATCAGTAATTTTTTATTGGCCAATTTCGACAATAACTGGATAGCCAACCAAGGTCCGAACCGTTGGCCGGTAAGGTAACCGGATTTAACACCCATGGACTTCTATCTCTGGGGAAGATTGAAAAACTTAATTTTTAGATTGCCGACAAACACCAGACAAGAGTTAGAAGTCACAGTGACACAAAGTTTTGCAGCTCTCACTCCTCTTGAACTAATCAACTCGGTAAGAAGTGTCCAGAAAAGTGTCCAGAAAACTGGTCGCCGCCTAGAAAATGTTTGTTTTAGTCGGAATACATATTGTTGTTTTGTTTTATTTTTACATAGTTTAAAGTACTATAGCATTTAGTAAATTTCATTGTAGTAAACGATTGATACTGCCGCTCCGTCCAAAGCCTACTTCACAAAATGTGCATTTAAAACTCGTGTAAACACTGGAAACCTTTATATTTTAAAGTAGATTTAAGCAAAATATAAAGTGTGTTATATTTTTAGAATGGTAATTTAAAGTTCTATTCGGATAAGGAAAAATATACAGGGCATCCCATTTAAAAAACATATTTTTTCGTTAATAACTATTAAAATATTAGTTGTTAAAAAATGTAACTTACACTGTTGAAATCCACGTGAAAAAGTGCTTTGAGAATGTTTTTACAGAAATCAAAAATTTTCACTAGGAAAAGAATTACAAACATTTTTCCAAAATGCAGATTTTTGAAAAACACCCTGTATATCTGAAACGGTACTAGATATCGATATGCGGTTTTTACCATTTTTATTATAAACATTGAGCCTCAGACACCGCCATCAGTTTTCGTCTATCTCCTTTAGATAAAGGGGTTTACTTTTAAAAGTGTCCAATTTGTACCACCCTATACATTTTGGATCGCAGCTTAATTTATTTTTATTATATTGTTTTTGAAGTGCCAATATCTGAAATGTTTCCACAAATGGCGGTTCCGAACGGCCAAAACGAGAGTGTTTTACTAGGCATGATAATACGGGTGGTTTGCCATTGCCTTCCCGAGAGAGGCGAGATTCACGTTGTAAATTTTACTTCAAGGGAAGTAATAAAGATGTGTGATAACTCTTGGGTATTAGGAAGGGGTGCATACTGTCGCCTTTATTATTTAATATCTACGTAGAAAAAATATTTCAACTTGCTTTAGAAGATAAATGTAAAGGGACAAAAGTTAATGGAATGCCTTTTTTTTTTTTTTTATTGGTCTAGCACACGTGCTGCAGGGAAGTCCCTAAAACGCTCCAGGAGCGGCACGAGTGCGGAAAAAGCGATTCGCGTTGTTCTTGAATCGCTGTAAATTGTACTCGGTGGGAAACACAGCGCTGGGCAAATTATTCCAAAGGGATGACGTTCTCCATATAAAAGATTGCTTGAAAAGCGTCGTACGCGGAGTAACAAGCTGAACCTCATACGGATGCGAAGCACCAGCGCGACGTGTATTTCTAACATGCACCGCTTTGGGAGGAATTAAGCGGGCTACATCCTTCGAACACTTTCCATGAAAATACTTGTAGAACAGACTCAAGTCGCCAACCGTTCTTCGATGTTCCAGCGAATCAAGGCCGCCGGTCAATTCCGGGTCCCCAATCAGACGGACCTCTCTTCTCTGAACAGAATCCAACAAATGCAGTGTATGTTTGGGAGCGGAGCCCCAAACGTGGGAGCAGTATTCCATAGTTGGTCGAATTTGGGCTTTGTAAAGAATTAACAGTTGCTGTGGGGTGTAAAGTTTTCTGGTTCTAAATAATATTCCCAATTTTTGAGAAGCTCTCCTTGCTATGCCTGCAACATGTTCATGCCAAGACATATTTGCTCCCAAACTAACGCCCAACAAATTGAGCGACGATGCTAGGGGAATGGAGTGCCCCGACGTAACTATGTCGGGTTCAGCAACGTTAACTTTTTTAGAAAAAAACTGCCGCTTGGGTTTTTGTAGCGTTAAATTCCACTTGGTTACTGTCACCCCAAGATAGAATTTCTTCCAGGTCTTTGTTAAGTTGAACGACCTCCTGCTGTCTGCGGATATTCGCCTGAGCAGCCGATGTCCGAGCGTTCAAGGTGAATGAAGAGACAAGCGTACTGTCATCTGCAAAGCTATAGATTGGATTCCCGGTCTTTTCCAGCAGATCGTTAATGTAAATGAGAAAGAGAGTAGGAGACAGTATGGAGCCCTGGGGCACACCGGCGTTGATAGTGAGGGTGTTAGAAAGAAATCCGTCGACCGCCACTCGTAAAGAACGCTCTCTGAGGAACATGAGAGCCAGAAACAGAACCTTTCAGACATACCATAAGAGCGCAACTTAGCCAACAGTCCATCGTGCCAAACACGGTCGAATGCCTTGGATATGTCAAGAGCAACCGCTCGAGATTCTCCAAAGTGTTCAATTGCGTTGTTCCAAACATGTGTTACATAAGTCAGAAGATCTCCTGTTGATCTATGTTTACGAAAACCATATTGGTGATCGCTAATAATATTGAATCGTTCAAGATATTTTAGAAGATGCTCATTGATAACCTTTTCCATGACTTTCGATATTATTGAAAGCAGTGCAACTGGTCGGTAGTTATTTGGCAAGGTCTTCTTACCTTTTTTAGGTATCGGCTGAACCGTGGCACATTTCCAGCAGGACGGAAATATTCCCTTTCTGTAGGATAGGTTAAAAAGTCTACAGAAAACTGGTGTTAGTTCCCTTGCACAGTTTTTGAGAACTATGGCAGGTATTCCGTCAGCGCCAGAAGCCTTCTTGGTGTCTAGCTTTATTAAAATACGCTTTATGATGCGCTGTCTGAAGACAACATCGGGCATCCTTGACTGCAATATGGGAATAGTAGGTGGTGTTTTTCCTTGGAAATCGACAGTAGAATGTGAAGCAAAGAGCCTATAAATAATATTCGGTATGCAGACAATCCCGCAATAGTTGCAAATAACATGGAAGATCTGCAAATTTTAATCAATAAGCTGAATGCTATTGGCGAAGGGTATAGTCTACGTATAAATATACGATGGGGGAAAACCAAAATGATGGTGATTAGTAGACACTCCCAAGAGGATGTATCTCTTTTTATAAAAGATCAAGAGACAGAGAGTTACTAAATTCAAAAATCTTGGCTCTGTCGTCAACGAAGGATGGGATTGTGATGAGGGGGAAGGGGTTAAAATTGAGGATTGGTATGGCAAAAGACACCTTTCTAAAGTTGAAAAATATGTTGCTTCAAAGACAATTGCCACTCGCCCTGCGCCTTCGAGTAATAAAATGCTATGCCTGCCGGTCCTATTAAATGGTGTAGAGACGTGGTCATTAAAAGTGAGATCATCAAATCGTACGAAAGCTTGCGAGCTATGGATACTGCTACGAATTTCTTGGACAGAATATCTAATCAGTGAGAAATTTAGGACATATACTAAGAGGTGACCGCTACTCGATTCCAAAATTTATTCTTCAGGGAAAAAATGGAGGGACGGAGAGGACCCGGTAGAAAGCAATACTCGTGGCTCCGGAATATCAGGGACTGGTGTGGAGTTCAGGACGCTGCGTCCATTTTTCGACTAGCAGAGAATAACAACCTCAATATAAACTGAAGAAATGGTACAGAAACCCCAACGTATGTGAATACATGGGACAGGAGAAGATGATAACTCTTGCCTATAAAGTTGGCACTTAAGACAAGGAAAATTGAATCACATTTTAGAGTGCGCCAAAATACGAGTATAAATACTCTATCAAATAGATCAGAAAACCAACTAATATTTGCTTTTATGATTGATCATGAATGTAATGTTAGTTTATTTTTAATCAACAGACAGTTTTTGTAATTAATGTCAAATGATTCAACTGTTGTTTTAGAATAGGTACTTACCGATCTCCTAATATCTGCAGACGCGTACGAGCCAATTTTGTTCCAACGTACATATCGAGACAATTTGAAAGGGGTATGCGTAAGATCGACTGAAAATTTGCCTTGCGCGCATCCTATAACACTGCTGTAACAATCTCCAGAGGTGCCATATGGTATTCGGGTTCCGTTCATCTGATTTGAAAATGTAAAATCATCGCCTAAAATTAAAAAAAAAAGATTGGTGGACGTGTCTCTGACTTCGGGAAGTAGGTTTTTTTTGTAGGAACAGAATTTCCATCGTTTCGAACCTTAAAGAGTGACCGCAAAATTAGCTCGTTTTTGCAACCTCTATAACTCTGAGACAAAAACGCACATTTAACGTAAAAGGCTAATTAAAAATCTAAAAGGACATATTTTTCCATTTTTTTATTTAGGGGCAACTACTCTCTATTTTGAGGGTTAAAAGGGTGAAAATAAATAAGTTTTTAACAGAAAATAAAAAAAATATTTATGATATGTGAAATTCGGTTTAATTACACAGGACCACAAAAATTGTTTTGTCAATTTCCCGAATTCGAGGTCCATTTTGGCCCATCACAACTGGATTTTGCATAAAATAGGCATAAAATTGGTAAAAATGAGTTCAAAACGGGATTTTCACGGTTTTAAAGGCTATAGTATTCTGGAATGATCAAATTCACCCTATATCCGCCACTTTTGGGCTCTGCAGGTATTACTTCAATGTCCCAAATAGGTTTTGACAGTGACCATATGTTCTGCAGCTGGCAAGTGCTAAAATGTCGTGACGAAGAGATTCTATATTGCTAATGCAACCATGCTACCTGATGCTATTAGCGATTCTGTTCAAGATGAGATAATGCAAAATATCATTTAACAGCTGTCAAGTTTACTTTGATAGCTGTCAAATTATACTCGCTGTCAATTAGCTTGCGTGGATATCAGCACTGAAACAGAATTGATGAAAGCATAAGGCGTAGTGTCGTTCTCGAAGATCTAAACTATTAGAATATTTTCATGGCTTTGACAGTTCTATTCAGCAGTGCTAGTTGTCAAACTACACTTGAGAGCTGTCAAATAACATTTTATATGTTATGATTGTTACCAGAGCCACCAGCATCATATAGTATATAGAGATTTCAAGGGAATAGAGTAACTCTATCATTATGATAGTGTGACTGGCATTTGGCAGCTGTTAAATTACACTCATAGCTGCCAATTAACTTGCGTGGATATCAGGACTGGAACAGCGCTGATCAAGGCATAAGGCTTGTCAACGACTTAGAAAATTCTCACGAGTTTGCAAGCTTTATCGATCATTTGACAGCTGTTGAAGTGCACTTGAGTGCTGTCAATTAACGTATTATATCCTAACTATAACCAATCCAACCATGATGGTAACACGATTTTTCAATGGAATAGAATATTCGCATTGTTTTGACAATTTCATTCGACGTTTGACGGCTGTCAAAGTAAACTTCACAGTTGTCAAAGGAAATTAGATAGCTGCCAAAGTAAACTTGACAGCTGTTAAATGATGTAATGCATTCTCTCATCTTGATCAGAATCACCAATAGAATCAGGTAGCATGGTTGCATCAGCAATATAGAATCTCTTCGTCAAGGTATTTTGGCACTTGATAACTGCAGAACATATGGTCACTGTCAAATCCTATGGGACATTAAACTAATACCTGCAGACCCCAAAAGTGGCGGATATATGGCGAATTTAATCATTCCGGAACCATCCTTTTTCTTTTTTTTCTTTTATGGGTCTAGCACACGTGCTGCAGGGAATCCCTAAAGCGCTCCAGGAGCGGCATATGTGTGGAAAAAGCGATTCACGTTGTTCTTGAATCGTTGTAAATTGTACTCGGTGGGAAATACAGCGCTGGGCAAATTATTCCAAAGGGATGATGATCTCCATATAAAAGACTGCTTGAAAAGCATTGTACTCGGAGTAACAAGCTGAACCTCATACGGATGTGAAGCACCAGCGCGACGTGTATTTCTAACATGTACCGCTTTTCGAACACTTTCCATGAAAATACGTTCTTCGATGTTCCAGCGAATCAAGGCCGCCGGTCAGTTCCGGGTCTCCAATCAGACGAACAGCTCTTCTCTGAACAGAATCCAACAAATGCAGTGTATGTTTAGGAGCGGAGCCTCAAACATGGGAGCAGTATTCCATAGTTGGTCAAATTTGAGCTTTGTAAAGAATTAGCAGTTGTTGTGGTGTGTAAAGCTTTCTGGTTCGAAATAATATTCCCAATTTTTGAGAAGCTCTCCTTGCTATGCCTGTAATATGTTCATGCCAGGACATATTTGCTCCCAAACTAACGCCCAACAAATTGAGCGACGATGGTAGGGGAATTCCACTTGGTTACTGTCACCCCAAGATACAATTTCTTCCAGCTCTTTGTTAAGTTGAACGCCCTCCTGCTGTCTGCGGATATTCGCCTGAGCAGCCGATGTACAAGCGTTCAGAGTGAATGAAGGGACAAGCGTACTGTCATCTGCAAAGCTGTAGATTGGATTCCCGGTCTTTTCCAGCAGATCGTTAATGTAAATGAGAAAGAGAGTAGGAGACAGTATGGAGCCTTGGGGCACATCGGCGTTGATAGTAACGATAGTGAAGAAATCCGTCGACTGCTACTCGTAAAGAATGCTCTCTGAGGAAACATGAGAGCCACAAATAGAACTTTTCAGACATACCACAAGAGCGTAGCTTAGCCAACAGTCCATCGTGCCAAACACGGTCGAATGCCTTGGATATGTCAAGAGCAACCGCTCGAGATTCTCCAAAGTGCTCAATTGCGTTGTTCCAAACATGTGTTACATAAGTCAGAAGATCTCCTGTTGATCTATGTTTACGAAAGCCATATTGGTGATCGCTAATAATATTGAATCGTTCAAGATATTTTAGAAGATGCTGATTGATAACCTTTTCCATGACTTTCGATATTATTGAAAGCAGTGCGACTGGTCGGTAGTTATTTGGCAAGGTCTTCTTGCCTTTTTTAGGAATCGGCTGAATCGTGGCACATTTCTAGCAGGACGGAAATATTTCCTTTCTGTAGGATAGGTTGAAAAGTCTACAGAAAACTGCGCTTTATGATACGCTGTCTGAAGACAACATCCGGCATCTTTGACTGCAATATGGGAATAGTAGGTGGTGTTTGTCCTTGGAAATGCAGCCAACAAGTTCGCTCCTCAACAGGTGTGGTTGCAATGGAATTATCTGGCCGTGTGAGTGGTGGTATGGTGGATTTGGTGAAATTTTGACTAACTGTCTTAGCGACTGCCCAAAAGGACCTGGAATTGTTGGGACAAGAGAGAAGTTTGTTTCTAATTCGTTGATTGTGTGCCTCCTTGGTTTCGTCGATAAGTCCTTTGCATCTGTTCCGGCACGAACAAAGGTGTTACGGTTTATGGTGTTAGGGTTTTCACGCCATTGTCGGTAGGCAATATGTTTAGAAGCAACAGCTTCTTTGCATTTTCGGTCAAACCAACGCTTGCCGTTGGCGGGGCATTTCTTCGAAAAAGGGACCATGCCCTTTAAAATGACGAAAATCTCATTTTGAGCTCATTTTTAGCAATTTTATGGCTATTTTATGCAAAATCCAGATGTGATGGACTAAAACGGACCTCGAATGCGTGATCAGCGACCCAAAAAACATAACCTAGACCTATTGTAGTTAAAATAAATTAACAAAATTTTTTTTGTGGTCCTCTACCCAATATCGTATAGTCAATCAAAAACCACTCTCTAAAAGGAGGTCGCAATTAATAGGGGTTCCTACCATACTCACAAGGACTCTCTAAAAGGACTCCCAAGACTAGGAAAAAATACAAAGAAATAATTAAAATACTGAGAATATAGCGCTGGACTTATATATACTCAAACTTATCGCTAAGCGATAACTACCCCCTAAAAGGGAGTGAAATTCATGTTGGTGCTATTTTAACCTAAAAAATAACTTATTTTCACATTTTTAATCCCGAAATAGGGGGTAGTTACCCCTAAAAAAAATTGAAAAGACCTTTTACGTTAAGTTAGCTTTTTTCATAATACTATTAAACATATACTACATGGGATGAAAAGTCCCGGGACTTCTGAAGAAAAAACAATGACCGATTTTATTCTTCAACATCATTTTTTTTAAGAGCGATACGCTTATTACAGCGATCTTCCAATATTTGGATACCTCCCATTTGACTTCATTATTTGAGTCAAATCTCTTTCCCTATAGCCTCTTTTTCAAATTTGGAAAGAAGTAATAATCGCTGAGAGCCAGATCTGGTCAATACGGTGGATGAGGAAGTAATTCGTAGCCTAAATGCGGCCTTTTTTTTCTTGGTTTCACCATTCAAATGGTCCAAAAAACCAACGTAATAGTTTCCGGTGATTGTTCGCCCCTTTCTCATAGTCGATCGGTATTATTCCATGCGGATCCTAAAAAATACTTGCCAAAACCTTTCCAGCTGATGTTTATCTTTGGACGCTTCGGTCGGGTTTCTTATGGCTTCAGTCACTCTGCGAACGACCTGCTGGATGCAGGCGTGTAGTGGTGGATTCATGTTTCGTCCATTATTACGAATCGAGGTAAAAATTCCTTTGGGTTATGCCGAAACAATGCCAAACAGCGTTCTGAATCTTTGATACGTTGCTGTCTTTAATCAATCGTGAGAGTGTGCGTCACCCATCGGGCACATAGCTTTGTCATATGCGAATATTCATGCAAATATGCCTCACGCGTTCTGTCGATATCTTCACGATGTCAGCTATCTCTGTCGCTCTCACTTTTGCGGTCATTCAGAACAATATGGTGGATTTTTTGGAGCGACCGCTTCATTTGGACGTCTGGAACGTGGCGCATCATCGGTGCTTGTACGACCGCAGTTAAGTTCGCTAAACCATCAACATATAACACGTAGGCTGAGAAGTTTTTGGTCTAGCTGCTTATTTTTTTTGCAAAATTCGACTTTGTTCATCAATATAGTATCCTTCAAGAGCGATACAATTAGTCCAACGCTTCTCTAATATTTTTATACCTTTCTGGTAAAAGGATTTGTCTGCCTTCAAAATAGGTCTTCTCCATTGGAGCCAAATCTCTTTCCCACGAGCATTTTTTTGAGGTCTACGAATAGATAATAGTTGCTGGGGGCGAAATCTGGAGAATACGGTGGATACGGAAGCAATTCGAACTTCAATTCATGCAATTTTGCCATCGTAACCATTGATTTGTGACACGGTACATTGTCTTGATGAAAGAGCACTTTTTTCTTGTTCATTTGGGGCCATTTCTTTGCGATTTCTGCCTTCAAACGCACCAATAACATTATATAATATTCGCTATTGATGGTTTTTTCCTTTCTCAGCATAGTCGATGAAAATTATTCCATGCGCATCCCAAAATACAGAGGCCAAAACCTTCCCAGTCGACTGTTGTGTCTTTGGTCGCTTCGAGCGGCTTTCACCGGCTGCTGTCCACTCAGTTGACTGCCGATTTGATTCCAGTGTGCAGTGGTGGATCCATACACACACTTATACCGGAAAATTAACTAATAAAATTTAAAAAAATTTCCATAGACATCATGTAAATATCGCTTTCCGTACAAATAACACATTATCTCGACATATTAAATATAATAAAAGTAAAACAAAAAAAGAAAATAAATCGGGGGTTTACGAATTATGCTGTGGCACTTGCAAGAAAACGTATATAGGACAAAGACAGGCAGACCTCTTTATAAAAGAATAAATGAACATAAACAAAGCTTTAGAATGAAAAATAACAAATCTCATTACGCTAAACATTTAACAGAGGAAAATCACACATTCAATGAAGATTTCAAAATTTTGCATAACGGAAAGAAAGGAAAATTACTGAATTGTTTAGAACAGGTAGAAATTAATCAGAAAATATCCTCAGGTCTATTACTCAACGATCAATTAGATGGGGGAGGGTCTCCTTTATTGAACTTGTTCTAGGTATTAAGGTAAATATTGGTAATGAATTTAGTACTTGTAATTAGGTAAACTATATATTCTGAAACATACTTTGTTAGTTAATTTACATCGTGCTCCAGAAAAAGACACAGAGTGTCGAAACAATTGTCAGCAATAATAAACATAAGTGGTGATCTTAAACATTTGTTTAAAATTTTTATTCCTAGTTAGTTGCTTTTGACGTAGTAGCTGGGCCATTTTAGCTGTATTTTTTCTATCAAAAAGCAATGTTTAATCAACACATGAAATTCTTTTTGTTGCATCGCTCTGCAAAAATCAAAAGTCATCTCTCAAACTGCTGTAACTCGCAAACTAATAGACCAAATTTCATGATGAAATTACACGAATCTTCTAACAATTGACATTAACTAAAATTTATTTGGGTTTATGTAAGTTTTTTGTTTATGTTGACATCTCTTGGAAAGTCTCGGGACTTTTCACCCCATATAGTACAACGTTTATCGACTTGACTCTTTCCTCTGAAGCGATATTTGTCAAAAATTATAAATTCCTCTCCTGCCTGAAGTATTAATTGTGATACCAAATTTGCAATGAGATTTATCAAGACTTATCATGCCGACAGCCAGACCGACAGAGAGTGATCAAATATTTTAATACATACAGTCGGTCAAGTGCCCGTGATAATTCACTTTTGGTAGATGCGATTCTGGCGATTCAACAAAAAATCGGTAGAGGGAACCTTTGTCTATGAAGCATTTTAGTAAAAGTATCAGTCGATACCGATGTTTCGTCGAAATCAGGTAGAATCCAAAATGAGTCCCTTGTTTGCGCGTCAGTTTGCATCTAAAGGGGCCGCGGCAGTTAAATATATTAAAAAGTCGGTATCGTTCGTGAAGAAGTGGGTAAATCGTTTTAACGAAATGAAAAATGTCGATGATTTGCCAAAACCTGGCTCGGTAAGCAGTCACTAGGAAAGTCGAAAAACGACCGTGTTTTTATTTTCACGGGACCCGAAATTGATGCTGCGTCAAGGCGCGGCAAAATTAAGAAAATCGGGTTTGAATATGTCCCAAAAGACTATTCGACAACATCTTCGTGCTCATGATTCCGAAGCACGTTGAATAACCTTTGCTAAGCGAAAATCACGTCGCGAAGAGGCTCGCTTTGGACCACGATAAGATACTAGAGTGGCCTTCACAATCGCTGGACGCCAACCCTATTGAAAACGTGTGGTCCCTTGTGAAGAGAAAGCTAGGAGGAAAGACTCTGAGGACTTTGACTCAGTTGTCTCGCGAAATTCAAAAAATTTGGAAATCATTAAAGTGCGAGTATGCAGCGCCTCGAACATGCCAGGTGATTGTTGATGCAGGAGGCGATTGGACAATTTACTAAGGTAATTACGCCGTTATTAGCACACCAAAGAATATACCGATGGCAAAAAATATGCTCGAAATGCATTTTTTTTCAAGAATAGGAGAAGTCACGTTCTTACTTGACCCACTGTATATGTTTATCGAATCTGAAATATCTAAAAATGTCATATAATTTATCGATTTTATTTTAAATTTATCACTTATTTATACATTTTATCAAACATTCTGTTTAAATAAGTAAATAAAGAGCAGAAACCTTGTTGTCGAAGAAAGAATGCAATTAGGCAAACTTTGTAGCGATTAAATCCGTCAACTATTATGTTTAAGGTTTATATCCACGATAAATTTCAAAATTTCCAGTATAAATACAAACATTTTACACACTTAAGGAGTAAATTTTAATTATACGGGTAACCAATAAAATTTTTGTGTATATAACTCGTTTTCTTTAACATTTGAATTTCTGGAACGATTCTAGATGCATTTAATATAATATATACTATAACAGAGAAGACTATTAAGAAATGATCCTACAAATGGCAGATTAGAATTGGCAGAAACAGACAAAAAAATAAAGAAAAAGATCAGAGAAGACATCAGGCAGTACAAAAACTCGAAAATAGAAGAAATTCGGAAAGAGTGCCTTATAGAAAATAAAATACCAACACCTTGGGTAATTGCCTTTATTGTGTTTATTTTTAAAATACAACAAATTTAAATTGGAGAATTACAGACCCATCAGTCTAATATCGGTACTATACAAAAGCCTCACTAGAATCGTAACATATAGATTAACGAATAAATTAGACAGTTATCAACTACGTGAACAAGCGGGATTTAGACGGGGCTAGAGCATTTTGGACCATCTTCAAATAATTAGATTACTAGTGCAAAACGCAAATGGTTGGCTACGAAAAAGCATTTGATTCGGTAGAGATACAGGCTGTCCTTAAAGCCTTAAGTTATAGCAGAATCGACGAAAGATATACATCTATTCTTGAACACATATATAAAAATGCCACATCACAAATAAAGTTTGAAGAAAAAAAAATCAAAATTAATAAAGAGAGAAAAGGTGACTCGATATTCCCAAAGCTGTTCATGTTGACTTTAGAAGACATTTTCAAATTGCCAAAGTGGGAAAATAAAAGGAATACTAATAGACGGTGAACGATTAAATCACTTCAGGTTCGCAGATGATGTCATTCTGATGGCCAACACAAAAGAAGAATTACAAGAAATGTTGATGGAATAAAAAAACAGCTCTCAAGATATAGGTCTAAAAACAAATAAACTTCACCAAAACCAAATATTTGAACAACGAAACCGAAGATAACCGCCAGGAGCTATTAAAAGAAGGTGAAAGAATAGGAAAGGTACAAACATTCATATATTTAGGACAAAAATCGAAATATCGTAAAATAATTTAAAGGCTGACTTGGATAGAAGAGTCTCGTTAGCTTGGTCTGCGTTCGGAAGGCTAAAATCCACATTTCAATTGGACATCCCAAATGCAATAAAAGCCAGAGTGTTCGATCAATATGTACTGTCGGAATTAACATCTGTCTGGCACTGAAACGTGGGCTTTAGTAGTAAGTATAATATATAAACTCCACATAACCCAAAGAGCAATAGAGAGGAGAATACTAAATATTAGACTCCAAGATCATATTCCTAACATTAAGATCCGAAGAAGATCAAAAGATACGCACTCGGGTTGCTGGCGTAGAAAGCAGACACCTTACTCATTACGCTATAACCGCCTCTATTCTATCTATATATCTATATTGCAGTGATATGTATTTTGCACTATACGAGTGTAATAACCAAACAGTTTCTGTTTTAAGAGGGTAAATAAAAAATCTAACTTTTTCCACTTTTCAAGCCGATATTGGGAACGATGATAACTTATATCCTAAAGAGGCAACTGTCCTTTATCTTTCTAATAACATGTAAAAATATATAATTTTCAAGTTCATTCTTGTTTGCCAGTATGAAACTATAATTATTGTTTCTTCGATAAAAGAACTTAAAAATAAACAGGTTTTTTTAGCAGTAATGTATATTTTATTTTGATTACATCTACACGAACGATGTAAATTAAAAAGACATTTTTATGTCCTCACTTAACACACCCTTACGTAATTTCCTAGTAATTAATTTTTTCCAAGTCGTCACCCATCCAAAATACTTTTCCTTTGATATCTGATGAAATATTAAGATGTCGCTACATGTGAAAATTTCATTGAATTTTTCTGATAATTATTTTCGGAAATAAAAAGCAACTACATATTGGTTAATTTTTTTTCAAAATACTAAAATTCAATAAAATTTAGAAAAATATATCTGAGGTAAACTTATTAACTAGGATATATAGAAGATTTATAAGTTATCTAAACTTTTTTAAATTCTAATTTCTAAATTAATAGCTTAAGTAGCTTTTGAGAAAATCAGTGCTAGATGGGTGAACGTATGGACGAGTTGTTTAAATACTTTTTAAAGTATCAAACCAAAACACGGTATTTTGTGAGATATATAACTTTTTCATCAGAAGACCGTTATGTGACAGTAAACATAAAACACAGTAGCAACGCTCAAGAAAATTTTTAGGTCCTTTTTTTTTTCACGCATGTGTAATACCATATCATACCAACAACATGACTGCTAGCACAATCGAGGGTTGTGTTTACATTTGGATTTTAGGGAGAATCTTTTTATAACGTGCTCTGAAATTCATCATTAATAATTTTCCAATAAGAAAATGACTCGTTTGACGTTATAATTGAAAAAATAATTATAAAAAAGATGTCACGAGGAAGTTTTTGTTGTGCAGTTAGTGCGTGTAAAAATATATATGGTATTTCCAAAGGAGTTAGATTTTTTAGATTTCCCAAAGATCCTAAAAGGTAATTTATTCATTATTCCTTATTTCTGTTATGCAATTTATTATATAAAGATTATCTTTCATATTAAAATTGTTTGCTAGAGTTAAGTTATATTATCTGCCAAAATTCGCTAGCGAAACTTTCAAAACTCAAACTGGGCATGCAAAAGTAGTAATTCTCCAGCACGAATGAGTTTGAATAAATTAGTGCATGGATTTAATTTTTTTTTTAGAAGTGGTATATAGACATGAAAAGTTATTAGTTGTATGAAAATTATTATATTAAATTTAACCAATGATAAAATGGAGCAAAAAGTGTGTTCACTTCTTTTTAAGTTCAGAAGAAAGACGATCTCATCTTAAAATGATAATTATAATTATTTTCGATCTTTCCACATTACTGGGATCCGGTAAATATAAGGAGCATGATTGTTGACATTATACGCACGAAGCTGAAGGTGGGCAGAGAAATATTCTCACAACGAACATTTTTTCCGCTGGACAATATTTCTAATAGCTGAGAAATATAAATTCAACGATGAGATATTTAAATGAATAACGTGCTTATTTTTTCCTTGTATTTTTTTCTAAAAAAAAAACATCTCTCGTTTTTTTTCTTCCTTTCGATAAGCAAAATTCATTTTTAATCTACAAAATAGGATTTTTTTGAAAAAAGAAATTTGAATATTCCAAAAACTCGCGGGCATCATGGCGACAGATCATGTGATCATTATAAACTCGAACCCTTGAGATCAAAGATGCCGAGTCGGACTGTCGCTACTGTGTTTGATGTTTACTATGGTTATATTTTCATGTGGTGCAGACTTTTCGGTATAATAAATAGGACAAAGAATTTGTTTTGTATAGGTATCCAATAGAGAGATTAAATCTTTTTACATAGATGGTAAGTCATGCACTAAGTCAGTCCAATAGTAATTAATTGAATTATGCTCAGGATAAACAGACAAATGCTATCAGTAAATCTTGATATGCAGATAATCAAGGCAGTACACAACTTGACACGTACTGGGAATGGTTATAATGGCCAATTTTCGTTTTGATAGAACTACAGAGAGTACACTTGTTAAAATTTATGATAAGTATAATATTAACCTTTTAGTGCTTACCTATAATTTGTAATGAAGTTATATTCAACCTAACCTTCCAGAACTTCGTCACGCCAGACCTTTCTTGACTTATTTGATCACACTGACAATTATCTCTCCTCTCTCCGTTATATGGGCAAGAATTGAGGTTAAGCAATCTAAAAAATTGGAAACTTTTATTAGCATCAAAACGGAAAGCTGACGGGCAATTATAAAATTTGTGTGTGAGTACATAATATTTTGTTCAATAACTCTTGAAAACTTCATGCCGTACTAGCTAAACCAGCGAATTAATGAAACATTATCGAATGCTTTTTTTAACAGCGTTCTATAATTACCTCGCAAGATTGTAATTATTTTAATTTTAGTTATGTCATGAATTAAACCGGATGACACGGGCTTTCATATAAAGGGTGATTCATTTAGAGGTACTTTTTGTGATGGGGATTTAATTGCAGATTGCGCATGCGTCGTGTCAACTGAAGTGGCATTCCTGTTCAGTAGTGTTTGACAATTCATAATGGAAAGACTTAGCCCGGCACAGCGTCTACAAATTGTTCAACTTTATTACGAAAATGGGCGTTCTACGAGGAATGTGTATCGGGCGCTTAGAGCAACTTATGGTCCACATAATCGGCCTACCGAACGCACAATTCGCTCTACCATCAATAAGTTTGAGACCCAATTTTCATTATTGGATAATGCTCGACCGAATAGACCACATCCAGCACGAAGTGAAGAAAATATAGGGGCGGTAGCGGAGAGTGTACGCGAAGACCGTGAAGTGTCGATGCGTCGCCGTTCTCAACAGCTTGGCCTGTCATATTCAACAACTTGGCGTATTTTATGTAAGGATCTTTCTTTAAAAGCATACAAAATTAAACTAGTGCAACAACTGAAGCCGACCGACCTTCCGAATCGTTTCCCTTTTAGTCGTTGGGCTCTTGACAAGCTTGCAGAAGATCCACTGTTTTCGAGAAAAATTTTGTTCACCGATGAGGCCCATTTTTGGCTTAATGGGTTCGTGAATAAACAAAATGCCCGTATTTGGGGTGATGAACAACCTGAAGAGGTTCAAGAGCTGCCATTAAATCCAGAAAAAACAACTGTTTGGTGTGGTTTATGGGCCGGTGGAATAATCGGTCCATATTTCTTCAAAACAGAGGTCGGCCGGAATGTTACTGTGAATGGTGACCATTATCGCGCCATGATAACAGACTATTTGATGCTAGAAATTGAAGCCCGTGGTCTCGACGAAATTTGGTTCCACTTGCCATACAGCCCGTGAAACCATGGCTTTACTGCGAGAGCAATTCGGCGAACAGATCATTTCACGCTTTGGACCAGTGAATTGGCCGGCTAGATCATGTGACATCACACCTCTTGACTTTTTCCTTTGGGGCTATGTAAAGTCCAAAGTCTACATGGATAAGCCAGCTACAATTGAGGCATTGGAGGCCAATATTACTCGAGTCATTGGCCAAATACCACTCGAAATACTCACACGCGTCATTGAAAATTGGAACTTCAGAATGGACGTTGTTAACCATAGTCGCGGACAACATTTGAAAGAAATTATCTTTAAGAAATAATTGTAAAGAATGGTTCTTTTATATGATAATAAAGATTATAAAATAAAATTGTTTTTATTCATTTTTTTTTATTTAAAAAAAAGTACCTCTAAATGAATCACCCTTTATATATATATATATATATATATATATATATATATATATATATATATATATATATATATATATATATATATATATATATAATGGCCAAAATACAAATTAAAAATAATGATGATCCGATGAAATATCTTTACAACAAGGAATAAGACAAGGTGAGACTATCTCACTGAAGTTTTTCACACTGGCTTTGGAAGACCTCTTTAAACAACTCGGTTGGAAGAGTAGAGGAATAAATGTGGATGGAAGATATTTGAGCCACCTCCGCTTTGCAGACGATGTGACTTTGATCTGTAACAGCTTACAGGAGTTACAGGAAATGGTTCAAGAGCTGAACGCAGCTTCAGAAAAAATTGGGCTAACTATGAATTTAACGAAAACCAAAATCTTATGAAATATCAATCTACGTTGGGGGCAACAAAATAGATAGAGTGGAAGATTATGACCTGGGTCATGGAATAAAACTGGATAAGTAGAACCAGAGGGCCGAATTGAATAGGAGGATTAGAATTACGTGGGCAGCCACTGGAAAACTAAGTCACGGCCTGAAAAGTTCTGAGATCTCGATCGATTTGAAAACTAAAATTTTTAATAGGTGCATTTTCCATGTAATGACGGATGGACTGGAAACAGCAACATTAACAGTGAAAACAGCCAATAAACTTCGAGCTGCCCAATGAGCATTAGATTGAATCATGTTGGGAGTAACGCTTAGAGACCATTTGCGAAACGACGAGAGACTTCTAAAAATGAAGATAGAGGATGTAATAAAATGTGTGGCAACTCTAAAGTGGACATGAGTAACATGCGTTGCTAGTCAAGAGGTAGATAGGAAATGGACATAATATAGTGGAGATCTAAAAGATACAGGAGAAGGGTGGGACGACCACCATAAAGATGGATCGATGACATAAAACAACGAATCGGTAGAGACTGGCACCAGATAGCCAAGGATAGAATGGAGTGGAAAAGACGAGAGAAGCCCAACGTCCAAGAGTGGATGGCTTAGGGGTGCTGAAAGAAGTTTGTTTATATATATATATATATATATATATATATATATATATATATATATATATATATATGCCTTTTCTTGTTTTTTTCTCAGATTAACGTAAATTACTTAAATTATGATTTTTTTAATTGTGGAAATTCTTGTGAAAAAGCACACCAGGATCTCTTTAATACCAAAATCTTTATTAAATTTTATAAATCAATATCAAATAGCCAGTTAAAACAACGACAATACTGGCGACGTTGCCAATCTACATTACCAAAGAGGAAAAATAGCGGAATGCAAGAGTTTAACTAGGTGAGACACAATAACAGATTTAGTGCTTACACGAGTAAGTATCACGTATTTCAATAGTATGCAGATTTCACTACAAGAGTAAATAAAACAGGTGTGTTTGAATTTCTAATTTTTTACGATTCCTACTATTTATTTCTCGGTGAGTAACGGCCATTCAGGTTTCAAGTCTGTATCAGTTTATTCGTCTATAGTATTATTTAGAGTTTTCTATAGCATATTCGACGAACCGAGGTTGATGGTAAAATCGTTTACCTTGCTACTGCATGTCCACAGTACGTCAAATTTACTATATAAGACAGGAAATATCACCAGTGTTTTGCGATGTAAACTCTTTGTTACAATTTTTATTTGATAACTAAATATATTAATAAGGGAAAGCGAACTGGCAGCCGATTATAATTATATTTTTTGAGTACTACCTTCTGTCATACACTTCTGCATAGTTTTCTTTATCAGGATGCAAACTTATAAATTCCACCGGATCTGACGTATCCATTTTGTAACAATACACAGTAACTGGTTTTCCGCTCAAAGATATGACGTAGTCTTTGTTTTCTTTGGTTCGCATGAAGTATTTGATTTCTTTACAGCTTTTGTATAAACCTAGAACAAAAGAAGTCTAAGACAATGTTAAAACCCAATTAATCTGTATTAATTTAATGTCATTGTGAAACTTCTGTGACGTGAAGTGACCGAATGATACAAATCAGCCTTGATTACATCAATGTTTGAGAATGGTTTAAGATGGTAGACGTTCTGGTAAAATTTAAGCTTTAAAATAAGATTACCTGCGCATATTATGTTTTGCCACTCTGTCCGTTTCGAGTTAATTTCTTGCCATAATGTCTGTTTATGATAACTAAAATATACAGAGTTCGGCAAAAGTCATACAGCTTTTAATTAAAAAATGAATCAATTTTTTTCATATTTCAAATAAAAGTTATCTAGCCATTCACTTGACATATTTTATGTAACATACACTAGATAAATTGAATAATTTACGATATATTGTCTCGTCTCGTTTCATTGCGTGGGTTTCAGAATAAAGCAGTTATGTTCTTATATCAACTACTAAAAATGAACGAAGTCCATATATCATTTTCATTTTTAGTAATTTATATAGATTTTGAAAACAACAACAAAAACAATTTCTCTGCTGGTCTGTACTTACTACAAATTATGCCCCCATTTAAGTTTCTCATTGTTCATCCAAAAAACGTCAATATTTCGTTTAAACAGAAATATTAACCGTCTGACTACGGTAACGTTGAAGCAAAACCAAAATAGGAACATGTAAGTTATTTTATTCGAAAATGCAATCTTTACCTTTTATAGTCTTTTAAACTTTGAAAATATCACCCTCTAATCAACCATGTGAGAGATTATGGTTCTTGGGATTAGACTGTGGCAAGTTGGAGTAATTTTTCGACGTTTCGATATTAGAATACTAAATGAGTGTTGTAAATTCAATGTGTTAATCTTTAAGATTAAAGACTACAGAATATGCCCCGTGGGTAAGGTATAATCTCAACTACGAGGGCTTAACTTGATTTTCAGGGTTAGTTATTTGAGATGATTATCAGGTGTTAGTGGCAGATTGTTTCTTTTTTAATCTACAGGTTATGATCAGTTTAGTTAAATCTGGTCGTGATTCTGGATAGGATGAACCGTGGATACGTCTGTGAAAAGAAAAAAACGCTAGATTTGGTGAGTAACAGTACAAATGATAAAAAAAAATTAAAGATGTAGATAAATCATTATAAGAGACACTACGTACTGGAAAATTAACAGCCATTAGTTTTTTTTTTATTGGTCTAGCACACGTGCTGCAGGGAAGTCCCTAAAGCGCTCTAGGAGCGGCACGAGTGCAGATTAGTAACGAGGTTGTGCAGGTAGTTACTGAGGCTAAAAGTAGTCAAACGTGAGCAATTGGGACGAGAATTCCATACGCTTAACGACACTTACTACTTAATAATTTAGATATAAAATGTGTTACATAAAACACATCATAATTAGATACGAAGATACAAATATAACTTATGGGATAACTTTCAAAACTACATGGCTCTAATGAGGCCATTAGTTCTTGTATTAGTAACAAATTTCAACTTTCTATGTTAAATAGTTTTGGAGAAAATCGGGTGTGACAGGCAGACATACGGACGGACGGACAGACACCGAAGTGATCTTATAAGTGTTCCATACAGAATATTAAAAATGGACTTTACTTGTAAGGGCCTTGCTATTACGGGACAGTGGATAAAGTAAAAGCCGCGGACTTTAAATTAGACAGCAAATAGTGCACAGTCGGTCAAGTAAGAAGGTATTGCCTATAACTTGTAGTCGATAAAAGAAATTCCTTTTTTGAGATTATTGTTGGCACCCCTGGAAACAATGCTTTGTGGAAAGAGATTCATTTCTAACATTATTTATAATTAAATAGTATATTATCGAACGTAAGTGCTGCATAGGAATCGCGTTTCGACGATGTGTTGCTATATAATTATCCAAAAGGTCCGAAAATGACGTCTAAATGTTGATAATCTACCAGAACGTGGTTCGAGAGGAAAAGTGTCGGACAAAGATGAAAAATTGGTTATTAAATCTTCAATTAACTTTGCAAAAACCAAAGCGGAAAGGTATTGTATGAAACGATTCGCACTCATCGCCGGGCTTTGAAGTGATTTTTTCCGATGACGCTTCATTCTGGGGTTACGTTATCATCCCACGAGTCTGGTCAATTTCCACTAATCGATTGGTTTAGCGGACTGTGAAACACCCTGTTTCGCAATGTCTTCGGAAAAAAGTTTTGGGAGATACTTCATCTTTACCCACAATTTGGACCCTGAAAAATGCTCTAGATTTACACGAAGGCATTAGTAACGACTGCCAAACGGTAGTACGTTGATAAAAATGAGGAGTGGATGCTTCAAGAGGATAACGACCCCAAACATCGGAGTAAAACGTATATCCGGTGGAAAGGAGAATCCGGTATCGTCACGCTAGATTGGGCATTCCAATCACCCGATGCAAATCCAATCGAGAATGTGCGGTCATACATCAAGCAGAAGTGTCGTAGTAAAAAGGTGTACATAGTGAAGCAGCTATCACGGCAAATTCGAGCAATTTGAAAATCTTCAAGAATACGCGAAAAATCGTCGAAAGTATGCTCCGAAAATGCTAGGCGACCATGAGCGCTGATGGGGACTGGACGAACTACTAAATCATTAGCATTTTAATGGCAAGCCTTTAATGTCGAATGATGTAAAAAACTTTTAAATAAATACATTTTTTAATGAATAATGCTCGACCTACTTGTAAGTAGAATAATCTGCAGAGAAACTTCATTAGCAATTTTAAAATAAACAGTGGCTAACGGTCACTGGGTTAATAAACATCAAACAAAAAAAAAATACTTACACCTCCACTGATTGCATTTCCTCTTCCTTGGTGGTTTTAAATTCTTTGGACAGTAAACTTTTGGTACCTTTTGTTTGGTTCTAACATTCATGCAGTTCAGTAGTCTAGTTTGTCTTCCTTTTTTACCACATGCATGAGAACACTAAAGAACAAGATTAGACGAGGTTCGAATAAAAAGTTAACAAATAAAAAAAAATTATATACTTATAAAGTAAAAACAAAACAATAATGTTTGGCCTTATCAAAAAAAAAAATTTAAGTTTAACAATTAGAGGAAGTTTAAAATTTTCTTAAGAAAAACAAATGCGAAGCAAAAACAAGGACTTTCGAATTGCCTTATTAACGGTTTATACGGTGTCAACCAAATAATTACTCTTTGAAATACAACTTGACAAAGTAGAGTTGTAAGATAAAATTCAGTTTAACACTATCATTTATGATTGAAAATAAAGTTGAAATATCACATATCATAAATGTAAGAGTCACTTTCAACTAAAAAAAAATTAAAAGGAAAGTATTTGTAGGTGGAAATTTTGTTCGTAAAGGTATCAAATGTTATGTAACACACCATTTGAATGGATTTTTTATTTTCTAATCAATATAGAGAGAAAAAAATCATAACAAGGAAGAAACCATACACACATCGTAAAAGTAAAGAAAGCGGAATTCCAAAATGAAATAAGAAAAGAATTAACTAAAACCGATATTCTTGAAAACAAAAACATAAATGAAATTAATGAAACACTGGCGAATATTTCGGTGAAAACAAGAGAGCAAATGGAGAGCAACAAAACAAAAATATGGAGCATAAAAACGGAAGAACTGTTTGAAGAAAGGCGTAAACTGCTAGCCCAGGGAAATAGAAATACTATTCAGTTTGTAGAAACTAACAAAACTCTTAAAAAAGTCCATTAAAGAAGACAAAAGACAACAGTTACAGACAAAGATAGAAAAAATTGTAGAACTGAACAAAAATATGAAAGTACTCCGACAAAGCCTAAAAAATACTACAATACACAACTTACAGAATGAAAATGGAGAAGATGTGAAAGATCAAGAAAAAATAACACATGATCCAATACTATCAGAACTTGTATGAACGAAAAAATTGCCCACCAAATGACCTCAAAGTACATCGAAACAGAAAGATAATCAATGTTAGCTCAGAAGAAATACCAGAGATAACAGATGAAGAAATATTAACAACACTAGAAACTATGAAAAACAATAAAACACCAGGACCTGACGGAGTATTAACAGAATTAATGAAAAAAGGAGGAGACTTGGTTGTACAGGTGCTGAAACTCTTAATCAATAAATGTCTAGAAGAAGAGAAGATACCAGAAAATTGGAACACAGCTTCAACAATTTTACTTTTTAAAAAAGGTGATAAGACAAGTTAGACAATTTCCGTCCAATATCATTACTTTCACAAATATACAAATTGTTTACCAAAATAATAATTAATAGATTGGAAAACAAACTGGAATTAAAACAATCGGTAGAACAGGCTGGCTTCAGGAAGAGTTTTAGTACTTGTGATTATCTCTAAACTATCAGAACTTTAAAAGCGAAAACAACAGAATATAACTTAAAGTTGTACCTGGTATTTGTAGATTATCAAAAGCCATTTGACAGTATCGAAAGTTGGGCCGTCGAAAAAGCTTTGTATAACAGCCGGATAGACTATAGGTATACTCAGCTTATAAGAACAATTTACAAAAGGCTCAAATGATAGTGGAAACGGATAGTAAAACAAATCTAATACCTATCAAACGCGGAGTAAGGCAGGGAGATTCTATGGGCCTAAAACTATTTATAGCAGCATTAGAAGAAGTTTTCAAGGAACTCGAATGGAAAAAAGGGGATCAGTATAAATGGACAAAAGTTAAATCATCTGCATCATGCTGATGATTTAGTGCTAATATCAGATAATTGTGGTGACACAAAGGAAATGATTACTGAACTACAAAACAAATCAGAGAGGGTAAGACTACTGCTGAATAAAGATAAGACAAAGGCTATAACAAACGAAGACAGTCTACGAGACTTGAGAATAGAGGGCAAAACACTTGAATACGTAGATGAATACATATACCTAGGGCTAGTAATAAAGTGGGGAAAAGCAAATCAAACAGCAGAAGTACAGAGAAGAATCAGACTGGCATGGGCAGCATTTGGCAAACAAAGGAAAATTTTAACCAATAAAAGAATTCCTCTGGAATTCAGAAAGAAGGTATTCGATCAATGCATTCTACCGGTTCTCACCTACGCGGCCCAGACATGAACATTGACTAGGAAGATGATGGACCCACTGAGAAAAACACAGAGAGCAATGGAATACCAGATGCTAAATATAAGATTACAAGACAGAATCAGAAACAGAGAGAGATAAAAGACCAAAGTGATAGACGTAAGAGAAAAGGTAGCAAGTTTGAAATGGTGTGTGCAGGTCACACAATGAGACAACAAGATGAGAGATGGCATAAAAGAATTCAAGAATGGAGACCACGGCTGGGACAAAAATCCAGAGGAAGGCCCCAAACAAGATGGAAAGATGACCTGAAAAGAATGCCTGGTTTAGGATGGATCAGAAAGACGCAGAATCGAGAGGGATGGAAAAAGGAAGGGCGGGCCTATGTCACTGGATGGAAGAAGGCTTATTAGATAGATGGATAGACTATATTAAATGGTTCTGGAGTAATGAGTAATTAGGTTAGTCTTAGGTTTTTTTAATTTTTCAATCTATTATGAGATTTTCATTTAAAAAATTGACAGGTATTTGAGGCAGGTATTTTGATCTATTTTAAATAAATATTAAACAAAATATCATTTTTGTGTAATTTTTCTTAATTCAATTTACCTTTCTATGTTCTATATCAACAATTTGTATAACTAATATTTTGTTTCCTTTTTACAACGTTTCGCATATTGTGCTGTAGTCAAGTGTTTTTAATACTCGAATTTGCTGATGGTAAGCAATACTACTACTAAATACAGTTAGTTGAAGATTTACTATAGTCTGTGAAGTAAGAGAGCGTGACGGCTCGTATTCTTGAATGATGTGTTTCGAAAACATTTTTTGCCATCAATCTATTCTTTGGTATGCTAACAATGGCGTAATTACCTTAGTAAATTGTCCAATGGCCTTCTGCCTCAATAATCGCCTGGCATCTTCGAGGCATGCTGTTGACGAGATTTTCTGCATACTGTGCAAATTTTTCGAATCTCGCAAGACAACGGAGTCAATGTCCTCAAAGTCTTTCCCTGAGCTTTCTGTTTACAAGGGACCAAACGTTTTCAATAGGTTTGGCGTCCGGCGATTGTGAGGGTCACTCTAGTATCGTATCGTGGGCTCAAGCGAGTTGCTTCACGACGTGATTTTCGCCCGGCAAAGGTTTCATCAGCATCATGAGTATGAAGATGTAGTCGAATGGTTTCATGGGACACATTCAAACCCGATTTTCTTAATTCTGCTGCTCATTGACGCATAGTCAGTTTCGGGTCCTGTGAAAACAAAGACACGATTCGTTTTTTCGGAGTGACTTTGCCTACCAAGCCACGTTTTGGTAAGTCGTCGACATTTTTCATCTCGTTAAAACGATTTACCCACTTCTTCACAAATGATACCGACTTTTTAATATATTTGTATGAGAACAAAGAAAGACTGCCTCGAACCTACGCGCAAACAAGTGACTCATTTTGAATTTTACATGATTTCGACGAAAGTTCAGAATCGACTGATACTTTTACTAAAATGTGTCGTAGATAAGGTTTCCCTCTACCGATTTTTTCTTGAATCGTTAGAATCGCATCTACCAAAAATGAATTATCGCGGACACGTTCTTACTTGACAGACTATAGTTCACGATTTAGTACTTGTATTTTATTGCTTGTTATTACTTTTGTAAAATATTTATTTTTTAAATGAAAAATGATCTAACAGCTTGTGAGGTTATGCTATTCAATGTCAAATTCTTCTATTATTTCCACGATGTTCTTGACGTATATATTGGGATAATTTTTGTACTTCTTTTTTTCTTACTATATAATTACCTGTTTCCACTCTTCAGGTTGCCATATAAACTCATCTCCACAATGACTTATTAAACATTTGGCAGTGTTACTGGGTTTATGGTATATATTACAATAGTTTTTGTGAATAATCCTATGCTGGTTCTCGGGAAGAGGTGTTGGATCTATGATGCCACCTTGATGGACTTTGTGACATGTTACGTTACGAGATTTGTATCCAGGACCGCAAGATGCTGAACACTATAAAGGAAAACATTTCATATAGGTAAAAAATATTATTGTTTTAATGCCTTTGTCTTTTGCAACAGAAAAAATCTTGGCAGATTGTAACTATAATATATTATTTCTTCTTTGTTATTCGACGCCTCAACTTTTATAAAAAACTATATACGATATGTAAAAAAATAATAAATAAAAATGTGGTTTGATAAAGTAAAAAATGTCTGAAATTAACATTGTCATTATAGCAAAATTAATGGTTAGAAAAATACAAATAAAACCAGTTTTCCCATGAAAAGTACAGTTTTTGAATATACAAAATCGAAAATTTTAAGTCCCAAAAATGTTAGGTAAAAAATGTTATTATACTTCTTCACTAGTTTTTTTGTCGCTTTTAATTTTGTTATGTATACAATTACAGACATTTTTGAATTAGCGAGATTTTTTTATTTATTGTTTATTCTCTATGCCATTAGGAATTTTTCTCAAGTCAAAAAAGTGTTTTTATCATGTATCAATTCTGAGCAAATAAGAGAATAAAAAGTTATTAATCAAAAAGTTTCCCATTGATTGCAAACTTTTTTTGATCGCCCTGTATGTTGTTAAGATTTCATCGATCGTAATTTCGATGTTTTTCGTCCTTAGTGTATACATAAGTGGAAGACTAAAAGACACAAAGCGCAAATTTATCAATAAAAGAACATACCAAGCACTACGGCGGAAAAAATAGTAAATTTTTAAAAATGAAAGCCACAAAAACCTGCTACGAAAACCAGGATGGTGAGTCACTAGTTATGGGTCCCGCGTAAAGAAATTAGTAATTCAATTAAAACCATTTTGAACATATTTTTGGTACAGCAAACTTATTAGGTGTAAGGTGTCACGAGTGTCATAATTTAAAATAGTGCCGAACACAGATAAAGCCAAAGTAATGTTCAGTTGACTAGATGACTTGAGAAAATAAATTAATAAAAATTTATATCTTCAAGTGCTTTTAAAATCAATGCAGGGACATAAGTGTGAATTTTATATGTACGAAAAGTAAAAAATCCAACTCTTCATTACACTAGCGCTGGTTTCTGCTAAAATATATCACAAAAAAATTAACAGGGGTTGGAACTCAAAAAACAACTAAAAGATAGTACAAATTTGTACTAATATATTTTTTGTATATGTATTCGTAGAGTTAACTGACCTATGCAAGAAAATTTTAAAAAGTGAACCAGCTGCATTTCTGCATTTTTCTTATCTATTAAAATTTTATTTTTCATTTGTTTAGTAAAAATTAGGGTTTTAAACGAAAAAATTGGAAAGTTTATTAATTTTTCCAATAATAGATTCGAATAATATTTTTTTTAAATTATTTTAAAAATTAAACATAAGTAATTCCAAACACCATAACGAGGAGTTTTTAAAATAAAATCGAAATTTTTCTATTTAATTTTATTATTATTACGTTTATATCTTGCTGAATTCCAAAGGAGTCTTTCGACTTAATAAATTTTTAACTATTGTGAACTAGACAACAGGAAATTAAAATTGATTCTGTTTAGGACGCGTGCTTGAGCGGGCGAAACTGTTTCCAAGGGTTTTTTAACCACGTTTCTCAAAACTGAACATAATTTTCCACAATAAATTAAAAATCTCAGTGGTCCACTTAACTTAACTGTCCGGTTAACCCAACTCTGCCTTACCATCATTAACTTAGAAATGAAAGTTTAATTACCTATTGCGCTGGAAAGTTTTATTGTACGAATACAGGTTGTCCGTTAGGTGCGTAATTAGATATCTCTAGTATTTCAGCAAAAGAAAAATTTAAAAAAAATTTAACTATAGTAGGTTTTTATTCTCCTAGTGGTACATCATGTATATTTTTTACTATTATTGTAACCTCATTTTAAGTAACATTCAATTTTTTGGCTTCTGATTACTTTCGATGAAAAAGTTAATGCTTCCGGTTGAATTTAAAATTGCCATTTTAAATAGAAAGAATTATTTTTACTATAGTTCGACATCGAGGAACTTATAGACCTGTGTTATTGACTAATAAACAGATAAACACAGAAAACTGTCTTAAATTTTGAAAATCTCATAGGTTCTTTACGAATTACAATTCTTCAGCTGTCAATATTATGGGTTCGTAACTTAAAAGTTCAAAACATAACCTTACGGAACTACTGGTGTGTCCGTCTGTCCAGTTTCTCATAAACTAGTTAAGCTATTAATTTAAAATTTGAAATTTTATAAGTTCATATGGGGTCTGAGGGCTCAGTTTTGTAAATTTAACCCAATTTCAAGATGCACCAAATAGGACTATAAAGAGTCTAATCCCACTGAAGAGAGTTGTATTATTGTGTTCAGAAGCGCAGAATCTTTGCCACAATGGTGCGGATACTCTGCGGCATGAAAAATTTAGTTAGTCAGCATCAAAGACGTTATTTCATGTAAAATTCAAGTATACCTAATAATTCCCTTTCGTACTGTGTCTACACCTTGTCGTGTCTCTGTTTCAGAGTATTGGAGAGTTTGACTCCAAAGGGTTATCACCTCCTGCAAAGTTCAAAGCTCTTGTGGAATACTATATGGAATTTCGTCACCAGTTCCTATCAGGACGTGATGTGCCACGTGAAGCGGCTCTGATCACAATCCTCAGTTGGAATATTTGGTAAGCAATACCTTAGTACTAGTGAATCAGGGAAACAAACTGACTTTCCTTACGGCGAGACGACGCAAAGTTAGCGATACAACAGTCACATGAACCGCCGCGCCGGCGTCTGACCACAGATACATAGAGTTTACACTAGCATAGGGTAACAACCGAACTCCGCGGAAGATTGATAGTCTTACAGGAGCCAACTTAAACACAGTTTGGCTTCCGGCAGAACTAATCTTCGAGATAATGAATACATAAACAAAACTGTGGAACAGATATTTAGCAGACTTGAGGAAAACTGCTAGGAAAATATTTAACAGGACGAAAATGTCAGGTGACTGGGACAGCTACTCTCGGTTACTAATAGAGATTAACCGAGAACTGACGAACGCTAAGGGAGACTCACGGAGGAAGTTCTGTGGAGAAGTCGAAAGCATTTTGCAGGCAGCATACACCCAAAAAAATGCTTCAAAAAGACAACTCAAATTCTGTCGTCGCAAGAAAACAGCCAACATCCGGAAAAGATACCCTTGAGGCCCTTCTTCAAGTGTTTTATATTTTCCAGGATCTGAAATTCAACAACCGGAAATAGTTCAGACATAAAGTCAAGAGAGCTGACTGGGCAAACCGATAGGATCAAAGGATCAAGCGAGATATATATATATATATATATATATATATATATATATATATATATATATATATATACATACATACATATACATACATATATACATACATATATACATACATATATACATACATATATACATACATATATACATACATATATACATATATACATACATATATACATACATATATACATACATATATACATACATATATACATACATATATACATACATATATACATACATATATACATACATATATATATATATATATATATATATATATATATATATATATATATATATATACATATATACATACATATATACATACATATATACATACATATATACATACATATATATATATATATATATATATATATATATATATATATATATATATATATATATATATATATATATATATATACATATGACCCATATAAAACGCCACGACCGAAAGGAATCTACCCGGCAAGCTATCCGGGTTGAACCATCTGGTACCGCATTTGTATATCTATCGAGCATGCGTTTGCATTGCATTATATCCGCCAGGTGGGGAGAACTGCAAACGGAGTCTTGATTCTAAACTGGGACGTGACACATACACCGAAGAAACGTCATATCAACCAATGAGGTTTTCCTCTTTTCTGCTAAAAGCGGTGAAATCATCGTTATATTGTAAGGTAGTAACGATGGGTAGTCTCATCGACATACAGAGGGGCTTTTGACAACGCATCCGTTATCTCACTTTTAAATACTAGACACTAAATTAGGGTGGACTAAACAAGTCATAAAAAAATGAGATGCAGTTTTTTTGCTTGTTTGGGAAAGCTGGGGGCCTAAAACCAAAGGTGGCTATATATCACGATTATCAGACTCATGGTTACGTAAGAAGCTGCAGTTTGGTGGACGAGAACAGAGCTAAGAACGACAACTCCGGAACTAAATCATTTGCAGAAGTCGGCTTACTTATGTACTATCGGGACTATATGTACCGCTCCCACTACAGCAATTGAAATAATTCTACAAGTCCTACTAATCCTAGATATATGCATCAAAAGTGAGGCTATGAAAAGAGCCTATGGAATGGGTGCAAATGGAATCGAAACAACAACTTATACAATTTGATTACAGGAGTCATGGATCTAATCGACGACAAAGTCTTGGAAAGGCAATTCGATCACCCGATGACGTGTGGACGGAGGTAAAGATTCTGATGCTGGAAACAGGTCTGTTCTATTATAACGACGAATCCAAACCATCGAACGCAGTAGATGCTGATAAATATGTAGAAAAGCCGAAATGGAACGTTCGCATTCCATTGGGAACTAATGCAGGAATATACCGGGCAGAAATTCATACAATACAAGCATATGTTTACGAGAATATTAGACGGGACTACCGCAACCAAGAAATATATATCTTCAGACAATCCAGCTGCTCAAGAGGCCATGCCTATCAAACTAACTTCAAGATCACTATGGAGTGTAAACGTGATGTGTTGGTACTATCCTCTAAGAATAACATTGTTGAACTAATGTGGGTTTCAGGACATTCGGGGATAAAAGGTAATGAAAAAGCGGACGAACTAGCAAGAGCTGAAGTTACCAAACGATATAGGGGTCGAGAAATGGCGTTTGGCATATCAAAACGGGGTGAAAACGACAATAAGTACATGGTTACACCAGCAACATCTAAATTGTTGGCGCACAACATCTGGCCAAAGACACGCTTGGGACGTAATCGGCGGCTCCTCAGATAAACTACCAACTGACGTCCTTTTAATAATTCGCATTCGCAATAGATAGAAACTCTTTGCAGACGTACATCGTGGCGTCAACTTGATACATGAAGAATTTGGAAGGAAGCTTTCTCAAACTGCTCCTATAATCAAGAGAGGGGAGCACAATAAGCCAAGATGCTGCAGTGCGTAAATAGTCACAATCGCCTGTCCCGCCAACAACTAACCAACCCCAACCCTACCAATTATCTAGCTGGTTTAGCGACTCCTAGTCACCCAATTTAGCAGCAGAAATATTGCGCCTCACCTGCGACCATGTAGGGTCTCCATTGGAGAAATCGTGCGACTGCCTGCTGTTTAAATGAAATGGCAGTAATTCTTAAACAGCAAACAAGAACAGGATACAGACGTCTTCCTTAAAAATCATATTGTGTGCGTTCAATAGCGCAATAACAAATTGCTTTGCTACAATTTTTCATTTTTCAGTTTGGCTATTCACTTAAAGAGCTTTTTCATTTCTCAGTTTCCGTCCATCTGGGCATTCGCTTAAAGAGCTTAATTTGACTACTTTAATACTGTTTTTAGTTACATATTTTGAAATACATCCTATCACAATATTCATTTATAACTTCGTAATTTTTCAAACTTCAGCTACAATATTTTAGTCACATATTTTCCAGGCTATAAGGATTCATTTTCCGTAAAAAGGAAATTGAGTTTTTTAAGGTACGCCATATTTGAGAATCTTTCTACTTAGACAACCTGCATAAATTATCAATAAAATATTTTATGTTAAAATTTCTGTAAAACACCGCTTCAGTTGATACTCATCTGGAGAGATTTTTAAAAACCTTGTTTTTAAAACTGCGCTCACATTGGGCGAATACAATGGTTAGTTAGTTAATCACAGAAACTTTTTTTTTTAGCTAAAAACTGGGAGAATGCAAGAAACCACTGTTTTCTGTTGCATGTTAAGGCGGTATTCATTGGCTGAGAAAAACGATTACTATTATTAAATCCTCGTCCATCTTACTGATCATCGTCTAACGACTATAGAACTTTTTTAAAAACACGCATATCGTTCAAAACCTTGCGACAATTTGGAGACTAATTACTGCACAGTGTTTGCAAATTTTGAAATGTTCAATTCAGTGTCATTTTTAATACGATTAAATGCATTAAAAATAAGACCTGGGTGTCGCACACTGTGCCATTTTAAATGTTTATTGAACATAATCCAATCAATTTATCGAGAAGCATCATGTTATCTGACGTTAAGAATAAGGGATAAACTAACTGGTCTCGTTGGCTGCAGATAGCGCCAATTGTCCCGGTTTATACCTACAGTTAATTTTTGCCTAAAACTACCACAATTAATCCGTTTAATCTGGAGAATCATATTTTATAGCCATTTTTGCTTTAGATTAGTTTGATTTTATTGATTTAGAGTAAGAAATGTCTTTTTAGGGTAGAGATTTAAGACGTGGAAGCGACCAACTAATGTGGGTCCTCCTACAATTTAACTCAGGTTCCATACAGAGATGCAAACTTTTGGCCAGTCTTTACCAGTGTCGGACTTCAACTAACCCCATTGTACAGGGTGAGTCAACGATAGAGTAAAGGTCATTATCTCATTTGTTTCGGGAATGACGAAAAAATGTTAAATACAATGGAAAATCCTATTTTCTAATTTATTTTTAAATTCTGCGTAAAATGTTATTACTTTTTTATTAATAATGTTATATACCTAAACCTAGTAGTTTTTCTAATATTTCAATTAAAAAAATAAAAAATACTAGTTTTCAGTTTTGTAAAAAATTGCCAGTACCGCCATTGTTTCTGAAGGCGTTCTATAGAGAATTTATATATTTCGACTATTTTAAACTGAAAAATCTCAAATTTTTTTAATGGCACACCTTGTATATTATTATTTTTTCTAATAGATTTTACAAAACCCTCCAACTTTTATTAAGTATATCATATACCTATTTCTAATAGTTTTCGATTTATTTTGAATTTTTCAATTTTTACCCTTGTTTTTACGCTATTGTGAAAACATAAACAAATAGTTAATAATAATTTTATATAGTTTAACTTATCTAATGATTAATTATTATGACGTAAAAAATGTTCAAAATATACCCGTCTACTTGAATACACATGTTTAGTCGTTTTACTATATTTTGCTTCACTTTCCTTAGCCTAAAGGGCGTTATTGTCCTGCACGCATCTCGTATCCTATTTTCCATATCTACTGGTGTTGTAGGGGGATTCACATAAACACGATCTTTAATGTAGCCCCACAAAAAAAGTCTAAAGGTGTTAAGTCACATAATCGAGAGGGCCACTGAATGAATCCATCCCTACCGATCCATTCTTGTGGATAACGATCGTTTAAAAATTCCCGAACTTCTCGAATCCACGTGTTCCTTTTAAAGTTATCAACTTCTTTAAGAAGCTGGGGTATTTCGTTTTGCAAAACATTTAGATATCTAGGCCCGTTAAGCGGTTCGCGGAAAAAATATGGATCAATAATTCGAAAATTTAATATTCCACACCATACATTAAGCGACCAATGGTTTTGGGTTTAAACTTCCCGGACCCAAAATGGATTAACTGTTGAATAATAATGTATGTTATGGTTTTTAACTGCTTCATTACTGGGAAAAGTATCATCAGAAAACATTATTTTGGATAAAAAATTTGGATCGGCCTCTATTGCTCCATTCATGGTGGTACAAAAGTTTACTCGTCGTTCAAAATCACGGTCTTGAAGTTCTTGGTATAGTTCCATATGAAAGGGATGATATTTGTATTTTCTCGTGGTGCGATTAGCAGCTATAGATTGGGATGTGTCAGATAAGGCAGCTGACATGGGGATTATCTTCAACATGAAGTAAAATCTCCATTTCTTTTTCCTCATTGGCAGCATTTTGGTTTACTATACTCAACGCTACCACTACCATCAAACCGTCCCATTAAGCACTGAAAAGATTTTCTAGATGGTATACGTCTATTAGGATACTTCGCTCCGTAAAGCTTTACTGCCAAAAGACAATTTTTCCCGCCTCGCCCAGTATATAAACTATAACAATTAATTCATTTTTAGGAAAACCCATAACTATTACCTTTATACGTCACTTATTACAACAAATTAAGCTATTTTTACTTGCTCAATAGACATGTCAAAATTTGACAATCCCTACATATTTGTTTTGTCTTTGCAACTATGATATTCAGCTTAAGAATACAATACAATATTTATCAGGAACACGAAGTAAACTGTGTATAAATATAGTAAAACCATTAGTATTATATATGACCTTTTCCTTTTGCAATAAACAATAACTATACTTTAGCTATACAATAGTAGCAAGGGTGGGTCTGATGTTGGTGTAATTAAAGACGATTACCAGTCGTGTATCATGCATTTAGATATGGCCAACCAGTTCCCTTGTCTTCTGTCACGTGTATACGGTATATTTGCTTTCAACAAACTTTTGTGCACGCCCAAACCACAATAGTGAATATGATAAACTAATATGGCTACCATGTGTACGTGGCGCAGAGATGAATTGAACGCTTGTCACATCTTTGAGGTCCCAAACTGAACCAAGTTGTAAATAATATATTCATGCAGGAGAACAATGATAATATATTCATTCTAGTAAACGTACAATTTTTCCTCATAATAGAACACTTTGGCGGTCAGGTAGTTCGTAAAACCAAAACCTATATCTCAATATTTTTAACAATATCGACACCCTATGGTTTTAGCACATAGACAATGTCGAATTTTTTTTGCCAGTATCAAAGAATGTGGATATTGTAACAGATCTTGCCTGATCATGCCCAATAGATGTTCTAGTTTGGAGATCTAGCTATGCATTAAGCTAATATCCAACTTCTAATTGAGTGTCTTCTTGGTTGTGTTGACCTAGTATTTTAACATGTTATATTTGTATTAAGTGTCCCAATATGTCTGCCCAAATGATACACAAATCGTATATTCATTATTTCTTGAATATACCTACGTCTGATCTTTCAGATAGGAAATACTCCTGAGAACAAATAATTGATATTTTTAGCTAGCTAGTGTAATAATAATCATAGTGATAAGTCACGAGGCCAGCTTGTTAGATTATAATTGGGAAATTGATAAAAAAATCAGTCAAGCACTTAGCGTAATCACTAATTACTTCAACAAAAAGCACAAGGTTTATCGAAAAATACATTTCTTCCGATACAGTCTGTCAAGTAAGAACGTGTCTGTGATAATTCATTTTTGGTAGATGCGATTCTAGCGATTCGACAAGTACGATAGGGCGCATTTAGTAAAAGTATTAGTCGATTCCGAACTTTCGTCGAAGTCACGTAAAATCCAAAATGAGTCACTTGTTTGCGCATCTGTTCGAGGTAATCTTTCTTTGTTCCCATCCACCCATCCTAAAATGACACATTCCTCGGCCGCTAAATATATTAAAAAGTCGATATCGTTTGTGAAGTAGCAGGTAAATCATTTTAACGAGACGAAAAATGTCGATGACCTGCCAAAATGTGGCTCGGTGGGCACTCCAAAAGTCCAAAAACGAATCATGTCTTTGTTTTCACGGGACCTGAAATTGACGCTGCGTCAAGGAGCGGCAAAATTAAGAAAATCTGGTTTAAATGTCATGACAACATCTTCATGCTCATGATGTTAAATTCCGAAGCACGTTGAAGAAACCTTTGCTGGGCGAAAATCATGTCGCGAAGCGGATCGCTTAGGCCCACGATAAGATACTAGAGTGGCCCTCACAATCGCCGGACGCCAACCCTATTGAAAGCGTTTGGTCTCTTGTAAAAAGAAAGCTCAGAGGAAAGACTCTGAGGACTTCGACTCAGTTGTCTCGCTAGATTCGAAAAATTTGTAGAGGATGCAGAAAATCCCGTCGACAACATGCCTCGTCGATGCCAGGCGAGTACTGATGCAGGAGGCGATTGGACAACTTACTAAGATAATTGCGGCGTTGTTTGCACACGAAAGAATACATTGATGGCAAAAAATGTTCTCGAAACACATTTTTTTTTAAGAATACGAGCGGTTACGTTCTTACTTGACAGACTGTTCATGTCATAATAGGATCAATAATACGCTACCTCGAAGAGCAAATCATATCGTAAATATCTAGTTTGTTCATATAGTGTAATATATATATATATATATATATATATATATATATATATATATATATATATATATATATATATATATATATGTGTGTATATATATATATATATATATATATATATATATATATATATATATATATATATATATATATATATATATATATATATATATACGGCTTTTTTTAACACGACTTTCTAATTGACCCTGGATATTTCGATATTCATAGCCTACTATTTAAATTGATCCACCTCAAATATGTTGAAAATAAAAATAAACAAAAGGTTCATAGAGGGGCAAATCCTCTGCCAAAATTTGGAGAGAATAGAAAACCTTATAAATATGAAAATAAAAACTGATAATCCAACTCTCTACAAATTTAAGATAATCCTTAGTGGAATAGTCAGAGTTTAAGTTTTAGTACTAAAATAACAATCCAACTGGATTGTTATTTTAGCCTTAAAAACTTTTAAGGCTAAAAACTATTTGAAAATTTTTCGTACATATATTCCCCTGAATTATGCGGAGTAAATTTATTAACAAATCTGTTAGAGGGGTAATTAAATGAATACGTCGCGGTCGGGAACCAGCTGCCAATATGGTAAAATAATTTTTAAATCATAGCAGACCAAACCTCAAAATGACTATATATGACAATGGTAGTTTTAAAATGGCAAAAAAGAGTCAGCAGACATTTTGTTGTTAACATTTTCATCATATAAATAGATCTTTGTTACCAGACTATAACAAAATTGTAAGTAATCAATAATGAAACATATAGAATGGTTTATTATTCAAAAATAATCTTCTTCTTCTTTTTTTCAGCTTGCTCTCATCCACTCCTGGATGTAGGCCTCTTCCAAATCTTTCCATCTTTCCCTGTCTAGGGTCGTTCTATTCCGATTTTTTCCTGCGATATTCTGCTTGTCGTCTCGCCATCTTCTTTGAAGTCTTCCCATACTCCTCTTACTCTCCTTTGGGCGTCATACTGTAAGCTTGTAGGGCCATCTATTGTTGTTCTTTCTCGCTACATTGCCAACCCATGTCCACTTTAATTGAGCCGCTCTTTCCAGTGTTTTAAAAACAAAGGTAAAAATTGAAAAATTCAAAATAAATCGAAAACTATTAGAAATAGGTATATGACATACTTAATAAAAATTGGAGGATTTTGTAAAATCTATCAGAAAAAATAATAATATACAGGGCGTGCCATTTAAAAAATTTCAGATTTTTCAATTTAAAATAGTCGAAATGTTTAAGTTTATTTTGAACACCCTGTACCATCTAACTCAAATTTCTTTACATATATCTTTTTTATCTCTATAGAAAGCTGGTACCAATTATGAGTATTCCACTTTCAGAAACAAAGGCGCTACTGGCAATTTTTACAAAACTGAAAATTAGTATTTTTTTTTAAAAAATTGAAATATTAGAAAAACTACTAGGTTTAGGAATATAACATTATTAATAAAAAAGTTATAAAATTTTACGCGGAATTTAAAAATAAATTAGAAAATAGGATGTTCCATTTAAAAAAAAACATATGTTATATAGACCACACTTTTTTGAAGTACCCTGTATACTCAAAAATAATTTTAAACTGTGCACCTTAAAATTCCCTAAAACTATTATATTCAACATTTTTTCGTCATTCCCGAAACAAATTTACTCTATCTTTGACTCACCCTGTACAAGGCAGATGGCTATGACTTGTATTTGGATACATTTATTAAAAAATGTAAGATTGAGAGAATGGTGCGGGTAAAATCACTTGGTTCTAATAGCTTTTATTATTTGAACAGGTTCTTTTAAATCGTGCGACTGATTTTAAATGAAATAGCGGTAACTCTTAAACAGCAAATAAGACCAGGATACAGACTTTTTCCTTAAAAACCATATTGTATGCTTTCAATAGCGCAATAAAAAATTGATTTGCTGAAATTCATTTCTCAGATTGGTCATTCGCTTAAAGAGTTTTTTCATTTCTCAGTTTCCGGCAGCCTGGACATTCGCTTGAAGAGCTAAATTTGACCACTTTAATACTCTTTTCAGTTAAATATTTTTGGATACATCCTATCACAATATTTCGATACATATAGAAACATTTAAGCGATGTATTTGGAAATAATAATTGTATACCGGTGATCGCTTGAGCAAATCAAATGCTCCTTTTAACGGGGGATGTCTTCTGCTCTTGTTAAAACTATGAATGACTGACCGCTTGGAAACAATTTTCACACGTAATTTTGAGTCCATCAAATAACCTGGTTGATTACACAGGACCACAAAATTTTTTTTTATCAATTTACTTTGACTACAATAGGTCTAGGTTATGTTTTTTTGGGTCGCTGATCACGAATTTGAAGTCCGTTTTGGTCCATCACACCTGAATTTTGCATAAAATATAAATAAAATTGGTGAAAATGAGTTCAAAATGAGATTTTCATCGTTTTAAAGGGCACGGGCATATACCCGCCCCTCTAGTGGTCTGCAGATATCATTTCAATATCTCAAATAGGTTTTGAGAGCAATCATATATGTTCTGCAGCTGTCAAGCGCCAAAATGCTTTGACGAAGAGATTCTATATTGCTAATGCAACCATGCTACCTGATGCTATTAGCGATTCTGATCAAGATGAAAGAATGCAAAATATCATTTAAGACGTGTCAAATTTACTTTGGCAGCTGTCAACTTTCCTTTGATAACTGTGAAGTTTACTTTGACAGCCGCCACAGAGGGGGCAACAGTATGAGGAATAATGACCCTTTCGGCGATATGGAGCCCTGACTTGACAGTCTCATTTGCCATTTGACATCTGTCAAATTACCCTCGCAGCTGCCAATTAGCTTGCGTGAATATCAGCACTGGAACAAAATCGATGAAAGCATAAGGCGTAGTATCTTTCTCAAAGATCTAAACTATGAGAATATTCTCATAGCCTTGACAGTTCTGTTCAGCAGTGCTAGCTGTCAAAGTACACTTGACAGCTGTCAAATAACGTTTTATATGTTAGGACCGTTACCAGAGCCACCAAGATCATATAGTATACAGAGATTTCAAGGGAATACAGTAACCCTATCATCATGACAGTGTTGACTGCCATTTGGCAGCTGTCAAGTTACAGTCACAACTGCAAATTCGCTTGCGTGGCTATCAGGACTGGAACACCACCGATAAAGGCATAAGGCACAGTGTTCTTGTCAACGATTTAGAAAGTTCTCACGGGTTTGCAAGCTTTGTCCATCATTTGGCAGCTATTGAAGTGCACTTGAGTGCTGTCAATTACCATATTATGGCAGGCTCCTTACTATAACCAATCCAATCATTATAGTAACACGATTTTTCAATTGAATAGAATATTCGCATTGTTTTGACAATTTCATTCGACATTTGACCGCTATTAAAGTAAACTTTACAGTTCTCAAAGGGAAACTTGACAGCTGCCAAAGTAAACTTGACAGCAGTTACATTGCATTCTCCCATCTTGATCAAAATTGCCAATAGCATCACGTAGCATGGTTGCATTAGCAATAGAGAATCTCTTCATCAAGGTATTTTGGCACTTGACAGCTGCAAAACACATGGTCGATAGATATTGAAGTAATACCTGTAGGCCCTGAAAGTGGCGGGTATATGGCGAATTTAATCATTTCGGAACCATGCCCTTTAAAACAAAATTTTGAGCTCAGTTTTGACAATGTTATGGCTATTTTATGCAAAATCCAGATGTGATGGATGAAAGCGGACTTCAAATTTGTGATCAGCGTCCCAAAAAACATAACCTAGACCTATTGTAGTCAAAGTAAATTGACAAAAAAAAAAAATTGTGGTACTGTGTTTTATTTTTACAGTACAAAATATTGTAGCCAACGGCCAACTGAAAATATTAAAGTACGTGTCAACTGGATCGGTTTTAAGTGTTAATTTATTCGGGTCTTGGTAATTTAAGGGCTGGTTGGTAATTTAAGGGTTAAAGTATTACAAAATTATGTAGAAACTTTAATAAAATACCAAAAATATAAACGGTGAATATCAATGGTAAAAAAAATGAAAAACCACGTTCTGTTAATGACCGAACAGGTACCTAGCAGTATTTAAAGTTATAAGAGCATTCTATTTACGGGGGTTATTCAATAAGTAAAAACACAATTGGTCTCAGCTCAAACCCATTCAACGAAACCGCTCCATACTTCTAGCAGTGAAAGTTGGCACTCTTGTAATGAGTTTTAATCAGCTGTTCGATAATGTAATGTAAACATAACCTCAAAATATCCAGTTTATCATGGCGAGTATATTGGAAGACTGTATTTTAGAAGAGCAGCTAAGTGAAATACGTTCTAGAATGTTATTACAGTATGGACAAAGTTGCATGAACTGTGTGAACGTTTACAAGTGAATAGATCGGTTCAAAAGTGGCCGAACAAGAGTGTATGACGAGCAGCCAAGTGAACGTCCCGTCGAAGTTTCCGGTCTCTCGTTGGAATCGAAGATTGATGGACTGATTCGTTATAACAGAAAAATTACTGTCGAAATGATAGCTCACGAGGTTGGGGTAAGCGTTGGAACTGTTCACAATATTATTCAGAACCATTTACAATGTCCGCCTTCATACGGCCCGGTTTACCCAAGAAAAGTTTCAAGAACTGGGTTGAGAGATCTTGCCTCATCCCGCATACAGCCCAGACCTGGCTCCGTGTGATTTTTACCTCGTCGAGCCTTTCAAACATGCCCTAAGTGGAAAGAGGTGAAGGAAAAAGTGCTTTGACCTTCAGCGAAAGAATTCTTTATTACAGGAATCAAGAAGCTAGCAGAAAGGTGAGACAAGTGTATTAACGTCGGGGGGATTATGTCGAAAAGTAGGCCAAATTTTGTAGCAATCCAATAAACCGTTTTTGAGCTAGAGCTATAAAATTTTTTGCAAATCTACGAATGGGTGGAAATAGTATCGAGAATATTTCATATTTGTTTCTTACAACTCTTTAATAATACAAATTATTATATAATTTTCAAAAAATAATTAATTAAGTTTTTAATTAAAGGTGTTGGATTTATTACTCGACAGTTTCTAGTCAATCATAAAATTTTTTTTTTCTTCAGCAGTTTCACAATTCCATGAAAAAATTGCATTTAAGACTAAAAATTGCCATCAGATTTGCCATGGAAAATTGTTGTTCCTGTGATAAATTTGTCATCTGTCGTCACGCTTTGGCGTTAGCTACTTTAATTATTCAGCAAAATCCACACCAAAATAAACAAGATTTAGACAATTTTATTTAAATATGTGTTTAAGATGATCAAAATTAATTTCCGTTAGCTGTCACCAAAGTTATTAAGACTTTTTAATTTACAATAAAATCTGGAAATTAGAAAGGGACATAACTGACTTTACATGTAAAAATTGTTTTTTTTTTCATTTTTTATAATTGTAATTGAATTGTTATAGAATAAGCTTTGCATAAAATTCATAGTAATTGCTATTAATCGGGGTAAGGGGTAAGGCCACTCTAGGACCCAAGAAGAAAGGCTAATTTCGAGATTTTTTTCAAGAGGAGAATAAAAACAGTCGAAAATTTATTTGAACTACTTTATTAAACAAATATTTAAGTATACAAAAATATATTTTTTTTATATTTCTAATTTAAAATGGCCACTTCAGAATCCAAGACGACAAGGCACCTTTTTCGAATCGGTTGAAATGACAGCTGCCCCAAATCTTTATCGATTCGCTTGAAATTTATAGAGTAACTTTTCAGATTGGTTATCTAAAGGAAAGCGTATGGATTTTGCGATAAGTTATAAACTTCCTTTTTTTATAAACATTTGTTCAAATTTCTTTTATTTATCCATTAGTTTTTGAATTGATTGATGAAATGATTAATGAAATTTTTTTATTTTTCTGATCTAGGTTGAAATCTACGGGAGCAATCGTTTCGCCCATTTCAGACCTCGTATCAAAAGGTGTCTTGTCGGCTTAGGTTCTGAAGCAGCCGTTTTGAATTAAAAAGATAAAAAAATGTACACTTAAATATTTGTTTAATAAAGTACTTCAAATAAATTTTCGACTGCTTTTTTTATATTCCCGAAATTAGCCTTTTCCTCGAACTTGGAATCTTATTTCATATATCATAAAATTAAAGACGTAACGGTCAAGACAAAGATACCCAACAAATACATCCACCATTAAATACTTTAAATAAAACTTACAGTGGACCAATATCCCTCGATCCACGTGTACTTGCACTGGTATCTCTCACAATTTTTTGCAGTCTTAGGTTTTTGCTTATGCTTGCAGAGTGAGTCTACTACTACTATGTCGTTAAGCGAATCTTCACATTCGATGATTCTCCTGCGAGTGCCCTTGCCGCAGTTGGTGGAGCACTATGGAGTGAGGAGAGTGTAAGTAGTGAAAAGGCGAAAAGGTGATAGTTACGTATTAGACTAAAGCTACAGCTACTGTATGTGGGCAAAGGTAAAAGTTTAAATGCTGGATTCATAATTATTTGCTAAATATGTTTTTTTTTTAAATTAAACATAAATATGATTTTTTTTAGTGACACATTGGGTCTTTTGTCTATTTACTAGTATTATCCGAAAGAATGATCTATATGAAACCAACATTGTTATGATATACAATGACCTGAAAAAGTTAGATATACGAAGAAATAATACTTTAAAAATTTCATGAATGTTGCATAGCTTGATTTACAATAATAATCATTTGTTTAACTTAAGTGTTTTAATACAATATATATTGTAATACGTTTTGTTATGTACCAAAATGAAAGTTCAGAGACCTTAGGACATATAATGAAGGAAAAAGATTTTTTTTTTATTTTAGGATATCCTCCTTGACTTTCGTCAAAAACAAATACTAAAAATTGCATCCCTCTGTATTCACATTTTACTGGCCACTGTATATCGTACTAAAGCCAAAAACCTGTTTTATACGTAGGTAACAAGTTAATGCTAGAAACAGATGGAAAATACACACTGTAGAAGACTAACTATGTAGAAATTAATTTCCGTGTTCCGTACGGAACACTTATGGGACCACTTCGGTGTCTAGCTATCTGTCGGTGTCACACCAGATTTTCTCCGGAACTATTTTACATAGGAGGATAAAATTTGTCATAAGTATAGGAATTGATGGCCCAATTAGAGCTCTGTAGTTTTGAAAGTTAAATATTCACTTAAGGGGTTAGTTTTGGGGGGTGAAATCGGAAGTGAAATTATTTTTCTTTGCAAGGGCATCGAATGGATTGTCAAATGAAAGCTGCTAAAAACACGAGTTCAAAAATATATATGATATAATATTCGCGCAAACTTTTCCTTGAATGATTTTTAAAAAATTGCCAAAAATCACTGCCCCTCTCCCTATCTCTAAGAGTAAAAATCAAAAAATTTCGAAAAAAATTCTGGAATATTCGTCATAAGGTGTAGATTGAATGAAAATTATCACGAGTTCATTACCTTTGACAATTTACAAAAATTTCCAGTTGTCAACAAACTTTGTTGACAACTCATTTAGGGTGAGTTTTGTGAAGTAATTGATTATTTTAAACCCCATAACAAACCATAACAAAAATTTTTATTCTAAAAGTAATCACCGTACCGAATACTTATTGTGCAAGTCCGACTTGCACTTGGCCGGTTTTTTTTATTTTAATGTTTATTTATGTCCAAATTCATACCTTCCTTGTGCCAATTTAAATGCTAGCTTCACATTCTCGATAATAAATGAGGTCACGGTTTTGACTAAGTAAAATGAGTATGTTAATTCAGTATGAAGTTCCTGTTTAAGTACGCTTTACGCAAAGAATTATTTGAACAAATAATTACAAGTGACAACAGGCAAAATAGTCAAATATTTTTTTTTAAAAAAAAAAACAACATTCGCATAATTCTTTTACAAACTGAACGAATTTATAGAATTCCGTGTACGTCTGAGAGAACCTATAAGATTGCTGGGATTAAAGAACTTGAAAGGTGTGCCAAAAAGAAAAAACTTGCACAATCTGCTAATCTTAACATAATCAACAGGACATCTATAGGTTACGTCTTCAATGTAAGAAAAACAAAAGTTCAAGCTTTAATCCCAATTCCTACAGTCGAAATTTATAAACACTCTAATAACATAAATAGATTTACCAGCAATGATCTGTATGACAACCGATTATTATCGTGAGTCAGCGTCCGGTGAACACTAATCGATAATAAATACCTGTATTGGGCCTTTCCACACTCATACAAGGGTCTAACTTCGAAGAATAAGTCTTTGAAAACCCTTCCAGCATTCGAATAAAAAACGTCAGAAAGGTAGTCAAATTTAACTCGATCTATTGAACCATGATTTCGCATATTCTTAAATATTTTTCGAAGTCACTCGATGACCTAGTAAAAAAATTAACCCCTTAAGTCAAAATTTAACTTTGAAAACTACACGGCTCTGGTGAGGCCATCAATTCCTATATTAGTACCAAATTTCGACGTTCTATGTCAAATAGTTTCGGAAAAAATCGGGGGTGACGGACAGACAGACACCTTATACGTGTTCCGTACAGAACACTAAAACTGCATCCTCTGAAAAAGACATGAAGTAATAAATGCGTCAGTCTTCTAGGGTTTGTACTCTCTGGGTTACTAGAAAGCAATATTTACAAAATATAATACTGGGTGGGTCAGTAACGTGTTCGCCTTCAACAGCGTCTAAACTAAAAAGATAGGATAAATGTCGTATATTCATAATAGTTAATGTTTTTGGGATGCATAATGAAAAAATTTGTTTCAACTTGAAGATCGTCTTAAAAGGGCGGGGCAATATGAATATTAATTTTTGTTAGATGGCATTCCTGTATATTTTTGAGTACTTTGATTAATTTTAGCTTAAACACCCTAAAATAACCTATCCCTAAATTCAACAGTTTTTGAAATATTAATAACTGAAAAAGAAAAAATATTTTTTTCCTCTCTTTAGAGCAAAACGGCTGCCCTGTTCCCATCATGCCAAAATGTCAACTTCCAATTTAACTGGAACTACTAACCCTTTGACTTGAAGTTGATTCCTGTTAGACCGGTTGTTAACGTTAATGAGTAAAGACGAACTTGGGAGCATGAAAGCCAATATAAGTGATGTTTTTATGTGACCGGAGAGCAGGCAGACAAACAGACAAAGAAACAAATAGGCCAAAAGTCTGTAATAAAGGTACTTTGCCCTCTATTAATTAAATAATTTCCATACACGAATAAATGACCAATTTATGGGTGTAACTTCTGTAACATTTTTTGAATTTAAATTGTCTTTTATATCACAATAGTTTCAATATATTTTTTTATAGACGTAATATACGTGCTACAGAGAAATCCTTAACGCGTTACAAGAGCGGTGCGTGGGCGGAAAAAGCGATTCAAGTCGTCTTGGATCGCTGTAAATTGTACTCGGTGGGAAACACAGCCCTGGGCAAATAACTCCGAAGGGATGAGATTCTCCGTATAAAAGACTGCTTGAAAAGAGTTGTACGAGGAGTGACGAGTTGAACTTCATACGGATATGAAGTCTTAGCACGACGTATATTTCTAGCTAGCTTTGAGAGGAATTAAGCGGGCTACATGTATCGAACACTTTCCATGAAAATACTTGTAGAATAGACTCAAGTCGCCCACCGTTCTTCGATGCTCCGAGGAATCAAGGTTGCTGGTCAGTTTTGAGTCCCAATCAGGCGACAGCTCTCTTCTGAATCCAACAAATGCAGTGTACGTTTGAGAGTAGAGCCACAAACATGGGAGCAGTATCCCATTGTTGGTCGAATTTCAGCTTTGTACAGATTTAACAGTTGTGGAGTATAAAGTCTGTTTGAAATAATATTCCCAGCTTTTGAGCTCTTTTTGCTATATTTGCAACATGTTCGTGCCGAGACATATTTTCTTTCAAATTACCGCCCAGCGGATTGAGTGACGATGCTAAAGGAATGAAGCCCGTTAGCGTTAAATTCTACTTGGTTACTGTCAACCCAAGATAAAATTTTTCTAGATAGCCGATGTCCGAGCGTTCAAAGTAAATGAAGAAATAAGCGTATTGTTATCTGACAGCTCTAGATTGGATTCCTTGTCCTTTCCAGCAGATTAATGTAAATGAGAAATAGAGTAGGAGACAATATGGAATCTTGGAGCACCCCGGCGTTGATAATGAAGGTGCCACTGCCGCTAGTAAAGAACGCTCTCTGAGGAGAGCCTCAAACAGAACTTTTCAGACATACCATACGAGCATACCTTAACCAACAATCCATCGTGCCAAAGACACTAACATACTAAAACAAAATAGCATTTACTGAAATCCAATTTTAATTTCTACCAGAATCAAATTCAAACATTGACAGATTACGAAACAGTTCCTAAGACGTAATCTCAGCTTGAAATCGTTAAAAATATGTTTGATGTCATGTATCTACATAAACTCTGAAAGATCACAGGCACACACATAGTTGTGACAAATTGGCATGACTCTATGATTTTTCGCTTATGATTTCACAAGGCATCATAAAGGACCTTTACTCTTTTAGCTTAGAAGGCTGAAAACATTTAGCTCGTAAAGATTACTGAGCATATCTAGTGCAATTGTCTGCGAAACTTTGGAAAGCCACAATTTGACACGGTGGTAGAACCACGATTTATCATTTAAACAAAGCCCTGACAGCTTTCGTTTTACGTAAACCCTTTAAACTATGTATAATACCCTTCCTCCTATCCCTTATTACTCCAGTCAATTTTGCATTCAATCATGCATTTTGGGAGGGATACGATTTTATTTTTTATTATGTAGGGGTCTAACGTAAGGTTAAATTTGAGTTTTCGGGGTCAGGGGTGCACCCATTTAGCCTCCATATTGAAAATAGGGGTTTAAATAGTTTTTTCATATATCACGGTAATCAGAAGTCTGAAAAAAAATTTTGTAAAGAACTTTTTTGTAGATTCTACAAAAATATAGAACTTTTCTTAATAACTTTTTAGTGTTACTTCAATAATTAAGAAGTTATAAACAAAAATGAATGAAAATTTACGAGATGAAAAACTATTATTTTTAATAACTTTCCATCTATCAATTTTATATAAAAAAAATGCATCAGAGCTTCTTTCCTAGAGAGTTTTATAAAAAAAATGGCACGATTTTGATTATTTTTAAGGGTTTTTTAGCGCTGCAAAAAGAGGAAGATCAAAGGTAGGTGAGGTAAATAGGTAGAAAAAAATTATCGTTCCTTTATTTTTACATATTATTTATATTATTATATTTTAGGCTTTTTTAGTAATTTAATAATATATTTTTTATTAATACTATCATTTAATTTTAATTAACATATATTTAAATTTTTATTAATTTATAATTTTTCTGTCATTGTTATATTTTATTTTTATTATTTTATATTATTACAATTTATATTAATATAAAATAATATATATTAATATTTAATAATTCAATCAAATATATAATTAATGATTATGTTTTGACGATCAAATTTTATATCAGAGAAATTATCAAACATAATGCACTTGTGATAATTTTCGTTCAACCTACACTTTATGGAGACTATTCCAGAATTCTTCCAAAAGGTTTTGATCAGCCCTCTTCGAGATAGGGTGGGTGGACAGGGCTTTTTGACCATTTTTTTAAAAATATATAAAAATATATATAAAATATATATAGAAATGTGCGCAAGTATTACATCATATAGATTTTTGAAATCATGTTTTCACAAGCTTTTATTTGATACCCCGTTCGATGACCTGGTAATTTTTTTCTCACTTCCGATTTCATCCCCAAAATTAACCCCTTAAGTCGAAATTTAATTTTTAAAACTTCACGCCTCTGACTGGGCCACTAATTCCTATATTTGGGCACAATTTCCACTTTCTATGTAAAATAATTTCAGAGAAAATCGGAAGTGACAGACGGAAGGACAGACAGACAATGAAGTGATCCCATAAGTGTGCCGTATGGAACACTAAAAATATATTAATAAATTAATTTTAAAAAAAAACATAAAATATGATAATATAAATAATATGTATGTAAAAATAAAGGAACAATAATTTTTTTCTACCTATTTACCTCACCTACCTCCGACCTACCTCTTTGCAGAGGTAAAAAACTCTTAAAAATAATCAAAATCATAAAGAATAGTGTCAAATTTTTTGTTATAAAATTTTCTACAAAAAAGCTCTGATGCATTGTTTTATAAAATTAACAAAAAAAAAGTTATTAACAATAATAGTTTTTCATCCCCTACATTTTCATTATTTATTGTTTATAACTTCTTAATTATTGAAGTAACAATAAAAAGTTATCAAGAAAAGTTGTAGACTAATATATAATCTACAAAAAAGTTCTTTATGGTTAACGAGATATATGAAAAAACCATTTACACCCCGATTTTCAATATGGCGGCCAAATAGGTGCACCCCTGACCCCAAAAACTCAAATTTAACCTAACTTTGGACCTTCTACAAGATAAAAAAATAAAAATAAAATCGCATCCTACCCAAAATACAAGGTTGATCTTTTCTTAACGACAAATTCATCGGACTATATGGTTTAGACGATATTGAAGAGGACACCTTACTGATACACCGTATAAAACTAATATAGATTTACTGAGAAATTTGAATGTTACTGCTACACAAGTTTTACCTCGTATTTCTTTGACTGAGAACGAAAATTAAAAGGTGGTTAAAAAATATGTTTAAAAATAATAAGTGTGGTTAATTTTTATTATATACCCTGCAATAAGAAAGTTGTAACATTAAAATATTTCAGTAACTGCAGTTTAGATAGAGTGGTGGAAGGTTTTACTACCTTAATATTTACTAAAATCTATATACAATACTACTGTTTCTATATAAATTTTGAACCTGGAAATCACGTTTTGGTTTACCGATCTAGTGTAATTTAAAAATATTTATATCATTTCTTTACTGAAGTCAAAATGATTAACAAAAATACTCCGAGATTGCTCCAAATCGAAAAATCGAGAAGTTCATAATATTTTAGTTCCTTGAGGCATTATAATAAAGTTATATTAAACTTAAATATCTAAAGTTATTCAAGTTTTTGCGTTTTCTGTGTGAGAGTGAAAAACATGTAAGGCAAAAAAGTATGGATATGTTTTGTGTTATCATAGAGCGCCATGTTACCTGTTTCCACGCTCCAACCTTCCATCTATATCTCTTTTCATGGTTTTCTTTGACGTCGAAATAATGACGTAAATTGCTATCTGCAGCGTGTGGACATTCAGCCAGTTTACATTTTGTGGAATTGGAAGGCTTTTTCTTGAGGTCACAGTGATTATCTTCAAATGTTGTCACTAGAATAAAAATTTTAATCGAAATTTTTGGAAAATAAAATCATATTCACATTCTACGACCGTATTAAAGACAGACGTTTATTTACGAACCAAATGTATCTCTCATTTTTATCTTTATGTTACTGATTATATTAGAATCACAAGCTTACATCTTTCTTTCTATTTATACCAATATTTCTACTTACTTTTGTCATCCATACATCTGACTTGTCTATACCTCTCGCATTTCGAATCACAATTCGGACTCCAATCACCAACTTTCCACTTTGGACAAGCCTGATTATTGCATCGGATCACGTTCTGAGGTTTCAGATAGGGATCACACATCAGATGGTTCTCTTCTCCTAAGTCGTTGCGGCAGTAGAAGATCTGGGTGCTGGTACCTCCATCGCAAGTTTGAGAACACTAAAGATAGTTTAAAAGTTATACTTAAATAACGAACGTGCCATTTGGCTTATCAGCGTTAAGTATGTTTGCATACGTTGGCGCTATAAAATTTAAATCTATATATAGGCGAAGCAATGTAACAAACAAGAATGGAAGAAACTGTAACGTCTGTCAAAGTAAAGTTAAAATGGTAGTTATTGACTCAACACTTCAATCGAAAATATAACACTAAAGAATAGCAAGAATACTAACAGATATATTAAAGAGAATATACAAAACAAAAGTTGAACCTAGAAAAGGTTTATATTTACATATGTTGAGCGGATTTGTTGTATTTTCATTTTTGTAGTACATAAACATACTGTTAATTGACCTAATATAAAATTTAAATATATGTATAGGCGAAGCCAGGTAACAAACAAGGATGGAAGAAACTGTAACGGCTATCAGCGTAAAGTTAAAATGGTAGCTATGGATTCAGCACTTCAATCGAAAATATAAATCGTAAAATAAATATAAAATTGCGCTTTTGTACATTAAAGAATAGCAAGAATACTAACAGATATATTAAAGAGAATATACAAAACAAAAGTTGAACCTAGAAAAGGTTTATATTTATATATACTCAACGAATACGAAATCGGCAACTGAGTTTTTTATATTTTTGGCATATAAAAAAGTTTTCATAATCTAACTTGCCACATTTCTGAAATTATTTTATGATTAACCTAAATTTTAAATTGTGTGCTTCTGTATACAAAAGAAAACACTCTCTGAGGTGGTTATTTTAATTACATCAAAGCCCCTTCTTTCGATTATTTCAGGTTAGGTTAGATATAAAGAAAAATCAATATGATTTTCAAATTTCACTCAGAATAATGTATAAGATGAGCTATTAGAAGCTAGACATCCTACCCCCTCCCGAACACTTATTTTCCTTAATATAACATTAATTAATACGTTAAATATTGCTATAGAGTTTTCTTTTTGTTAATCATCTCGTCATAGTCATCTCCAACAGAACGAATTCGTGTAACACTGTGGAAACTTTACTACTCGCTAAATTTGTCGACTTCAATTCCTTTTACTCGATTTTCTTGATGCGACTCTTCTGAAACACTTAAACTGAAATCAATGTCTCATTTGATTTAGTAGTTATCGCTGACTGAAGTTTTTTTTCACGATTAATTTCTTTAGTGAGGGGACAGATGCAGTTTTCGAAAAAGTACAGTGTGCAAAAGGTCTGGAAATATTTTGATACACACACACAACCGTAATTTTGTATCATAGGGCGAGCTCCTCATGGAAAACAGACAAACCAAAATTAAATTTTTGGTCATTAGAGAATGGAAGAAAGCTGAGCCTGCTACAAACTAGTTGTAACATACGCTAAAATTTTAATTCTTAAGATATTGTGAACATGCTCACAGTATATACGAGGGCTACCTTTTAAATTTTTATGAAAACAATGAAAGAAGAAAAAATTTTTGGTACAAATTGTCTTATTGTTTCTCAAAATATTCGCATTTAAGATTTATACACTTTTGCATGCGCATTGAGCATTAACTGTTCTTCGATCCTCTAAAGCAATGATCGCAACATGCCCAGTATAACCAAAGAAACAAGCATTTTCTTGGAAGTGCTTCCTGAACGAATCATTTTTGTTGGATTCGGTTTATCTTGGAACACTTGATTGTTGCTTAGTTTCAGGCTCGTAAGAATATTTCCAAGATTCGTCTCCTGTTACGATGTTGTATTCGGATTTTGCATGTCCTCGGTCGAATTTTTTAAGCATTTCCTTACACCAATTGACATGAGCCTGTTTTTGAGTTTCGGTCAAATTATGAGGAATCCATCGGAAACAGATCGTTTTCACATGCAAAATCGAATGTACCGCAGTCTTCGATATGCTTAAGGATGCCTCTATCTCGCGATAAATCACATGCTGATCCTCTTCAATCATGTTGCACACAGTATCGATGTTTTTTGGAATTTTGAATGACCTTCACGAAATTCATAGCTGATGGAAGCACGGCCATGACGAAATTCCGCAAATCAGTTATAAACAGTCTTTTCTGTTGGTGATTCATTTCCAAAAGTTGAAGCGATTCGAGGCATTGTTGTTGAGTTAGGCCTTTACTAAAAAATCATCCAACGAAAACCTTCACGTGAAATTTCCATTTGTTTACAAAACTGTTTTTTTTTTTAAAAAAACGCTCACTGCAAACAAACTACTCCAAATTTCTAATCTACCACTGTTTTAACAATAACAAATATCAAATTTTACAACAATAGTGATGTCACATCTTAATAGTGACACCTAGTTGGCGTTTGTAAAAACTTAAACGGCGGCTATAAAGGAGCACTTGTAGAGCTTAAAAAAAAATTCTAGACTAATACACTTTTATTAGCGTTTTCCGAGTTATTTCATTCTATTAAAAAAATCTGTTTGCGTCTCAACAAAAATGACGCTAAAGCGTGTTTCAACTCATCGTCAGCCCTTAATATCTCTCCTTAAATATTTAAACAAGAAAATGTCGCAGAACGCTAAAACAGTGACACAGAGTCGATAATGTAATTCCATGAATCCACAGCAAAGCTTTGATTTCTCATGAATTCAGAGGTTCTTGTTTAAGGACCTTCTTCCAGTTTTGGACCGTCCTTCTGAAAACCTCCACATTAGATGTGGACCCCTTTTTTATAGGTGTAACTTCTTTGCAGCCGCAAAAAACAGTAGCCATTAACTTTCGAGAAGTCGGTCGAGTTTTCGCCTTCTTTAGAGGTGGAAATTCCTTATGAATCCATTGCGTCGCCTTCTGCTGCCTAGGAGGAGCCTACTAGAACATTCAAGTCTCGGTGCCTGTGACAATTAGCGAAAAATAGCCCTCGTCGTTCTCTAAATCAGCCAAATGTTCTAGAGGAATTTCTTCCATCGCCAGTTTCTGCTTTAGTGTGAGAAGTTTAGCTTTTTTAACAAGCATTGGGATCTTCATTAATCTGACAACAAATTCTCAACGAGTTTTATGGCTTCCTCAGCGCTTGCTTCAACCGGTTTTTCTGAGCTGGGGTCTTCCTGAATTGAGTCCCGGTCTCATCGAAACTATTTAGACCAAAATTTTACCTCAAAATAAGATGAGCCGTCATTGCCTAGGGCATTCTTTCATCAGTAATTTTTGCGCTATTTCCTTCTTAAATGAGAACTTTTATCACTTCGCAATGCTCCAAATAATTTTCACTTATTTTTCGAAAGAAAAAAAATAGTTAAAACTGAACGAAATCATACAAAATTTCAACAAAGTACTAGAACGGAGACTGTAAGACAAGCAAGTATTTTTTTGATATTGCATCATTTGCTGCATGGTTAAGTAGATAACTTATAAACCATCGTATAGATTATTATATATACGTCATAATATTCTGTTTTAAGTAATGTGTAACGTTTTTTACAATTGTATTTACTAAAATGTTTGTAATTATGCTCTGTAGGTGCAAAATATTTGCTGCATACCGTGCTCCATTCTCCAGGTATCCATTGGAATGTTCTATATTTATCATAGCGATCATAGACACTATTTTCATTAACTGCATTATGGTTGTATCTTTGTTGGTCATATGAAGAATGTGGTGGCGTTCTCTGAAAAAAAAAAGAAAACTGCATAACGAAAGCTTCTGTTTAATGATATTATGTAATTTGACTTAAAAGCATAACAAGATATTTGACCTACAATTTAGTTTAGGTCTAAGCCTATGACCTACACTTTAGGGTATAGGCATTATGGTAAACATGCCTGATCTTAAAGTGATATCTAAACATACATTTGTTTTATCTAGGTTATAGGGTCTAGATTAGAACACCGAAATCTCGAATAGTAAACATTCTTCAAGGTGCTGACTGTAATTGTAGGCCAAATGTCGCGCTATTGTTGAAATTGAAATAATAACTGGTCAAGTGCAAGTTGAAGTTGCGCAATTAGTGTTCCATACATTGATTGCCTTTAAAACAAAAATATTTGATTATGGAGATATAAAATGATCAATGACTTCACAAAATACACCTTAAATGAGTTTTTAACAAAGTTTGTTACCGATATTTGTTGAAAACTGATGACCTTGAAATTTTTGTTATTTTATATACCAAATAAATTTGATACGATAAATAATTTTCGTTTAATCGACACCCAGTGGAGATTATTCTAGGATTTTTTCAAAATTTTTTGATCAGTACTTTTCGAGATAAAGGGGAAGGCAGCGATTTTTTAAAATGTGTACAAGTATTACATTATATATGTTTTTGAACAAGCTTTCATTTGACACCCAACTCGTTGACCTAGTAAAAAAATTTTTTTTTCACTTCCGATTTTACCCCCCAAAACTAACCCCTTAAGTTAAAATTTGACTTTCCAAGCTACACGGCTCTGATGAGGCTATCAATTCCCATATTAATGCCAAATTTTAACTTTCTATGTTAAATAATTTCGAAGAAAATCGGGTGTGACAGACAGACAGACGGACGGACAGACACCGAAGTGATCTTATAAGTGTTCCGTACGGAATACTAAAAAGAAATAAATAACCGGTCAAGTGCAAGTTGAATTTGCGCAATTAGTGTTCCGTGCGTTGACTGCTTTTAAAATAAAAAATTTTGTTACGGAGGTATAAAATGATCAGTGACTTCACAAAACACACCCCAAATGAGTTTTCAACAAAGTTTGTTTCCAATCTTTACTGAAAACTGATAACCTTGAAATTTTTGTTTCTTTATATACCAAATAAATTATTAAAGATAATGCACTCGTGATAATTTTCGTTCAATTTACACCCTGTGGAGAATATTCCAGAATTTTTCCAAATTTTTTGATCAGTACTTTTCGAAATAAGGGGGAACAGCGATTTTTCGCGATTTTTTAAAAATAATACAAAGAAAAGTGCGCGCAAGTATTACATTATACATATATTTTTTACTCGTGTTTTCACAAGCTTTCATTTGACACCACACTCGATGACCTAGTAAAAATTTTTTTTCACTTCCGATTTCACCCCCCAAAACTAACCCCTCATCACATCAATTCCTATATTATTACCAAATTTCAACTTTCTATGCCAACAGCTTCGGAGAAAATCGGGCGTGACAGACAGACAAACAGATGGATAGACAGACAGACACCGAAGTCATCTCATAAGTGTTCTGTACGGAACGCTAAAAAGAGATAAAACTATTCTTTTTAAATTAATTGAAAGCAGATGAAAGTGCATACGGGTGAATGGTAGATATATATAAATTGAAAAAGCTTATAACTTAGGCTGCCTTAGCCAGAGAAGTTTTGTATATAAAAGTTAAATGTTAAGATATATTTAACTATAACAATCTGTCACAATAGATTATATGTAAAATTAAAAATAGTTTAATCGATGGTGTGGTTTCGTACCATGCTTTTGTTGTACTTTGACAATACTCTTTTTCTTAGTTAGAAAAGAGGGCTTTTTCAAAATATTTGACACTCATGCTGAGAAAGTTATGGTTGCAAAATTGCCCTTGGTATGATAGTGTTTTCATTGGAAAACTAAAATCTTATGTTTACCATATTGTCCGATGGATGCGAGTTTTACTAAGAATATTATAATTATTTATATATTTTTAATAACAACTTATAAGTTAATTTTTTGAAATTAACATTTTAAAATCTGACGATTTTTCTTTTAGAATTGACATTGTGAGAATTGCTAAGTAGCCAAATGAAAATTTTTCAAAAAATAATTTATTTATTTTAAAAATTTTGAAATTTACTGTTTCATTTGTTTTTTTTTTAAACTGACATTCTTGGCATTGCCAATTAGACAACTTTTTCCGTTTTTTTTGCAAATTAAAAGTTTTTATATATAAATTAGTCACTCTTAACATCAGACTTACCAATATCATGGCCACGAAAAATTAATAAAAAATGTAAAAAACATTTTTCAGGGAAGCAAATCATATTTTAAAAGAATCAGACAATACCTAATAGGATTCTGCAATCAAGCTGGAGGTGAAAATGAACTGGAGTAAAATATGTTTGTGAAGAGAATATTTGTAGATTGTACATATTGTAAAATAATTCATTTTCTATTTTCTAAAATTCTTGATTTTGTATATACTCTATGAAATGAATGTGAATAAGTTTAGTAGTTTAGGTCAGGATCGGTTAGGCTTTTTATACCTGTAGGTTAGGTTAATTGTTTGTTAGTTTAGCTAAGAATTGAGATATGAATATTAATGAGCGAAAAATTGAATAGAAATAAAATTTCCATTATGTATAATTTTTCATATTCAAAAAACAAATATTATTTACGAAGAACAAACAAATCAAAAAATAACATTCCCTGTCTAAGTTTTTTATTCAAAACTTATTTGTATGCATTTTGTTTTCAAAAAATAACGCAATTATTTTTTTAATTTTACATATAGTGCGTTGTTAGAGCCTTTGCAACTTGAAACACTCGATTCCCAAAAGTCACGATTTCTGATTTAACCAAAACAAAGATCTTTGAACGTGCCTCCTGGAAATCGTGGGCTAAACGTTTGTCTATTTTAGCCAAAAACCGTGTTCCTATGACATACAATGGTACTTACCTCACATTCTTTGTAACATTTTCTACTTTCCTCTCTTGGCATCCTGATACCCCTACAGTATTCTTGGTCAAGCACTTCCTCTGTATCAAATTTTTTACATTCATACCTGAAAAGTTTTTTAAAAAAGGTTATGTGCATTTTACATTAAATTAAAAAGGTAGTACAACAGGTAGAAATGACTGCCGACTTAAAAAAAAAAAAACATTTATACTTATTTCGGGTACACGAAGTAATTATTACCAGAGTTATAACATTGTTCTTTTTGTCCTATTTTTACTAGTTTTTAAAAAAATTTTAGAAGTTATATATTTAAAAGAAACTACCTACTACATTTTAGCGACGATTTAACAGTATCAAAAGAAGAAGAATTTTGAAGTAAAATAACTGACAACCAAGTATACAAGAATTTCGTTTTGATAGCTTAGAGCCTAAAATAGTATTCGCTCATAGACCAAGAGGGCGACCCGAAATTTTGACCTGTCGACTAACCGTCTGCCAAATTTTTCATTCTATGGGGCGAGTCGAATAAAAGCCTTTAATGTTGATTTTGCGGCTCCTGTGCCCTGGAATGCCTAGATAAGGCCCAACATGTTACATCCAAAAATGGACTGTCGTTTAACCACTTGAATCAAGTACCATAACATTTGTTTACACTAGAAAAGTCGAGTACCCCAAATGGCAGACGCCGCTTTAGGACCCAAAAAGGTCGATCTAAAAATGAACATTTAACCTTATAATACAATAAATTTGGTTTGTTCTTGATAAATTAAGAGGGATCCTGTAAAAGGCAGACGCCACCAAACCGGAGGACGAAGCTTTTTCCAGCTAAAAACGGTCGTTTTTCGAGTTTTTGGAAAATTTAGGCCTTAATTAATAAAATATCACGAAGAGAGACGCCTCGCTTGTATCTGAATAAGCCAAGGCTTATCAAAGTTCAAAAGAAAAATCGAAATTCTGGTAGTATAGACGCTATTATAGGTTCTACATAATTTTCGTACCGGGTGACTGAAATTGTTATTTTTTTTTATGTTTTTCCATCTGTAGTATCTGAATCTGCCGTTCTCGAGGCCCCATAGTGTTCGGGCCTTTCGCCATGGGCCCGAAAAAGTCTTTTTTTATGCAATTTCTGGGACAACCTATCTATTGGGAGGGTAAATTGACCATTTTCTTATGTAATAGAATTCGTGAAATTCGGAACAACTAGTCCAATGAACAAAATCGTTCGTCTAGTGCTATGAGCCCAATTAGGCCCAAATCGGTTTCTGTTTGTAATACCAGCTTATGGTATCAAAATAAAAATTTTGTTCGAAAAGGGTTAATTCCCTATTTCCTATGAAATGTTATACCGATAGTCGCAAGAAATTCATACGGGAAGTACTTTTAAAATTCTTTTTTGAACATTTTTATTATAGAAAATATCCTGGAAAATATTTCTTTTTTTAACACACTATAAAAAAACTTTACATGACTTTCAAAGTATTTACTTAAATAATATAATAATCTATAATATATAAAATGCAACGTCTCTCTGTCTGTCCGTTAGTGCGCTTATCACTGAAGAACCACTTATCCGATTTATGTTACATGCTTTTTTTAAATTCATACATTTGTTCTCTGATATATATATAAATAAATAAATAAATAAATAATTACATATATATATATATATATATATATATATATATATATATATATATATATATATATATATATATATATAATACAACGTCTCTCTGTTTGTCTGTCCCTTAGTGCGCTTATTACTCGAGAATCACTTAGCCGATTTATGTGCTCTTTTTTTAAACATACATATGTTCTCTGGCCAGGTTATAGGCTAAATTTTATTACGTTAGGTAGCATAAGAAATAAGCCGTGACGATAATAGTGAATCAAGTCGGAGTCGGAGTTTGCCGCTAGCGCATTCTCTTGCAATCACTGCCTAAATCATTAAATATGGAACAACATCATCTAACAAAGAATATCTATAATCTAATAATATTTATAAAATGCAACATCTCTCTGTCTGTCTGTCTGTCCGTCCGTTAGTGCGCTTATCCCTCGAGAACCACTTATCCGATTTACGTAATTTTTTTTTAATTCATACATATGTTCTCTGACCAGGTTATAGATATATATTTTATTACGTTAGATAACATAAGAAATAAGTAGTGACGATAAGAGTGAATCAAGTCGGAAAAAAGTTTGCTGATAGCGCGCTCTCTTGCAATACGCTGCCTAAACCGTCAAATATGGAACAATATCATGTAGCAAAGATTATAATATGTATAAAATGCAATATCTCTCTATCTGTCTGTCCGTTAGTGCGCTTATCACGCGAGAACCACTTATCCAATTTACGTGTTTTTTTTTAATTCATCATACGTTCTTTGGCAAGGTTATTAAAAATAATAATAATCTATATAATACATATACAGCGCAACGTCTCTTTCTCTGTCTGTCTGTCCGTTACTGCTCTTATCATTCGAGAACCCCTTATCCGATTTACGTGTCTTTTTTTTAATTCATGCATAGGTTCTCTGGTCAGGTTATAGGATATATTTTATTACGTTAGGTAACATAAGGAATAAGCAGTGGCGCGAGCGGAGCCGCGAGCACGGCTAGTATATATATATTTATATATATATATATATATATATATATATATATATATATATATATATATATATATATATATATATATATATATATATATATATATATATATATATATATATATATATATATATATATATATATATATATATATATATATATATATATATATATATATATATATATATATACAGTAGTGAGAGGCAGAAATTTAGAAAAACAGTGAGTTTATAGGTGGATTCTACGTCACTTGAAACCCAAAAAATTATTTTGCAGTGCCGATTGTCATTCGTCGTTTGGCGGGACATTTGAATTTTCTTAAGTTTAAAATCTAAATGTCACTCTATTTGTTAAGATAAGATTTAGGAAAAAGTGTTTGGAATTTCATTTTATGATAGTATGTAAAATTTTAGATAGATTGTACAGAAATCGCATTTTGTCAGTTTTGAACCAATAAAAATATAATCACAAGGAAATTTTTATTTTTTGAATTTGAAATATTCGGTTCGGTTTATACAAGAATTTAAACATTTATTTTGAAGTTATGTCTTACAATCGATAATTAAAAAATTCTGATTTTCGTAAAATTGCAACTGTCGCGCAGAAAATTATCGAATATTTTTACCCTTTTTCTTGTAATTTGAGTTTTTTCTTAAAGGACAGTTTAACGTTATTGCAAAATTTAAAGGAAAACAATTTTTTTACATGAACACTTCAGAACAGGGAACTATTTTTTCAGTAAGATAAGGCGTCGATTCATAGTATGCTGCAAGTGTGAGAATGACTGGATAAACGATTTGAAGACCAGTGGATGGGACGTTATTCTGCTAAGCGCGCTGCCAGCGAGAGCTCCGGACTTAACTCCACTAGATTTTTTTTATGGGGCTACCTCAAGAGCAAAGTTAATGCTCAGAGACCTTTCAGAACTATTGAAAATTTGGAAAATGCATTAAGGCAGTGCAAATAGCGTTGCCTAGTACATGTTAAGCAATGTTTTCAAAGAATTTCGCGAACAATTCGGTAGGCTCGTCGAAATGCAGATTAGATAATTTTTTTTTATGTTTATGGTTTTTTGTTTATTTATTTGTGAAGTGTCTGTTTTAAATGGATGACTGATTTAGCGGAAAACAATTTTATGAATGACATATTTAGTCTCCCTACGAAACGTCTATGGTTGCTGTTTTACGATTTGTATAAATACTTTCAATTTTATCATATTTTAATGTCTAGGCCTGTATACAATTGAAGGAATGTCTTAGAGCCCAACTGTCTATTGGTATGAATGATAAGATGCATGTAATATTGCGCTTTTTACTTTTATTGTAGTCTACTTTTGAAATTTGGCAAGGTCGTGTGGTAGCGAGTCTATTCGTGTGAGAAACTATTATTTTTTAGCATAGTATTTAGGTTAGTCATAATTCCCTATGTTTGTCAATGATAGTTGTATATTTTTGAGACAATCAATACAATAAAAAGTAATTAAAAGAGTGTTTATATAAGTACTAGTTTTACTATTTATCAAACGCCACAGAAATATAGAAGTGCTGAGAGATCCAATTCAAACCTAAAAATAGTCTATTTGATAAGTCTAGAAACTCACTTTCCCCGAATTTGTCACTTATTCTCTTATTCTCACGTTTTGTTGTTCAAGCATACGGTTTTTTTTAATACAAACGAGCAATTTACCTTCGTCTTTCAATTCCTTCTCCACAAGTAACAGAACAAGGATGGAAGCTGTCAGTAAGTGCCCAACGACCACAAGCGTGCTCATTACATGGTTTGGTACTTGGTGGTTTTGAATATTGATCACAATACATTGGGTCATAGATACGTCCACCTAATACGCAGTAGTAGGTTATGTTTTGATACCCACCGCCGCATGGTACAGAACACTAGAACATAACGAAAAATAATCAAGATTTCTGATGCAAACAAAAGTATATGACATGTTTGTGAAAACAGTTTTTTCTTAGTAAAATAGATATCACAGAAAAATAACATTTTATATAATTAACTTCTAAAAGACTACTGTACAGAGGACTTTTAATATTGTAATGTATCGCATGCTGCTATATATATATATATATATATATATATATATATATATATATATATATATATATATATATATATATATATATATATATTAAAATTTACTTAATTTCGTTGAAAATTTTTGCATTAAAAACATTTTTCAGTTGCAATTCGACACAAATTTGTAATTCAAAAAAATTTATAAATTTATATAATAATTAATAATATATATATATATATATATATAATATATATATATATATATATATATATATATATATATATATATATATATATATATATATATATATATATATATATTCTATATATATATATATATATATATATATATATATATATATATATATATATATATATATTTTTATATTTTACGTGTTCTTGGAATTAGATCATTAAAACTGTTCTTGGTTCTGTTATATATTTATTAACGTTTCGACCTTCGGAAGAGTTCTTCTTCAAAATTTGCTCTAAAAGATTACATTAGAAGAATTAAATATAGCTAGTTTTAATCCGTTTGTTGTATATTTCGGGGTTAAATATTTGTGTCTTTTCGTAGTTTTTAATTTAATAAAATTAACTGTATACATTAATGAGGGCCTTACCTTAGAAAGTAGTTCATTTTGTTGGTTGTTGAGTTTAAAACACTATTAATATCACATTTTTTCTTTCTACAAACAAACCACTTAACTTGAGGGACTTTATATGACTGGTAGGTAGATACGGTTTAGGTTATTTACATCTGTTTTTTTTTCGTTTATTGCAGTGGGTGTCAACGGAATATGAACGGATTCGAGAATTTCTCTTTTTTTTGTATTTATTTGTATATATTCGGTGTTTGAAGATTCAAACAACGAATACATAAATTTTACAATACCCCAATAAGTAAAAAACCATCCAACAACAACCATAAAACATATATTGCACTACCGTTTATAAATGGCCTATCCCAACCACTCAAAAAACTTTTTGAAAACTACAAAATCCGGTTATGTCATAAATCATATAATCTGCTCTCATCCAATTTTTCCAGGCTTAAAACCAAAACCCCAAATAATAAAAAAGTAACATAGTCTACGAAATCAAATGTAATAACTGCGAAGGAATATATGTCGGGCAAACAAGCCAATATCTAGAAAATAGAATCAAAGGCCATAAATACGACAAAAAAAATAGTACAGCCCTCACGAATCATGAAATAAAAAAAAACCATACCTTTGATTTCAAAAACATCAAAATTATCAACACCGAAATAAATACAAAAAAAAGAGAAATTCTCGAATCCGTTCATATTCGGTTGACACCCACTGCAATAAACGAAAAAACAGATGTAAATAACCTAAACCGTATCTACCTACCAGTCATATAAAGTCCCTCAAGTTAAGTGGTTTGTTTGTAGAAAGAAAAAATGTGATATTAATAGTGTTTTAAACTCAACACCCAACAAAATGAACTACTTTCTAAGGTAAGGCCCTCATTAATGTATACAGTTAATTTTATTAAATTAAAAACTACGAAAAGACACAAATATTTAACCCCGAAATATACAACAAAAGGATTAAAGCTAGCTATATTTAATTCTTCTAATGTAATCTTTTAGAGCAAATTTTGAAGAAGACTTCTTCCGAAGGTCGAAACGTTAATAAATATATAACAGAACCAAGAACAGTTTTAATGATCTAATTCCAAGAACACGTAAAATATAAAAAAATATATATATATACCAAGATCAAAGAACCTTACACTCAACAAAAAAATACATATATATATATATATATATATATATATATATATATATATATATATATATATATATATTTTATATATATATATTAAAATTTACTTAATTCCGTTGAAAATTTTTTCAAGTAGAAAACTTAGATATATAAAAAAATATATATTCCTAAAATTTATCATGGAGAAAATGTAATTGAAATTTTTTTGTAGTCATGTATACAAATAGATCCCTAAAAGTACAGAAATAAGTAGCATTTTTGTAGAAATATTATATCTTTTTTATTTGAAGTGAATACACCAACAACAGTGGGTAGACTGCTGAAATATGGACTTTGCCTGTTTTCAGTAGTTTTACATTAAACCAACAAGTTTATTCAACTTGACCAGAATCTGCAAATCAAGATTCCATTTTACAAATATACAAAAATATAACACAATTTTTTATTGGACTTACCGCTGATGTGTCAGTTACTTTCCAGACTGGGCACTTCTCAATATTACAGATTTGCTCAACTACTTTCTCTGAGTTACTACAATGAGAATCTTCTATTGGAATGTTATTTTCATCAACACACTTCGCTGATCTTCTTTGGGTACCTCCACCACAAGTCTTAGAACACTATAAAAGAAAAATAATGAAAAAATAGTTTTTTTTTTTTAATTGAAGCAAAGCAGTTTCCTATATAGCATATAACATGCCACAGAAGAAATAGCTCTTTTTTTGTGCTTATGAGTAGTTGAAATAATTTTTGAGTATTTATTTAACTCGAACATTTCGTGAAACTAGATTGGTAGAAGGGGAAAGCCTCTAAGCATAATCGAATGGAAGAGAGAAGAACAAAATTATATCTGTAATCATGTTCATAATTAACATAGTACATATTTGAAAACATCATTAAAGAATTCTTCTACAGAGTAAAAATATATAGATTACGTATAGCTAGAAAATGCTAAAATGGAATGAATGCTAACGTTCATAAAAATGTATTTTAAGTTTTTTCATATATAACTGTTCAATATCCTGTGTGTGATGTTATACAAATTAATTTTTGGATAAAACTCTCTAACAATGGCGAACGATAAGATGGTCGATCAACTCGTGGGGAACAAATTGCTAATTAAATTTAGGAGGGCCAAACTCTTGGTCAAAATTACATACAGAGTTGGTTTTGGAATTTCTAGGGCAGCAGAAGTACGAATTTTTATTGTCACAACCGTGAGCTTTATTCTTGAGTCTAGCGCTAAGATTTATTGGGTACTCATACCTTTAGACATATGTTTCTTAAATCTTTGCGCCTGTAGTGACTGTGTTGCGATTGCCAAATAAGTTGTCTTCATCTAGACTACCCGATGAACTAAAATGGAGCGAAATACGGCTTGTTCTAGTTTGGTGATAGGTAAACAAGAAGTACATCCGGGTTGTCCATTATTTTTGGAGTCCCTATCCTTTTAATTCAACGGCAAAACCTCTCGATGGTTCTACTCTATCGCTAAACAAGCCACTAGACATTTTTTCGGCATAATGATGATAATTCAAAGTTTCTTACCTCTGACCAGTTCGAATAATCCCATCTTGTTGTATTGCAAGGATTATAACAAGGCTCCGAATTTGGTGGCTTGGCAAGGACATTACAGTGTTTTTCATTTACCACTTCGCTATATTGCTTCTTCTTGGACACACGCATACAGTTGTAATATATGCGACGATATCTGAAAGAATTGATAATTGAATTGAATATTGATATATAAATTTTCAAATTTCTTTCTTCACATATACATAAATATATTTATATATATATATATATATATATATATATATATATATATATATATATATATATTTTATATATATATATATATATATATATATATATATATATATATATATATATATATATATATATATATATATACAGCAAGATTTGTGCGAAACTGCCGTGAAAGGCTGTTGAAACAGGTCTAAAAACGGTACATCTTATCTATAATATATATAAAATACAACGTCTCTCTGTTTGTCTGTCCGTTAGTGCGCTTATTACTTGAGAACCACTTAGCCGATTTACGTGCTTTTTTTTTAAACATACATATGTTCTCTGGCCAGATTATGGGATATATTTTATTACGTGAGGTAACATAAAGAATAAGCAGTGACAATAATAGTGAACCAAGTCGGAAAAAAGTTTGCCCCTAGCGTGTTCTCTTGCAATACACTGCCTAAACCATTAAATATGGAACAATATCATGTAGCAAAGAATATAATATATAAAATGCAACGTCTGTCTGCCTGTCCGTTAGTGCGCTTACGACTTGAGAACCACTTATCCGACTTACATGTTTTTTTTCTTAATTCATACATTTGTTCTCTGGCCAGGTTATCTATAATCTTCTATAATATATATAAAATGCAACGTTTCTCTGTCTGTCTGTCTGTTTGTTCGTTACTGCGCTTATCACTCAAGAACCACTTATCCGATTTACGTGTTTTTTTTTTATTCGTGCATTTGTTCTCTGGCCAGGTTATCTTTAATTTCTATATATATATATATATATATATATATATATATATATATATATATATATATATATATATATATATATATATAATACAACGTTTCTCTGTCTGTCCGTTAGTGCGCTTATGACTTGAGAACTACTTATCCGATTTATATATTTTTTTTTAAATTCATACATTTGTTCTCTGACCAGGTTATCTACAATCTATAATATATATAAAATGCAACGTCTCTTTATCTGTCTGTCTGTTTGTCCGTTAGTGGTTATAGGATATATTTTATTACATTAGGTAACATAAGGAATAAGCAGTGTTGTTACTAAAATTCAAAGGACATACAATATTCGGAATAAAATTTTCAATAGCGTGCCCTATTTTTCTCTATTTTAAGACTAACTATCGAAGCACTCAAAAGTGGCGTTAGATTAATAATATTTTTAATTAAAAAATCCGATGTAGGAAAGGTCTATAAATATTGACAAAACTTACCCTTTTCCACAATGTGGTGAACATGCACTCTTAGACACGACATGCCACGTCAAACTGCAATGAGTGTTGCATCTTCTCTTCTCAGTGGCACTGTCTATATCACTGCTATCACAATAACTCGTATGGACTTCGTTTCCGTTAACCAGTTCCACACAAGTAGGTTTTCTATACTGGATTCCTTCACAAATGGAGTTGCAGTCGGACCACTGTTTCTTGTAGAGTCTCCAACCGTATCTGGAAGAAAAGGACACACTGTGGACGTGTGTTTGGGTTGAGGTTAGTCGTTAGCATAAACATGCTGTTAAATTTTTGTGCATACAATAAAACCGTGGAATTAAATGTTTTTTTTTTGCATGGTGTAAGTTTATGAACCTTGCTTTTTGGGGAATATTCGACTGTGTTAAGATATAAGCTGATTTAATTGCAATAATTTTTTTATGTTAAAGCTATTCGGTAAGTTTTAAATATGAGGGCCGCCTTTTAAGTTTTTACAAACGACCACTAAATGGCGCTATTGAGATCTGACATTACCACTGTTGTAAAATTTCACGTTTTTTATTGTTAAAATAGTGGCAGCTCAGAAATTGGCCGCGTAGTTTGTTTACAGTGAGCTTTTAAAAAAAGAGTTTTGTGAACAAATGGAAACTTCACGTGAACGTGTTGGATAATTTTTTACTATTTTAGTAAAGGCCTAACTCAATAACAATGCCTTGAATCGCTTTGTTCAATTTTTGATAATGAATCACAATCAGAAAAGACTGGTTACCTTTGGTGTGCAGAATTTCGTAATGGCTGTGCTTTCGTCAGCGATGAATTTCGTGAAGGTCGATCAATATCGGTTGTTATTCCAAAAAAAACCATCGATGCTGTGCGCAACATGATTGAAAAGGATCCGCACGTGATTACCGTGAGACAGAGACATTCTTAAGCATATCGACGACTGCGGTACATTCGATTTTGCATGAACATTTAGCTGTGAAAAAGATTTATTTCCCGATGGATTCCGCATAATTTGACCGAAAATCAAAAACAGGCTCGTGTCAATTAAAGTAAGGAAATGCTCAAAAAATTCGACCGAGGACATGCAAAATCCGTATACAACATCGTAACAGGAGATGAAACTTGGATATATTCGTATGAGCCCGAAACTAAGGAACATTCAACTGTTTGGGTGTTCCAAGATGAACTGAATCCAACAAAAGTGGTTCGTCCGCGAAGCACTTCCAAGAAAATGATCGCTTGTTTCTTTGGTTATACCGGACATGTTGCAACCATTGCTTTGGAGGATCGAAGAACAGTTAATGCTAAATGGTATACAACAATTTGCTTGCCAGATGTCATCGATAAAATCAGGAAAAACAACCGAAAACTTCGCATCATTCTTCATCATGATAGCGCCAGCTCTCCCACAGGTTGTCAAACAATTGATTATTTGACGGAGAAAAACATCCAATTAATGTCTCTTTGCCGTATTCATCTGATTTATCGCCTAACGACTTTTTTTTGTTTCCGAATGTCCAAAAAAAAATGCGTGGACAGCGATTTTCATCACCTCAAGAAGCTGTTGAGTCCTTCCAAAACCTTGTTCTTGAGGTACCAACTTCAGAGTGGAAAAAATGTTTCGAAAATTGGTTCAAACGCATGAAAAAGTGTATAAATCTTAAGGCGAATATTTTGAGAAACAATAAAACGATTTGTACCAAAAAATTTTTTTTCTTTCGTTGTTTTTGTAAAAACTTAAAAGATAGCCCTTGTAATTGCTATGGTTAAATAAAGAATAATTAGCTCTTTTTCAGATATACATATTGTATATTCTATTTAGTTTTTATTGGTGTTATTTCCATTTGGAATATCCAATCCATTTCTATCAATCCTCTCAGCTCATACTGTCGTAACCGCAAAATTTTCAAATTTTAATTAGTGACAGTTAAAAACATATCTCAGCTTCCAGCTATATTCCTTATTAGTATTTGTATTATCATAGGTGAATAAAGTGATATAGACTTGAAGCTCAAATATTTGCTAATTAACGGGGAATAAAAATCCCTTAAAGGCATCGGGACTTTAAACGCGCCTTTTTGTTAGCATATCTTGTAATGTGTTCTATTAGACCGCTGTGGTCGTGCTTTCGTAGCGATGAATTTCGTGAAGGTCGCAAAGGGTTTAATGTCATTTTGAACTTTTTAGCACTTCAACTACTTTATTAGAAAACATTAAATACAAGATAAAATTCAGTAAAGTTTGCAGAATGTCAGTTACGACAGTTCATGTTAAGACGGGTGCTGTAAATATATATGTAAAAGCAATCATCTAATTATACATGTACTACATGAAATGAAAAGTCGCAAGACTTTCCGAGAGATGGCAGCACAAACAAAAAAATATATGATTTTCAGTGAGTGTCAACTCTTAGAAGATTCGTATGAAATTTTCAGGACATTTTGTATATTAATTTGCGAGTTACAGTTGTTTGAGTGATGCTACTTTCGAGCCAGAACCCAAGAATGGCTTGAGAAGTGTTATGGCAGATCTGCTCCGGCGAAAGCAACTATATGTCGGTGGTCTAGTGAACAAATATGATCGTAGAAGCGCCGTGATGCACCATGTTCGGACGTCTAAATGAGGCAATTACTCCAAAAAACACACAAAAAAATTAACGCTGTTTTGAATGACCGCAAAGTGAGAGTGAGAGAGATAGCTAACATCGTGAAGATATGAACAAAACGTGTGAAGCATAATTTGTATGAAAATTTGCATATGCAAAAGCTATGTGCCCGATGGGCGCCGCGCACTCTTACGGTTGTTCAAAAACAGCAACGTATCGAAGATTCATAACTCTATTTGACGTTATTTCGGCGTAATCCAAAGGGCGTTTTCACATTTGCTGACTCGACATCGACACGATACCGACACGGCAGAGACATCGATGCCTCTGGACTAGAAATAATATTTAAATAAATGGGAGTTTTTTCACACTCAACGACACGTCGGTGCCGTGTCGTTGCAGTCGCCGAGGAGCAGTCTCTCCACTCGTGCCGTCCCGATTTTTATAAATTTAATAAAAGTACTGACGGGTACCAAGTCCTTCAAGTTTGATATTGTCACGTTAATTGAACTTGTGGAAACTAAACCCTGTCTTTGGGATAAAACCAACGAACATAATAAAAATAAAATTTTACGAGAAAAAAGTTGACAGGCTTTGACTACATTTTAGCCTTTTACGTTTAAAATGTAAGAAATAACGCAAATATAACTTATTAACAGTTGCCATGGCACTCAACGGGACCTAGTAAAAAATATTTTTCCTCTGTTCTATATCCGTTGCCGGTAAATGTGAAAACGTCGAAAAGAGCCTGCGTCGATTCGTAACAATGAACGAAACGTGATCCACTACTACCCGTTTGGGGTAAGCGGACAGTCCGCAACAGGGCTGCAGCCGCATGAAAGTAGACCGAAGAGTCTAAGATCACAAACATCAACTGAAAAAGTTTTGGTAAGTATTTTTTGGGATGCGCATGGAATAATACTCCCTTGAGAAGGGGCGAACAATTACCGGGGACTATTAAGTTGGTTTATCGGACCGTTTAAATGGTGAAATCAAGAAAAAAAGATCGCATTTAGCGAAGAAAAAAAGTGTTGTTTCATCAAGATAATGCACCAACTCACAACTTCATAAAATCGATGCTGAAATTGGACCAGTTGGGCTCTGAATTGCTTCCTCATCGGCCAGATTTGACTTTCGGCGATTATTAGATCTTTAGTTAATGTAAAACAACTGAAGACGGAAGAAGTCAATATTTCAGCAGTTTACCTGGTACTTATCCCAGAAGTTACGGAATACGATGGTAGGATACAACGAATTCTACTGCCTGGTTTTAAGCGTTGACTGTGTCAACCACTTTGTCGGGTCGAAAGCTGCTGTGTCAGCTTTCGATGGAGTAATAGGTACGCTACTATTGTATTAGATTTTTTCAAATTTGAGAAGATGGCTCCAGGGAAAGAAATTTGGCTCAAATGAAGATGTCAAATGGGAAACTGAGGCTTATTTTAGAGAACTCGGCAAATTGTACTATTTGAAAGGTATCTAAGTTGGAAAGTCGCTGGAATAAGTGTATTGCTCTTGAACGAAACTATGTTGAAGAATAAAATTATATCTTTGTCTCGGAACTTTTCACTCCACGTAGTATGACCGCTAGATTTTCATTAAACATTTATAACTTCTTCCTGTTAATAAATAAGATCTGTTTTTCTAGGAGTGATCTACAATTACATCAGTTTTATCAATATTAGTCGTGTCGTAAGCTAATTCTGACTACAGGACCTGTCGATACAAAAAAAAACTGCTTCAATGGTCACCTTGATTGTCACCTACGTAAATTACTTACCTTTTTTGAGTTTTCTAAAATTAATGCAATTAATATTATGAAGTAATTGTGGATCACTTTTAGAAAAATCAGCCACATTTTTCTTAATATTTATTTGTATTAATTTTTTCTTGCTGACAGCTACGTATAGGTTTGTAGCGACACGTAATAAGTAGGTATGCTACTTGGTGTATTAATAAAGCATTATTGTCAGTAATATACACACAAGAAAACGGAGATAAATAAAGTATTAAATTATATAGTTTATACGTGTCAATATTATATTTCTTTATGAGGAGGTTTTAGGTATCAGATAATTTGGTATTACATATTAAAAACAACAAAATTTTGATTGGCCACGGCGATATTTTTAGGGGGAAGCGGCATCTAGTACTTTTAGTAAACCGAATATATATATATATATATATATATATATATATAATATATATATATATATATATATATATATAATATAGGGTCGTTCACAATCATAACATATTGTTTCATAACTGCGGTATAGTAGTTAATGTTGCTCTCTGTAGTTTTTTTGTACTTTCCTTTATCCTTTATGCAATATTTTTTTTATTTCATTCAAGGTTTTCATTACTATATTTTCATTTTCTAAGCTAGCTAACGTAGCTGCTACATATATATCTTTAAAACATACACTGGTAAGCAAAAAAATCGACTCAAACGATTTTGCTTCATTTAACATCGATCCTTGAATTTAATTTTCAAACAGTCGTATTATTTCTGGTATCACTAGAATGCTGATTTTCTACTCTCAATAGAACCGTTTTTGGTCGCTCAGCAACGTACTCGTTGCGCGCTATTCATCCCTATAAAAACACATGCAACTGCATTTTTCTTTTTCGGAACTTGAACCGTCAACATCCCTGCTATACCTGTTCATTAATTACGTCGGAAAATGGATACCACCCCGGAAGAAATGACACAAGTCATTGCACAGATCCTGTTGCAAGAAGGGCCTAGCCAACGTGTGGTTTTAACTGCACCTGAGCAAGTCAGCTCTCTCCAGAGTCTACAGACGTTACCAAGAGACTGGCACCTTTACACGGAGACTAGGATCAGGAAGAAGAACGTGTACCTCGAGACGATCGCTTCATTGTCAACACAACTCTAAAAAATCGTCACTTGACCGGCGCGCCGGCGTTGAGGTCCAGCAGGAGCTCCGACAAGTTCGTGGTCGAGTTGTCTATCATTGGACAGTCAGAAGAAGACTTAAAGAAGCTGACTTAACTCTGAAGAGACTAGCTAACGGACCCAAATTGATAGCAGCTCATCGACAAGCGCGACGCATATTTGCCCGAGAACATGTCGACTGGACATTAGAGCAATCTCGCTTCGTTTTATTCTCCGACGAGTCCTGATTGTGTCTACATGGCAATGATGGAAGAAGATGAATCTGCATTACTGAAACGGTGGCCTACGGAGGAGGTTTTATCATGGCGTGCGAAGGCATCTAACTGGATGCGAAAACCGATTTGGTTTTCGTGACTGATGAGACTCGTAGCGGCCGATTAACTGCTCACCGGTACATCGAGGAGATCCACGTCATTCCTTACGCTGGGTTTGTTGGCGATAGTTTCGTGCTATTGCACGACAATGCGAGCCCACGTGCTGCTGCGTCGGTGCGGCAATACCTGGTGGAATTGGGAATACTCACATTAGACTGACCTGTGCGGAGTCCTGACTTCAATCTAATCGAGTACATGTGGGATAAGCTGAAAATAATAGTTCGAGCCAGAAATCCAGCCCCTGCATCGCTAAGGAGCGGAAGAGTGGGGAAGAATCCCACAGACAGTGGTGAAAAAGCTCACTCGTTCCATGAAGAACCGGCTGGAAGCAGTAATAAGGGCGGGGGGGGGGGGGTAATACGACATATTGATTTTGGTTTTTACCAATAACTTTAATTTGTTTAATTTTTTTCTTTCTCTTACCCCTATTTTCGATCCTTATTTCTCTTTTCAATCATTTTAATCAGTAAAAAGGATGAGGTATGCTATGAAATTTGGTATCATTAGAAAGAGAATAATAATAAATGATATTAAAATCTGTAAGAATATATAGTACACTACATTAAATTCTAGGATCCGTGTTAAATGAAGTTAAATATTTTTGATTTTTTTACTCACCAGTGTATAATTTCATCTTAAATTAGCATAACACAATTTTATTTGTGATATTTGAAGAATATCTTGACAGTAATGAGATGAGATTTCGAAATGCTAAGGGTATAACAAAGAATAGAGAGGGATGGGTTTGATGATTTATTATAAAAATCCATCCTTAGCACATTATTTTAACAGAAATCCACTTGTAAAATTCAACCCTAGAGGATGTTGCGTTAATCGCTAGATGTTTTCTGTTGGTAAAGAATAAATGAACCTAAAGACACTTACCACTATAAAATTTTAAACGAGTGAAATTTATGAATTTATCAATGATTCGTGTGACTTCGTGGACAACCCCATTAGTAAAAATACATCAAATTTGAGGATAATATAAATTACTCTAATTGTTATAAGTGTTAATAATGGATATAAGTAAGGTAAGATCAGTTAGCTTCGAAAATATTGCGCATATCTTTAATTAATTGCAATAATTCGACTAGATTTTTCAGAGTGAATCACGCTTTAAAATTACCAACGGTTATTAAAAATTTTAACGTCGAGAGAGACATCTAAAGCAATAAACTTTTGCAAATACCTTTTTTCGTGGCCGGGATATATATGGTTTCTGGATAACCTAATATTGGGGAAAAACAAATACATATACTTAAAAAATGCACATTCAAAAACAAGCTATATGACATGGCTGACAAGCCTAAGGCATTTTAGCGACAACTCCACATTATACCCTTATACAGTATATAAAAATTAACTCAATTTTTCAATTTTAATTGATGTATACACCTATATCTGGTATTATACATCTCCGTATATGCACACTGCAGCACACTTGCTGCAAGGTAGTGATGATTCACGTTAGTCTTGCATTGCTGTAGGTTGTACTCGGTGGGAAATGTAGCTCTAGGTAGTTCATTCCAAAGCGATGGGATTTTCCTTATATAGGAGTGCCTGATGAAGGTAGTACAAGAAGTAATGAGCTGAATATTATACCAATGTAACTTAGTGCGCATGCTTCTAGCAAGCACTGCTCTGGGAGGAAACAAGAGGACATCTATTGAACATTTCCCAATCTTTTTTGCGGTATTCCAAAAATTTGCAGTTTATGGTAAATTTTGAGACCTCGATCAGGCGAGATAGATACAGATATAATCTAATAAACGTAGAGTGTGTTCTGGGGCCTAGTCCTAAATATGGGAACAGTATTCCATCGATAGTAGAATTTGGGATTTGAATATAATTAAAAGCTTTTATGAAATATACAGCTTTCTAGCCCGAACTAATATTCTCAGTTCTCGTGAAGCTTTCTTCGCTATGCATGCCTTGAGGTACCCCGGCGTTGAAACGCACTCGCAAAGAATGATCTCCGAGGAAACTTAAGCAGAAATGAAGGTCAAGCATATTTCAAAATTTTAGGTTTAATGTAAAAAAACCAATATTAGGAAAATATATAACAATTGTGCAAGAAACCCACATGCAATTATCACTATAATGTACACTTAACTAGTAATCATAAAAAAGTGCAAGTGAAATATAGTTGACAATAATATAACCAAAAAAATTTGCACGAATTTGGAGTTGTACATGTCAAGCCAAAATGCAATGGGAAAAAACTTTAAAAACTTACTTAGGGGCAGCGTCTTTGCTTATCACATATCGATACGTGATATCAGGTGGAGATAAATTCTTAATTGAAAGCACCTCAACAACCAGATCTTTATGCAGTTTTTGGTTTCTGAGAGTTGTAATCCATTCGGTCGGCGCCATGCTTCCGCTATACTTAATTGTGATTGGTCCATATTCAACTTCCATTTCTTGCGTCATCAGCATTTGATTACCGTTTAGGATGTACACGCCTGTTTCGCCATCTCTTAGGGCTGCAATTTATGAAGAAATTTAGAAAATATGGGTATATTAAGTGAATTATTAATTATCACAGTTGTAGTTTTAGTAATATGAATTAAGGGATAATTTTGGCGGGCCCAGCGCAGGATTAAAGGCTTTTTGTTGACAGGACGTTGTATATATATAAAACGAGAACTCAAAAAATATACATTTTTTATTGCACTAAGTAGATATATACAAATCCATTATAAACAGTACTAAATAAAACAAAAATGCCTATTTTCGCAATTTTTTTTATTTCAATAATTATATATATATATATATATATATATATATATATATATATATATATATATATATATATATATAATCACAATACATACATACATACACAATATACAATCACAATCATAACCATATACAAGTCTCTCATTCTCTCTAAGCTGAATTACGGAGATTTCATTTATGACTCAGCTTGTTATTCCTCAAAAAGAAAACTTGACACACAAAACCAGGCTCTGCGATTGGTTACGGGAGCGTTCAGAACTTCACCAATTTCCAGTCTCCAGTGCATTTCATCCATTCCCCCTCTTTTTCTCAACAGGCAGTTTGCTTTATTAAAGTTTTATGCTCACTCGCTAAACCGACCTCACCTTAAACCTTCACTCAACTTAACCACTCTACACTTTTCTCGCTCCATGACTCTTCTATCAAAATCCATTCCCAACAGAATCAAACATCTGTTAACAGTTCACAACTTCAAACCCCCTCGTTTTGAATACCCCCTCTTCACCTCCTTTCCCCCTTGACAATCGACTGATCTTCGGTTTGACTTCTCAATGAACACTCTAAATAGAGCAATTACTTCAAACAAATTACTCTGCTCCATTTTCCACGACAAATTAAAAAATCAGTATGCTGACTATGAAGTGATTTACACTGAGGGTTCCAAATCCTCAACAGGCGTTGGTGCTGTCTTTGTGATTCATAACTATCAAAAAACTTTTAAATTACCTCCACACTCGTCTATCTTTTCTGCTGAACTTCTGGCCATAAAGGAATGCATGAGATATGCGATTACCTCTCTTCCATATTCCAAGTTTTTAATAGCTTCAGATTCTTATAGCCCCCTACTAGCCATCAAGCAAGCTAAACCAGAGGATGCATACATCAGACAAATCATGGATCTCCTATACGTTGCTAGGAATAAAAGCAAATCTTTCATCCTATTTTGGATACCGGGTCACTCTGGCATAGCAGGCAATGACAAAGTTGACGCTCTAGAAAAAAATGGCAGACTATCAGGCACCATAGTACAGGGTGAGAATCACCCTAGGGACTATATCAATTTCTTATCACATGAATTTAGAAAACTCTTTCAATTATAGTGGGATCTTGAGGCTTTGGGAGCTAAAATCAGATGTTCATCCCCCTATACATCATCTCTCACTGAACAGAAAGCAAAATACTACAGTTAGAAGATTAGCCATTGGACACACTTTTCAGACCCACTCTCATCTGTTTAACAAGGAAAATCCTGCCGTCTGTTCCGTTTGTCTCTCCCCTCTCACAGTAAAGCATATCTTTGAAGCACCATCCATTTACAAACAAATTGATGAATTTCTAAAAGACATCAACTTCAGAGTATAACCCGCAACATTCTCGGGCGCTAAATGACCTAGGTAGTCGATGCGCCCTAACCCCTTAAATAAATCAATATATATATATATATATATATATATATATATATATATATATATATATATTTTTTTTTTTTTATGGGTCTAGCACACGTGCTACAGGGAAGTCCCTAAAGCGCTACAGGAGCGACACGTGTGCGGAGAAAGCGATTCACGTTGTTCTTGAATCGCTGTAGATTGTACTCGATGGGAAACACAGTCCTGGGTAAACCATTCCAAAGGTATGATGTTCTCCATATAAAAGACTGCTTGAAAAGCGTTGTACGAGGAGTAACAAGCTGAACCTCATACGGATGTGAAGCATTAGCGCGACGTGTACTTCTAATATGCACCGCTCTGAGAGGAATTAAAACGGGCCACATCTTTCGAACACTTTCCATGAAAGTACTTGTAGAATAGGCTCAAGTCGCCAACCGTTCTTCGATGTTCCAGCGAATCAAGGCCGTCGGTCAGTTCCGGGTGTCCAATCAGACGAACAGCTCTTCTCTGGATAGAATCCAACAAATGCAGTGTATGTTTGGGAGCGGAGCTCCAAACATGGGAGCAGTATTCCATAGTTGGTCGAATTTGAGCTTTGTAAAGAATTAACAGTTGTTGTGGAGTGTAAAGCTTTCTGGTTCGAAACAATATTCCCAACTTTTGAGAAGCTCTTCTTGCTATGCCTGCAACATGTTCATGCCAGGACATATTTGCTCCCAAATTAACGCCTAACAGATTGAGTGACGATGTTAGAGGGATGGAGTGCCCGACATAACTATGTCGGGTTCTGCAACGTTAACTTTTTTAGAAAAAACTGCCGCCTGGGTTTTTGTAGCGTTAAATTCCACTTGGTTACTGTCACCCCAAGATAGAATTTCTTCCAGGTCTTTGTTAAGTTGAATGACTTCCTGCTGTCTGCGGATATTTCGTCTGAGTAGTCGATGTCCGAGCGTTCAAAGTGAATGAAGAGATAAGTGTACTGTCATCTGCAAAGCTGTAGATTGGATTCTCGGTCTTTTCCAGCAGATCGTTAATATAGATGAGGAAGAGAGTAGGAGACAGTATGGAACCTTGGGGCACACCGGCGTTGATAGTGAAGGTGTTAGAAAGAAATCCGTCAACTGCCACGCGTAAAGAACGCTCTCTGAGGAAACATGAGAGCCACAAACAGAACTTTTCCGACATACCGTAGCTTAGCCAACAGCCCTTCGTGCCAAACACGGTCAAATGCCTTGGATATGTCAAGAGCAACCGCTCGAGATTCTCCAAAGTGTTCAATTGCGTTGTTCCAAACATGTGTTACATAAGTCAGAAGATCTCCTGTTGATCTATTTTTTACGAAAGCCATATTGGTGATCACTAATAATGTTGAATCCTTCAAGATATTTTAGAAGATGCTGATTGATAGCCTTTTTCCATGACTTTCGATATTATTGAGAGTAGTGCGATTGGTCGGTAGTTATTTGGCAAGGTCCTCTTGCCTTTTTTAGGTATCGGCTGAACTGTGGCACATTTCCAGCAGGAAGGAAATATTCCCTTTCTGTAGGATAAGTTGAAAAGTCTACAGAAAACTGGTGTTAGTTCCCTCGCACAGTTCTTGAGAACTATGGCAGGTATTCCGTCAGCGCCTGAAGCCTTTTTGGTGTCTAGCTTCATCAAAATACGTTTTATGATACGCTGTCTGAAGACAATATCGGGCATCCTTGACTGCACTATGGGAATAGTAGGTGGTGTTTTTTCCTTGGAAATCGACAGTAGAATGTGAAGCAAAGAGTTCAGCCAACAAGTTCGCTTTCTCAACAGGTGTCGTTGCAATAGAATTATCTGGCCGTGTGAGTGGCGGTATGGTGGATTTGGTGAAATTCTGACTAACTGCCTTAGCGACTGACCAAAAGGACCTGGAATTGCCGGGACAAGCGTGAAGAATATATATATATATATATATATATATATATATATATATATATATATATATATATATATATATATCCCATCAAAAACATAAAATGTAAAAAAAAGCCAAGTCTCGCAAGGCAGTCCTTCAACCACAAAAAGTTGTGAGATCTCATGTAAAACCAAGTCAGTTATTTTAGTTAGTATCTATGGAAGCACCTATTCATCAACTCATAAATTGTTATCTATTTAGTTACCTACCAACATTTATAGTGACCGTATCAATATTAGACATCTTTATTTCTATAATAAATATAAAACTTGGCAATCGCACGGCAACATAATCACATAAGAATAATCTACTATTTCGATTGCTAAGTAAGTCTAAACAGTGCACTTAAGACTAAAGTATTTTAAAAAGTAGATTATTCTTATGTGATTATATTTATTATAGAAATAAAGATGTCTAATATTGATACGGTCACTATAAATGTTGGTAGGTAACTAAATAGATAACAATTTATGACAAAGTTGATGAATAGGTGCTTCCATAGATATTAACTAAAATAACTGACTTGGTTTTACATGAGATTTCATAACTTTTTGTGGTGGAAGGACTGCCTTACGAGACTTGGCATTTTTTTACATTTTATGTTTTTCATGGGATCTCATTTCTTTTTGTAGGTAGTTCTCTTTTTTTTTTTCTTCTCGGGTAATATTTCTTGTACGTCAGCTATGGATTTTCGTAAAGCCCACTCTCTGTCTTTATTGGTTTTTCTCAAAGGCTATGATGTAACAATTTTTGACCAGTCTGGACGATAAGTGCTTCTAAGTCGATTATATTCAATGATTGCGGACTCCTGAGCTTTGATACTACCGAAGTCGACATTAATTAGATGTAATCCGCCCAGACTTGTCACTCTCGAAAGTGCCACGTATGCCTGACCGCGTGTGAACACTGAAGAACCGATGTCCATCAGTGCACTGTTTAGACTTAGCCCCTGACTTTTGTGTTTGGTAATAGCATAGGCTATACATATCGGAAACTGTTCGCGATGAACATAAGCTCTATTAATAATTTCGGATTTAGTTTTGACTGGACCAAGCTCGTAAAGATGTTCGTTATTAAATGTAATATGTATTTTTTTTATTTTATTTGTATTTTCAGGATCAACCTTTACTCCTTGTACTATACCGACAGAACCGTTGACTAAGCCAAGACTCACGTCAATATTTCATCTTAACATGACTTTTGCTCCTATTTTAATAACTATATTCTCTTCTAGCCCTGCTGTCATGGATGCATCATCTTCATACTTTTTTATAATTAAAATATACTTAAAGTATTTCACTTAACAATTTTTTAATTACACGAAGTAGGTAAGTATTATTAAACAAATATATTTGATAAATGAAAAATATTATTAAATATAATATATTAATTAATAAATAATACAAATTATTCATAATTATGGATTTTTTAGTGATTAATTAACTTTATACGACGTATTATTTACCAGGACTCACGGTTGACCTTGCATTATGCTATGTATGGCTGATCGCTGCGCGCTATCCGCGCTCTGTCTCAAAAATGGTTAAGCGTATAAAAAAATGTTTAGAACGAAATTTGTAGAGAATTTTATGCTCTACAATTTTTATAATAAATGCAAATATCATTAAAATCATAGGAAGCGAGATATTTGCGAAAAAACGATTTTTGTGACCTTTCACCTTGAATATCTTAAGACGCGGACACGAGATTTTATGAGACTTTTGAGAAAACTTTTAGAATGCCAAAATAAAGGTTTATACAAGTTTACAGCTTATTATCTCTCATTCCGAGGTTGACCCTCTTTTTTGGCTTAAGTGACTGTACAATTTAGAAAACGGGACTGAAATTTCGGGATGTTTCAGTTTTTCCTTCCTTTGTAGGCTAAACACTAACTAAATTCAAAATTTGAAGTTTATGTGTCTGCTAGACGTACCTTGGAATTTTGATGATCGGTGTCGCTGCCGGCGGTGAATGTTAATATTTGCTGACCATTCCTCTGGCAGCTTGTACTGTATCGTACCATGACATATATGTATATATGGGACGATCCGCGTCAACCGGATCAGAGCTACGACCAAAATTAGAAGCAACCAAAAAACTTGACCAAGGGCTCATTTTAAAGCTTAGAGCGTCTACTTTCAACTGCCGAGTGCGCCTTTGAAAAATCCAATATGGCGGCTCCAATACGGCGGCAGGTAGCCGAAGAAAAATCAAGTGTCCAGCAAAAAAAGCTTGTAAAAATAAAAATTCGCAACTGTTTGGGTCGTTTTTTGGCTCGAATTATAGCTGATGGACGCCCCAAAAAATTGGGGTGGTAAGTTGACAAAATCTAACATGGCGGATCCAATATGGCGGTCAAAAATCCAATATGGTGGCCGAATTTTCGCAAATGACTCGATTTGCACTAAATTTGGTAAACGGGGGTTTTTAGGGTCGCTGATCACGAATCCGAGGTCTGATTTGCCAAATTCAAGATGGCAGATCCAAGATGACGGATGAAATTTTCGAAAATCTATTGATTTGTACCAAATTTGTTATACGGGGGTTTTTGGGGTCGCCGATTACGAATCAGAAGTTCGATTTTCAAAATCCAAGATGGCGGACCCAATATAGTATATTGCCTTATTCAGTTTACACCATATTGGGTCCACCTTCTTGAATTTAAGAATTTTAGAAATTTGACCTCAGATTCGTTATCAGGGACCCCGGCCGCCATATTGGAGCCGCCATAATGGATTTTTCAAAGGCGCACTCGGCATTTGAAAGTAGACGCTCTAAGCTTTAAAATGAGCCCTTGGTCAAGTTTTTTGGTTCCTTCTAATTTTGGTCGTAGCTCTGATCCAGTTGACGCGGATCGTCCCATATATATATATATATATATATATATATATATATATATATATATATATATATATATATATATATATATATATATATATATATATATATATATATATATATATATATATATATATATATATATATATATATATATATATATATATATAGTCAGTCTAGAATCCCTCTTCTTTCTTTAGGAATAAACTAAATATAGGTTGAAAATACTTACCCAGAAAATTTTCATCTGTCCCTTGACTATGTTGCATAACTTTAACGTTAGAACTGCTCTTAGGTATACGGACTACTCTATTATAGCTAACTTGATCGGCAGTTCTGTTGTAGGTACCAGTTATTTCTTGACATTTGCTGTTGTCTCCACCGCAAACTCCACATTCATCTAGAGGGTAGAAAAACAGAACAATATTTGTTTATGCTGTTAATTTCCGCCCAGTAAGTAAATTATTACTATATAAAACTGGTAAAACGTTGCTAAGTTATTTATTGGATATTGGTAAATTAAATTTTATTAAATGATATTCAAAGCAAGAGTGGTACTAGGCGTTAGTTCACAGCTTTTTTTATGTAAATATAATATCACATTTACACCGAGTTTTACTGTTACGTTATGAAAACTTTAGGTTTCTTAAAATTTCAATTTGACGTGGAGATCTTGTATGTTATGCGCCCGATAAGTAATGTTACAGTATCTGTTTGAAATTTCGGTTTAACCGCTTGCATTACTTTCTCCGTAAACATTTAGCTAGTACCATAACACATCAATTATCGCTTTTGTGCTGAAAATAACTATAAAATTACAGTCATAAGCGTTATTTAAAGAGGTTATATTAAGATTTTTTCTGCGAATTAAAGTATAGTATGATCAACTTCTCTACACACCAAATACGGTCCTGGAATCGAGCTGATTGTTACATCCTCCAGGACGACAAATTCCATTGACACATATATCAAAGCCACTTTTTCCACACTTTGTACCATCTATAACTTTATCTTTTAAAGCATAGTACGCGGAGGAATGTTGAGGTTTACAATATAGCCTGCAATAATCTTCAACTCGTTCTGGTGAGCCTAAAGATAAAATATAAAAATGTTAATTTTTTAAGAGTAAGTAACCAGGTTGTAAATGAATTATAACAATGGAACAGCAACTCCATGAATTTACAAGTAAATATCGGGTGGAACGTGGAATTAGATAAAGTGATACGATCTCTCCTAAACTTTTTACGGTGGTGTTAGAGTATGCTTTTAAAGAACTTAATTGGGATGGAAAATGCATAAACATTGATGGCGAATATTGTAACATTAATTTTTTCCTGGATTTTAAGATCATGTTACGACACTGTTTTTTCTCCCTATAATTTACATTTTATTACATTTTTATATTTATTGTGGTGATTTCATTTCTTGAGCAGTGTAGCTTAAAACAGTGTTTTGAATTTTTGAGCAGTTTAATTTAAACCGGCAGTGTGTAACGTGTGTTGCCGATTTGATTTATTTAGTTTGCATTAATTTTTCGCCCGGAAGTGAGCCGTTTTAAACACGTCACTTTAAGGAAGGGACGAAGATATTTAAGCAGCCATTTCGAATTTTGAAAGACTTTTTTCCACTATGAAGCAGTAGTGACTTTTACCAACCATGAAGCCGTAGTGACTTTCTTCTCCAGCACGCCAGTGATGTAGTAGTGCAGTAATGGTTTCTAGCTCTCAAGTTTAAGGCTTTTTCCTTTCTTGAAATATTCGGCTCATCCTCAGGAATTTTGGGTCAAAAAGTGTTTAGCAGCCCAAATGAAACTAGGATAGTGATGGCTGAGACAATATTTTCATGAGCGTCTCACCAGGAGAGGCCGAATAATTTATGGAAAATCCACGAGGAGAAACCAATCTGTAAGTCATAAGCATACCAGTCTAAAAATCTCACTTCCTGTCTACAAGTGCGTTTCCATCGATTACTCTACACGTGTAATTCGTGGAGTTAATTTCAAAAACTTTTAATATCGAGTTTTAGTAAGCCTTTTATTAAAAACTTAATAATCATAAATTAATTCTAACTTAAGGAGTTTTTATTTAGTACTAGTAATTTTTAGGAGTGTAATAAAGGTAATATAATTTTTATTTTGTTAAAAATATACCCTTTTTATTTAAATGTGTAGTGTCTCACTAAACTCCTGCTCTTTCTTTCAGGACGCAACGGTTGTACGTAACTTAATCTTATTTCAACAACTAAATCACTCTTCAGTATTTTTTCATTTTTTGAGCTGAACTTAGATTCTTTTTATCCTAAAATGAATGGTGCCCAAATCTGTACAGCCAAGTTTTAACAACCATAGACACTATTTTCAAAAGACGTACAAAAATTATCTCTTATCCATAATCTCTCAAAAAAAATGACCTAGATTATCTCCAATTTCCTTAGTTCTTTCAGTATTAATATCCACTCAATCCATTCTCAGAAATTAAGAGATACATAAGGGGAAAATAACGGCTTCTATTTAATAAATAAAATATTTATTAAAAGTAAAGAAAGTCGAGACGGTTCAAGATCTAAACCACTTGTGCTCTGCTGATGATATTGTCATAATAATCGACAATCTAGGTGATGCTCAACAAATGCTTGCCGAACTGCAAGTAACACCAGCAAATAATGATCTAAACATTAATTTTCAGAACACCAAGTCTATGACTAATCTAGTTACGAACAATAAAATGAAATTTAATGAAACCGGTGGAGCAAAATTATAAGTATCTGGATAATGAATTATAAATTGACAAAGGCAACCAACCCGTGAGATATAACGTGGTGTGAGTTTAGGATAGACGACTTTTGGGAAGTTGAGAGATATGCTGCAAGATCATTTGTCAATGTGTTTAAAAAGTGTATAACAATGCGTTTTGCCGGTAATCACATATGGCGCCGAGACACTCACATTAACAAAACAGTCTGCAAACAAATTGAGACTATCACAATGTTGGGTGTCACAAGGAACACAAATATAATCATCAGATAACGAACAATGGGCAGGCCATATAGCCCGAAGGGATGATAATAGAATGGAGACCCAGAGAAGACAAAAGGAATAACTTACTAGATGGAGCGAGGACATCAAGAAACTGACAGGAATTAGGTTAACACCGTTCAGGATAGAGCTCAATGGAAGTTCTTAGAGGAGGTCTATATCCAGCAGTGGTTGAGAATGGCTGATGAATGATAATAATGTTGAAGAAGTAACTAGGATACGATAAGGATAAACCAATTTTTCATATACATGATAGGCCAAACATAGCCCATGTAAAAGTATCCGGAAAAAGCTAAAACAAGCCGATCGTATAAAAAATATTACGAGAGTTTTTGAGATGTGAAAGCGTATTCTTGTATTACTAGGAGAAATATGGCGGTGTATTGAGTCGTGGAGATATTTTACTCGCGACAGCTCAGTAATATAATTTTTTGAAGCATTCGAAAATATGACGATAATTTTTGTTCTGTTTGGGGAAATCCAGCACTCTGTTCTCTAGTCAACCTAAGTTTGTCCACTCCTGGACTTCTTCTAAACTCTTTCATGCTCCCCTATCTTTTGCCACCTTTAACCACTGCTTGCCTGCTAATATCATCGACCCATCGTATCTGTGGACATCCCACGCATCTTCCTGTGTTTCTGAGTCTCCATATGGTGACCCTATATTCCCATCTGTCTCAGAATAATCTAGCTACATGACCTGCCCATCGCCACGTCATCCTTGCTGCCTCCAGAGCTATGTCACTGACTTTGGTTCGTCTCCTCGTTACGAATTCTATCTCTAAGGGAGATATCAAGCATGCTTCTTTCCATACCTCCCAGTACAGTTACGAGCTTTTTAGGAAATGCTTTAGTGAGGCACATCGTTTCCAGTCCATATGTGCTGACAGGTAGTATACATGTATTGTAGACTTTAGTTTTCAGGCTTATGGGTATTGTAATATTTTTTAAGATATATATATATATATATATATATATATATATATATATATATATATATATAGTGTATAATTTAAATACAGTAAGAAGTTTGAGGTGTTCTTATTTTCATTTTGTGTTATCTTATGAAATGCAAAGAAGGTATAGAAAAATTTAAACAATCGGTAAAGTGATACTACGGCACTACAATATAATTTAAAAACACTGCCTTTTCGCCCCTAAAGAGATACCGCTCAAAAACTATGGGTTCCATTACTAATTTACTGAGTATATATACCAAATTTGAAATCAGTGTTCGCTCTCTCTCGTTCGAGAATTATCGTGATGATGGTGATTCCAATGTTATATGGAAAAATTCAAAAGTTTTTTAACCATGAAAACCTACGGCTTTCGGTATTTTTAGGAGTTGAGAGGTCATACTATTGACTTTAAACTAATTAATTTTAAAGCGAAGTATTATCTCGTAATCCTAGAAAGCCTTATAAAAGATTTGAAAAATGTGACTTTTTACTTTTGATATGTGTGAAACTTATAATTTATAAAAAGCAGAAAATTTTAAAAATCATCGTAACTTCTATAACACGTCATATAAAAACAAGCCTGGTTCTATTGTAACGTACCGGCTTACCGTGGCCAGGGCATCGACTCTGATCCCCAGCAAATGAATAGCAACCATATCTGAAGTCGAACTTGGAAGGAATAAAAGCCAGAAAAGAATATACATTACATTAGCAATACCACGAAGACGTTTATAGGTAACAGACTGTGCCATAACCAAGGGGGGAGCATATGCCCTTCCCCGAGTATATGTAGAAATTGCCCTATTTTCAATTGGACAAACTTTGAAAATTTTATTGTATAAATATCCATTTCTGGTCATCCATTCTAAAGTTGGGTGTTAGTTTTTATAGTTCCACTTTTATAGTTTTGGTCAAAAAATGCCCTCCCTCCGGTCATCGATTGTGATTTTACTGTGTTAGGAAGTATCCAAAGCTTTCAGAATTCCAGCTTAACGGAATTTTTTCAAATGGACGATTGGCGCTATCTTCTTTATAAAGAGCTTTGCCTATAGTAGTCTCTATTTTTTCTTTCCTTTTATCCATATGCCCCTCGCTGTTTAAACTTAATAGTCGGCTACTCCCGTCCAGAACAAGACAGTAAAATAGATTGAGACTCAGATATGTAGATCATGTGGTGCAGATTCCACGTTGAACTGTAGGTTTCGCCTACTTAGACGTTAAATTTAAGTAGCAAAAATGATCTTTATGGTCTATGTACTTGGCTATCAGCCTTCCCAACCATTACTACTATAACATTAAAAATATAAAAATAAAAACCGGTCAAGTGCAAGTTGAACTTGCACAATTAGTGTTCCGTACGTTGATTGTTTTTAAAATAAAAATTTTTGTTAGGGTGGTATAAAATGATCAGTGACTTCACAAAACACACACCAAATGAGTTTTCAACAAAGTTTGTTTCCAATCTTTACTGAAAACTGGTGACCTTGAATTTTTTTTTTTATATACCAAGTAAATTATTAAAGGTAATGCACTCGTGATAATTTTCGTTCAATCTATACTCCATGGAGAATATTCCAGAATTTTTCAAAATTTTTTTGATCAGTACTTTTCGAGATAAGGTAGGGGACAGCGACTTTTTAAAAGTAATACGAAGAAAAGTGTGCGCAAGTATTACATTATATATATATTTTTTACTCGTGTTTTCATAAGCTTTCATTTGACACCACACTCGTTGACCTAGTAAAAAAAAATTTTTTCACTTCCGATTTCACCCCTCAAAACGAGCCCCTTAAGTCAAAATTTATGTTACGGTGGTATAAAATGATCAGTGACTTCACAAAACACACCCCAAATGAGTTTTCAACAAAGTTTGTTTCCAATCTTTACAGAAATCTGATGACCTTGAAATTTTTGTTTTTTTCATATACCATATAAATTATTAAAGGTAATGCACTCGTGATAATTTTCGTTCAATCTACACCCCGTGGAGAATATTCCAGAATTTTTTTTCGAAATTTTTTGATAAGTACTTTTCGAGATAAGGCCCGGGACAGCGATTTTTCGCGAATTTTTAAAAATAATACAAAGAAAAGTGCGCGCAAGTATAATATTATATATATATTTTTTACTCGTGTTTTCACAAGCTTTCATTTGACACCACACTCGATGACCTAGTAAAAAATTTTTTTTTTCACTTCCGACTTCACCCCCCAAAACTAACCCCTTAAGTCAAAATTTAATTCTCAAAACTACATGGCTCTGATGAGGCCATCAATTCCTATATTATTACCAAATTTCACCTTTCTATGTCAAATAGTTTCGGAGAAAATCGGGTGTGACAGACAGACAGACAGACAGACAGAGAGACAGACAGACACCGAAGTGATCTTATAAGTGTTCCGTACGGAACACTAAAAACGATGAAGGACGAACGAAATTACCACTTATTTCAAACTTGAGATATTTATATAACCGACTTTCTGTCACAAAACCAACATCCTTAAAAATTTGACAATTGGCAATAAATTATTTTTGTATATTACTATTTTAAAATTTTCATCGGAACTGTCAACCATCTTAATTAATTGTAAAGATACATCTAGCGAAAATAAAATAAGCTAAAAGATAGTACATAAAAGATGAAAAAATAAATAATTTTCAATAATCTGGGATGAAAATATGACCATTTAACCCAATTGCCTTAGTCCAAAAATTCGTAATTTTTGAAATACAGGATGTCAAAGTTATACTTTTATTTTAGTTTTTCGTAAGTAGCTTTCTTAATAACTATACTATTTGTACAAGATACGGTGCTAAGGGGTTTTCTGAGATGAAAAATCGAAATCAGCTCACAGTTTTGCTGTAAATTGTAGGGGGCGCCACTTATTGCACTGTGTATACTTTTAAATTGTCATAACTTTTTTATATCACTCTGTATGATATTTTTAATTAAATATTCGTATTTTCCGCCTTCTCATGTCTAAAAAAGCTCTCTTGGTAAATGTTGCTCCGAGCAACAGTTTCTGAGATAATGGGATGTTTGTTTCCATTTTTTAATTCCATCCACACTTCATCCAGGCTCACGACAGGTCCAAAAGAATAGTCTTTGAAATTTGGAGCATGCTTAAAGGCAAACAGGTTAACAACGATAATAAATTTAAAGACCAACGGGCCAAGAACAGTAAGAATGTAAAAACCAACCGGCTAAGAGCATAAAAGATTACCCATAAATTGATAAATTTGTAATCAATAAATAAAAACATTCCACTATCTCAGAAACTGTTGCTCGGAGCAACAACAGAGTGGTATAAAAAAGTTATGACAATTTAAAAGTATGCACAGTGCAATTTACAACAAAACTGTGAGCTGATTTCGATTTCTCATCTCAGAAAACCCCTTAGCACTAAATCTTGTCCAAATAGTACAATTATTAAGAAAGCTACTGAAGAAAAACTAAAATAAAAGTATAACTTTGACACCCTATATCTCAAAAATTACGAATTTTCAGACTAAGGTAAGTTGGGTTAAATGGTCATATTTTCATCCCAGAAATCCACACTAACTCTATGTACACGAAATACTGGGACACCTTGTATACTGTTATGGACAGTACTCGAAAGTAAGTTGTATCACTTAACCAACAGAAAAGTAACCATAATCATAAATATTTATAATTCAATTTCAAAACATAATAACTTACCTAATCCATATTTGGGAACCCATTGAACATCTTGGGTTAAGTTGGGCAACCCTTTGGTAAATCCATTAAACTGAGCACATTGAACCGCCCTAAAATATACATAACAACAAAGAGACTTTTTTATAAACTATATGTAGGAAAAAACAAAAAAAAAAACTTTTTAACATTATTAGTTTTCTCATTCTTACGCATTAATTGGGTTGATTCTGCCACCTTGTCTTTGTTTTATTATCTTACTTATAATTGACTGAAAGTGATTGAAGTTCGGTCTAAAAGATGGCCCTAGTGCAGTATAATGAGAAAAAACTTCGTAAACCTTTTGATTCTAGGGCAGTTTTTAATATACTGGAAATGGTAATTCTCTAAGTTGAGACATTGTTTAATAGGTCATATTAGTTACTAAATTAAATTAAATCATCAAAAATAGCCTATAAAAAGTTAAATAATAAAGAAGATACAACGGTAGAAATTATATAAAAGTTAAATGATAAAGAAAATATAGTCGTTTGAAATTATATCAAATTTTAAATATGGCTCTGTGCTGTGTCATTTGTTCCCAGTTGCGATCATGCTTAGAGTTTCAATATGTCAACTAGTTTATCAGATAAATGGGTAGTCGAAAATAAAAATGCAACACTGCTGACGGAACAAAAAAAATAATAGACAAATGAAGAGAATACTGTGAATATCTGTATTATGATGAAAAAGAACAGCATATATACCAATAGATCAATACCCCGTAACAAGAATCTGAAATACTGAGGAGTGAAGCAGAAGACGCTATTAAGAAGTTGAAAAACAAGTAGGTGCCTGGCTGCGATGACATCACAGGACATATTCTTAAGGAACTAGATGTTTGAATCTAGTTTTGTCAATAAAATACAGTAATGATATTATATTATATTTTCTGAAAATTTATTAATCTCGGGCAGATTAGGTATAATTTTATAAACGTTACATGAAATCTTTTATATAGCCTATATTTCGAGAAGTAACATAAGTTAGTGACCACTATTACCAGGTTAAACTAATGCATCAACTTAAAAAATACCCTGCAAGGTTTTTTGAAAAAATACGAGGCTGGTTTGAAAAGTCCGTGCAAAGTCCGAGAGATGGCACCACCGGCGCGTATCGAGGTCATGTTTAGTTAGTAGCATCTCTTGAATGAACGCATACCAAGGTTCAGCCATATTGGTCTATTTCTTTGTGTTTGGCATTCGTGTGAATCAAGGAAGTCGTGTGGTGATTAAACATTACTTTATGAAAGTCAAAACGCCTTAGGAGACTAAAGAGAAGCTTGATAAACATTATGGTGACTCTGCACCTTCCATTAGAACAGTTTATAAGTGGTTTCAAAATTTTCGTACTGGCCATATGGGCACAAGTGACGCTGAACGTTCTGGACGGCCTGTGGAGGTTACGACTCCAGAAATCATTGATCAAATCCATGATATGGTGATGGATGACAGAAGAGTTAAGGTGCGTGAGATTGCTAGTGCTGTGGGCATCTCGACTGAACGGGTACATAATATTTTGCATAAACATTTGGACATGAGAAAGCTATCCGCAAGATGGGTGCCGCGATTGCTCACGCTTGACCAAAAACGGAATCGTGTGAAGTGTTGCAAGGATAGTTTGCAGCTGTTCCAGAAGAATCCGGAGGACTTTAAGCGTCGTTTCGTCACTGTGGATGAAACATGGATACATTACTACACTCCTGAAACCAAACAACAATCTAAACAATGGGTTACCAAGGGGGAATCTGCACCAAAAAAGGCGAAGACCGTTCCTTCGGCCGGAAAGGTTATGACGACTGTCTTTGGGATTCGCAAGGGATAATCCTCATCGACTATCTGGAAAAGGGTAAAACTATTACAGGTGAATATTATTCATCGTTATTGGACCGTTTGAAAACCGAGCTGCAAGAAAAACGCCCGTGATTGGCCCACAAGAAAGTCCTTTTCCATCACGACAACGCACCAGCACACACCTCAGCAGTTGTGGTCGCAAAATTAATGGAAATAGGATTCCAACTCGTTTCACATCCCCCCTATTCTCCAGACTTGGCTCCCTCGGACTACTATTTGTTCCCCAATTTGAAGAAATGGCTGGCGGGACAAAGATTTTTATTCAAACGAGGAGGTGATTGCAGACACTAATGGATATTTTGCAGACTTGGACAAATCCTATTATTCGGAAGGGATCAACAAACTAGAACATCGTTGGACGAAGTGTATAAGCCTAATGTCGAAAAATAAAAAAGGTTTACCCAAAACACATAAGTAGTTTTTATTTTTGCACGGACTTTTCAAACCAGCCTGGTAAGTATTTTTTAGGCTACTATTAGGTGCGTCGATGTTATGGGTCTGACTAAAAAATTGTTATTTTACCTAAAATCTTTTGCAGTTTCATCACAGTCTTGAGTATTGCAAGAAGCATATTGAATGCTTTTGCCTGTACAGTAGTTACCACCATTCTCTGGTATAGGGGAATCGCAATATCTCACTGATTTTTTAATACCACCCCCACAGGTTTTACTACATTGACCATATCTAAAATAAAACCAAAATTATTAAATATTGTAAAAAATCTATTTCTGTCAGAAATGTTTAAAAAATGATAGCCTCTACTTTGCTGTTGAAAAAAAAATTAGCAAATTGTTAGTTGTAAGTTCTAACAAAAAGTAAATGTGATTGATAAAGTTAAATAACTTAGAAAAGCATGATAATACGTTTCAACCTCATATAATGTAAGATTTTAACTAATTTACTAATAATAATATATAGCCTGTTCCAAAATATAAGATCCTGATTTTTGCCGTTTTAAGTGGGCAATATAAAAATTCTGACCTTTTGTTTATGATAGGTTGCAGAGATGGACCTAAGAATTTTATTCATTAATGCAAATAAATAAAATTATAGGTGTTTTTGGAGATGTTTATTTATAGATGCATGTAAAAACAAATGGATAAGAAGTACAAATATACAGTTTGAATGAATGGGGTTAAGAAGAGGGGACATATTGTATAAATAAAAATATATTTTAACTTAAACTTAATTCGGTTTCACTATCACTGTTATCAGCGAGGTAATTATCAGTAGTTTTATATTATTTACATAAATAACATATATGAATCTTCAACTTTAACAACGTGCTGTATGGAATTCTTCCAGCTTTCACAAGGTATACATTTTTTTACTAATTCAACCACTGACACGCTTAAGTAGGAGAAACATTTTGTGCCCTTATTTTTGATTTAACTTGAACCCAAATATGTTCAATTGGATTAAACACACAATAATACGGAGAAAGCCGCAAAACAGTGTGTCTTATTTTCTCAGCCATACTATCACAAACATATTTCTTTTTCAATTTATAGTCTTTCAAAACTTTCAAAAGATCACTTTTTTTATAACTAAAGTCAAAATAAATGTCATTTTCTAACATATATCCCTGTATTTCCGATTTGGTGTTGGCTGCATTAGGAACCTTATTTAGTAAGCGACTATGGTAACTTGCATTGTCCATAACTATAACACTCTGTTCGGGAACATTTGGCAAAAGGGAATATTGAAACCAATTTTCAAAAAGTTCTGCGGTCGTGTCTTCGTGATAGTCCAAATTAGAATCTTTTATGTTTTTTGCAGATTATAGCAGACAATTTGAAACCCAGCCCATTTCAGATCCAGCATGCAAAATGGTTATTCGTTTACCTTTATTTGAAGGTGCGTTAGTCTGACATTTTGTACTGCTATCAACCCAACCTTTTTGTACAGTGTCATGGGTATCGGACCATGTTTCGTCAAGGTAAATTATTGGCCAATTCTCTGATCGATACTTTTTAATTTCTTGTAAATAAGTATGTCGCAAGATTCGTAATCTTTGTGACTCCATCACTACTGGCCTTTTGTTGATTTTTCTGAACGTGAATCCCATTCTTAAAAGAATTCTGTGAAGGGTTGATCGGCCACAACGTATATTGTCCCGTCCTGCACCAGTCTTAATTTTATTTTGTCTAGTGTCGGCACCATCTGCTCTTCATACATAGACTATATTTTTCTCCTGACGACGTCTTTTTCACAATCGTCTACATGATGCATTTGAAAATCTTTCCGTTTTTTCCTGTTCCTGGGTGATGGTTTTCCTACAATACCCTTAATCGTAGAAACTGGGGTTTTTGTTAGTTCACTGGTTTCTTGCAAAGCACTTTTATTCAAATTTCTTTTCATCAAAACTGTCGTAAACATTCTTCACTATTTGTTTAGCGTTAAGTGATAAATGTTTTCTCTTGCGATAGCCACTATCCCACGGACGCCATATAATTAAAATAGAACCGTTACGTTGTGAGTTGCAAGTAAAACTAAAATTAAAAATAATAAAAAGTATCTTTCGAATCATAATGGGGACCTGTGGTCATTAGGCCTATATTATCAAATACTTAAAGGGCTCCAAACCGGGTTGCCAGGTAGTAAATACATAAGTAAAAATAGATCCAATATGATTGCAGGTGCAAGTGAGGGCGGTATACAAAGCAGGTAAAATAAAAATACGTTTATCGTAATATCTGTCAACTATGCACAAAACCCTTAATAGGGTCGTTTATTGCCCCATTGAAAAAGCAAAAAGACGGGATCTTATATCTTGGGATTTAGTATACAATAATTATTTCACAGCATCTTCAATTAATTTGTTTCTTGCATACCTGCAGTTCTAATTAGGGTCTTATCGATACATTTTAAATAAAATAATGGAAATGAAACGAAATGGATTATTTAAAATTAAAAGTGCTTACGGTTGCCATTCACCCCATCCTCCATCAATTGGTACAAACTGGGTTCTGTCTCCCGCTATGCATTCTCTTTTATAGCACCAACTAAGAAAAAAAACTGAATGATTAAGTATTTTTTTTTGGATCATAATAAGTAATTAAAAAAATTAATGATGGATTGAAAAGTTCGCGGCCTCACCAAAAAATACTTATAATATTTTTAATATAGTACCCTCAATAAGTTCATACTTTCTTTGGATGTCGCAGTGTAAAATTTTGTTGCTGTAGAATTTGTGGTTTTTAGATTAGAACGAGTTTATGGAGAGCAAGTGCAGCGTTTTTGGAAAAATGGAGGAACGTGCTGTCATCAAGTATCTGTTTAAAAAACCGGTCAAGTGCAAGTTGAACTTGCACAATTAGTGTTCCGTACGTTGATTGCTTTTAAAATAAAAAAATGTTGTTACGGTGGTATAAAATGATCAGTGATTGTTTCTAATCTTTACTGAAAATTGATGACCTTGAAATTTTTGTTTTTTTGTATACCATTAATTTCAGTTATTAAAGGTAATGCACTCGTGATAATTTTCGTTCAATCTACACCCCCTGGAGAATATTCCAGAATTTTTTCAAAATTTTTTGATCAGTACTTTTCGAGATAAGGTGCGATTTTTCGCGATTTTTTAAAAATAATACAAATAAAAGTGTGCGCAAGTATTACATTATATATATATTTTTTATTCGTGTTTTCATAAGCTTTCGTTTGACACCACACACGATGACCTACTAAAAAAAATTTTTTTTCACTTCCGATTTCAGCCCCCAAAACTAACTCCTTAAGTCAAAATTTGACTTTCAAAACTACACGGCTTTGATGAGGCCATTAATTCCTATATTATTACCAAATTTCAACTTTCTGTGACAAAAAGTTTCGGAGAAAATCGGCTGTAACAGACAGACAGACGGACGGAACACTAAAAAGATTAACACCAAAGGAGATCCACGATGATATGAAAACAACACTAGGGGAATCTGCTCCGTCATATACCACTGTGAAAAAATGGGTTGCAGAATTTAAACGTGGACGAGAGAGCATCGAAGATGACCCTCCCGCCGGCCGGCTCTCGACGTCTACGACTGAAGAAAACATCGGCAAAGTGTGTGGTCTCATATTGAAAGACCGTAGATTAACTATCAGGGAAATTGCAGACACTATAGGCATCTCGTATGAACGAACACAAAACATCATTGCTAACGAACTCGGATTTTCTAAGGTTTCCGCTAGGTGGGTCCCCAGATTGCTTTCAGTTGAACAAAAACGAATTCGACTCACGATTTCTCGCGACTGTTTGGAGATGTTTGAGGCTCATCCGCAAGATTTTCTTAACAGGTTTGTGACAATGGACGAAATCTGGGTTCACACTACTATACCCAGAGTCAAAACAATAATCTAAGCAGTGGAAAAAATTTCGTGAACCGACCCCAAAGAAAGCGAAGGCAATTCTGTCGGCTGGAAAAGTGATGGCATCAGTTTTTTGGGATGCTAAAGGTATTATTATGGTGGACTATCTTCCGAAAGGCGAAACAATAAACTCGACTTACTATTGCACCATTTTGCGTCGTTTACGTCAATTACTGAGAAAGAAAGTTCTTTTCTATCAGGACAACGCTCGCGTTCACACGTCTGGTGAGTCTAGGGCTCAAATTTGTGATTGTGGTTTCGAATTGGTGTCCCACCCGGCCTATTTTCCTGATTTGGCACCTTCGGACTTTCATCTGTTTTCAAACCTAAAAAAAAACACCTCGGTGGCCAGAAAATTTCATCAAATAAAGAAGTCGAAGCAGCAGTTAACCAGTATTTTGAAGGCGAATATTTTTTTTCAAACAGGTGTGGAAGCTTTGGAGAGCAGGTGGAAGAAGAGCATCGAGCTAGATTATGTCGAAAAATAAAAATATTTTTGTATGTATTTTATTCTTAACTAGGCCGCGAACTTTTCAATCCATCCTCGTATTATTATAGTTAATATAATTTTATTTCTTACCTAAAGGGTCCACACGTTGTGCCTTCCGCCCACGGTGACCATTGGCTAATACACCCACCAGCTAAATCTTTGCACCAAAGATGAACACAAGGTGGCTAAAAAAAACATCACATTTATAAAAACCGTCTACAATTTTTTGAAAAATTGAGTTTTCTACTGAATTTTTGGAAATATGCTTTGTATTTAAAGTGTAAAAATTAATAGTTTTATATGAAATTTTGTCTAACATTGTGGAACATATGGCTACCGTCTTGTAAATACGCCCTAGTAAGGCAGAATGCAATAATGCAGAGAATTAAAATAACAAACAATTTGTTGGATAATATTTTACTTTTCTATGGGATAAAGAGATACAAAATTTAATAATTTATTTTATAATAAATAGAGAGCAATAACGAATTTGGTGTTGTTGAGTGTCACTCAGCATTGTAAAAATTGCCCTTTTCAGTTATTTTTCAGGTAGAGTATGAGTATCTGTTAACTATCTAAATGGAGTATATTAGATTTTCGTGTTTTCGTGACCAATTATAAACACCTGTTCCATTATTGCAATCAGAAATATTTATTTGTGTTTACAAATATAAGATTTGAGAGTTTAATCTGCATTTGTCATCTGATTTATAATATAATTCTTTTCAACATTAATGTCGTTTTAAAAAATATAATAAATTCAAAAATAATATAGATATTTTACTATAAGGGTCGGACCCGGTCACTGGACTGAGCGACATAGGTATCCATATCGGTCGACGCATAAATAGCAACCCACTAGTGACGTCATACCTAATTTTATTTCCATTTTATACTAAATCAACGCATATTATTATCATCATCATCATCATCATCATCAGCTTATACTGTCCACTGCTGGACGAAAGCCTCCCTCAAGTCTTGCCACTTTTTTCTGTTTTGGGCCGCTTGTACCCAATTTCCAGCCACTCTTTTTCAAATCATTAGTCCACCGACTTGATGGTCTACCTCTACTCCGATAAGGTTTGGGATCTTGATTGCCACTCTATGTCCATCGCCCATCCTTAAACCTAGCAACATGCCCAGCTCAGTACCATTTGAGATGTAGAATGAATTTGACTGCGTTCTCTTCCTGATAATGTGATATGGGATGTGATCTCTAAGAGTAATGCCTAACATTGACCGTTCCATCTTTCGTTGCGTGTCATACATATTTTATTGATGTTTTTCTTCGTCGTTGTGAGAGTATCGGCTCCGTACGTAAGAACGGGGAGTATGCATCTATCAAATACTTGATTTGAATACATAGGCTAGTTTGCCATATCCAGTCTAGGGGAGACCTATTCGCGGCGAATTTCATGTGTTTGATTATCTTGTCTTATGCCGATTTCATGTCCCAGGTATTTATATTGGTGCACTTGCTCTATCTCTGTGTTATTCAGTTTTATAGTTTCGCTTAATATAAGGTTTGTCACGAACTGGGTCTCGAATAGATTAATTTCTAGACCAAGCTTTCCTGAAGCTTCCTGAAGCATGTGTAGCATAATCTGGCTTCTAGTATTTTGTCTGTTATTAAGACAATGTCGCCGGCGAAACAAAGAGGATTTAACTTTTCACTGTCAATGTTAAGTCCCATTCTTTCCCAGGTTATTGATTTTAGAATACATTCTAGAAGTGTTACGAAAAGCTTGGATGAAAGCGTATCACCCTGCCGCACTCATCTTTGATTCGATATTTGCTGGTGGATTGATTAGATTCTGTTTTAACATGAGCGGTGGCATTTTCATATATGTACTTAATTACATTGGAATATCGATGATTAATACGACAATCAGCAAGCGCTTCCAAAAGTCTCTGCTGATTTACAGAATCAAAAGCCTTTTCGAGGTCCCCAAATATGAGTACAAGAGGCTTATTATATTCTATACATTTTTCAATGAGGATTTCAACTGTATGCAGATGGTCGTTTGTTCCATACCCCGAGCAGAAACCAGCCTGTTCTTTTGAAAGGAAAAACTCGAATTTATTTGCTAGACGTTCGGTAAGTACTTTCGTGAATAACTTGTATACATGGCTCAGGAGGCTAATGGGTCGGTAGTTTGTAAGATCTGAAGTATCTCCTTTTTTATGTGTGATGACAATAGTTGCATTATTCCATTGCGATGGAGTTATTCTTACAGGAGGCATTTATTGAATAACATTTTAAGTGATTTGATAATTTTGTTGTCCTCCTTGTTTAATTGCCTCTACTACAATATTGTCTTCACCCGGAGCTTTGTTATTTTTCATGTCCTTTAAGGCTGATGTGAAGTGTTACGTGTTCTTCTGTGATGTCTGGGATATTCTCCGACCCCTGATTTAGCACTTTTGGTATGTTGATTTCTGTTCTTTTATCTTGTAAGGTATATAATTGTTGATAAAATAATTCGATTATCTGTAAAATATCTCTTGTTTGTTATTACATTACCATGCATGTTCTTAATCTTCATCCATATGTCTCGCCTTCCTGTTGTATTCTTTATTCTCAAGACTTTTAAGCTTTTATTCTGTTCTACAACGTTCTTAATTTTCTCTGCATTTTTTTTGTCTTTTGTCTTTTCTAATTTCCCGCGATATCTCTGTATTTATAGTTCTGTATTCATCTGTAGTCTTATATACCATTTCTCTCCTTTGCTTTATTAACTGTTTTACTCTTTAATTTAATTTCTGTTCTTTTTGCTGTTTTGGGCAAGTTTTGTCTATGGCATTTTCTGTACTATTTTTGATGTTTTCAAATATGTTATCAACTGCTGTATCTTCATTGTGTTCCAAGGAGCTTGTGATCTCTCTTCTATAGGAATCCACATCTTCCGGGGTTGTCCATTTATTATGGTTTCTTTTAAGAATCATGTTGTTTCTTTCCTGTTTAATGTTAATAAACACTTTTGCGCATATTACGTGTATATTGCAAATATACTTAGCGAATCCATTACTAGTTAAAAATAGATCCTTTTAATTACAATTTTTAAATTTATTTGACGTAGAAGAGCTTAATGTCTACTCGTATGTAGCAATATTCATTATATCTAATTAATTTAATTAGATATCAATTTACCTCATTTAATGCAATGTTGCATCTCGTATGTCCGGGACCAAATTCTAATTCACATTGTCTATCTACTTCAAAAGAATCCCCTGGTAACATTTGGGAGTAATTAGAAGAAATTTCGTTATTGGATGGCTCGTAAAGAAGGCATTTTGATCTGGGAGAGCTAAAAAATAATAAAATATTATTTAAGCAGGTATGAAAGTATATTTTCTATAAAATGATAATAAAACATATCGGATCTTAACAAATTACCCTCAAAAGCGATTATAACAATATCACATCAATTATATTTTATTTACAACTTAACGCTGGAAGAAAAACTAGTTTTCCAAGAAAGAAAATTATATGTGCATTCTATTAACACCAATTTCTCTAGAAAGTGTGAAATTGTATATCAGATTCCAAAAATGGTGAATAAACTACAAGGAAATTTTTACTAAGAACTGTTTTCAATAACGGCATATTTTTAACCACAGTAAGATATACTTAACAGGGTCAATGGGTCTTCCTTAAACGGCAGTAACTAACCTAGTTTTAAAGTAAGGTTGACAAATAGGGAGTTTTACTATGATGGGCAGTAAATGACGTTAGACATATTAGGTCGTTAATCGGTACTTTTAAAAAAAGCATCTGGAAAATAAAACCATTTTTCGCTACTTTTACGTGTGAAAGTTCTAATCCTAAGAAAAAAATCATCACTTTATGCTAGGCTGCAATTCACTTATCTTCAAAATACAATATCGAAACCTGTGTTGTTCGACAAGTAGCATTTGAAGCCCCTAAATGCAAAAAATGCGCCTGCAGCCATGCAAATGATTCAACTTTGGAAGAAGGTGAAATAATGATACCAGCGATTTAGAAGTGGTGAATCGTAAACGTTTTGGACAATGTCAGGCCACACCCTACAAAATGCTGCGAAACTATCCCAGAAAACTTTTATTCATGAGGTATATTCTTAAACTTTATAGCTTAAGAATATACCTCATGAATGAAAGTGAAGATGAAAAAAAATTTACTTATGTAAATTCATCTTGTCGATTCCCACTTGACTTCATTGGAGAATGTACGAGGTATACAAGTATGAAATGCAGATTTTTTTTTTCTAAAAAAACATGTTAAATTCGGAAGAATGATAAAAAGTGCTTTATACAAAGTATGCTCCATTGCTTGTTATACACTTTTCCCATCTTTCGGTCAATTTGTGAATACCACGCCAGTAAAAATCTTCCCCTTTTGCTACGAACCATTCATCGAGCCATTTTTTTTTACATTTTCGTACGAACCAAAGCGCTATTCAGCAAGTGCGTGACCCATCGATGCAAACAAGTGGTAATCGGAAGAAGCCAAGTCGGGTGAGTAAGCCGCATGGGGTAGAACTTCCCAGTTGAGTGCTTCCAACGTGTCGCGAACTGGTTTTGTCGTATGTGATGGAGCATTGTCGTGAAAAAAAATGAGTTTGTGTTGCCTCTTTCGGTATTCTGGCCTTTTTTCAAGCAGCGAACGGTTCAAATCGGTCAATTGTTGTTGGTAATGTTTATATTAACCGTTTCCCCAGGTTTTAACAGCTCATAATAGACCACGCCCCTCTGGTCCCACCAAACACAGAGCATCGTCTTTCTGCTAAAGCGATTCGGTCTTGCGGTCGATGTGGATGCTGCGCCTGGGTCTACCCATGATTTTTTGCGCTTGGGATTCTCAAAATAAACCCACTTTTCATCCCCTGTAACTATACGATGCAAAAACGACTTCCTTTTGTACCGAGCGAGCAGTCACTCGTGTTTTTGCGCTTTTCCATTTTCCTGTCGTTCAACTCATGTGGTACCCATCTACCGGTCTTCTGAATCTTTCCCATCTCTCGTAGCTGATTGGAAACAACTCGTTGACTAACGCCCAATTACTCGGCGAGTTGTTTTTGTGTTTGCGAATCATCTTCGTCCAACAATGCTTGCAATTCCACATCTTCATTTTTTTTTGGCGTTTTCCACGTTCCTTGTCTGCAACATCGAAGTCACCATTTTCGAAACGCCGAAATCATCGTTCACACGTATCTTGCGATGGAGCATGTTCACCATAAGCTTCTCGAAGTAATCGGTATGATTTAACAGCAGTTTTCTTCAAATGAAAACAAAAATTTAATGTTGTCCGCGAATGCTCTTTGTTCGGTATAAATTTCGACATATCGAACACAACACAACACTATGCACACACTTTTCCAATTTACCACTCGTTCGCGTCTAACACTTGTGGATGACATAACAAAATGGCGCAGTGTCAAATCTTTATAGCACAAACTGCATTGGTGCACCATCTATTATCTGAAATCTGCATTTCATACTTGTACACCTGGTAAAAAAAAAACATAACAGAATTCATCGTCTGGAAGCGAACTTCACTTTTCAGAGGCAGAAATATTTTTCTTGATTTCTTAGTCGACTATTAAAAGAGAAAATATTCTATAAATATTTTTGGTTGCACATATTATTATGATTATTATTGCTATTTTTTTTGTTCTTCTTTCTCACATTTGGTCAATACAGTTCCATATTTGGCTAAGCCAAATCAGCACAAACGCTATTACCATTGTGTATTAAGGAATGACCTGATAATGTTACATGTTTTCAAAATCACTGACTTCTGAATGTTTTTGTGTATGTTTGTTTTGAGTCCTTATTGTACTAAGTGTGGTGTGAATGTTGTTGATGTAAGGCCTGTGGCTGATATGACGAGGGGGACAATGATGGCTTTTTCTTGTTTCCATAGCCTTTTTATTTCTGTTGCAGGGTCTGTGTATTTGGAGGTTTTTTCTGTGTATTTCGTTTAGATGTTTGTGCCATTAGGGACAGTTATGTCAATGAGATAGGTGAGTTTCCTTTTTTGTATGGAAAAGTAATATCCGGTCTATTGGCGGGAACTGTTTTATCTGTATGGTACTAATGTTCCAGTAGATCTTGTAATCTTTATTTTCAAGTATGGATGTTGGTGTGTATTTGTAGTAGGGATCTGTGTTTTCTATGAGTTTGTATGTTGTGGCTAGTGCTTGGTGAACTACTTTTGCCTCTGAGTCATGTTTAGCTGTGTATTCCGTTCCAGCTAATATTTTACATCTATTTGTTATGTGTTCGATCGTTTCTTTATGCTGGTGGGATTTCCTGCATTTATATTCTGCAACAGTTGGGTCTTAGATGATATGCTTTTGGTAGGGTTAAGTAAGAAGCCTGCCCATCCTGTAACCAGGTGTATGATTATTTTTTATTTACGTGGTCTTGTTCTATGTGGTATCTGTGTTTTCCGTGGAGTTATTTTCCTGTTGTAATTGGGTGTGTCTGCTGGGTGGTCTGCAAGGGATAAGTCGAAAGGTGTGTAGTTTTTGTTTGCTTTCACTGTTGCTGTGAAGAGGCTGGTTTGCTTGGCGTGAAAGAATTTCCTAAGAGCTTGTGTGTATATTTTGTGTATAGTGATCTTATATCTATGATTCCCCCTGCCTTCCTCTCGATGGTAAGTCTTTCTTTGCATGAGTTGGGGTGTAATTATTATTATGGTAATTATTATTCTATGATATAGAACGATTGAATAATCATCCCAGATATGTTTTAGAGATTATAAGTATTGAGCTCTGAAAAGGATCCTCCATTCATGTTATCAGACATGTGCATTTTCCACACATTCGGTGCGGTAGGAAGTAGCAACGGCTTCCGCATAGTAGTCTTGTACAAATGTTTGTTGTATGAGACTTTGGTATCATACCCGTCGTTGATAAGATTATAAGAAGCGTTTGGTCATTGGGCATTTTCCACATTTTCGGCTATTTGTGCTTCCAAATTCTTGTATTTGGCAATCTTCTCATTGTATTTTCCCATAAGTAGTTATTATTTAGGATGATAACATCAATAAACATTGTGAATCTTGTAGATTTATCCACGAATATAATATCTTGTGTAATATGAGTGGCTCATCTGTTCGATCAGTTCGATGGCCGAATATCTTGTAGTTGTCACTTTCAAGAAGCATATTCTCGCTACTTTATCATTAATATTGTTACTTTATTGTAATTAAGTGTGCCCGTCCAAAAAGTGTAAAATTTATTTTCTTCGATAATTCCAAGTAATTTTTTATGGCGTTGTCCCTTTAAGAAATATGCAGGGTATTTTGGAATAGTTCAAATAAAATTTGAGAGGTTGGTACTACATAAGGCAAAAAAAAGTTTTGATGAAAGTGGACTTAGAAAACGCTCGGTTTTCGGGATACATGGTGTATGAGATATTATACTGATAAACTGATATCTAGCGTGCTTGAAGCCATGTTGTACAACACTATCTCAAAGTTTATAAAATATGCACAAAATGGAACAGGAGATATAAGTAAGTCAGTTGTTTTTAAAACAGGTCGTAAAAAAAAGATAGAGGTCAATAAAAAGGTTTATAACCAGTAACAACAAAACTGTACGAGGCTGGTTTGAAAAGTCCGTGCAAAGTCCGAGAGATGGCACCACCGGCGCCATGTTTAGTTAGTAGCATCTCTTGAATGAACGCACACCAAGTTTCAGCCATATTGGTCTATTTCTTTGTGCTTGGCATTCTTGTGAATCAAGGAAGTCGAGTGATTTTCAAGAAATGGACGAAAAAGAATTTCGTGTGGTGATTAAACATTACTTTATGAAAGGCAAAACGCCTCAGGAGACTAAAGAGAAGCTTGATAAACATTATGGTGACTCTGCACCTTCGATTAGAACAGTTTATAAGTGGTTTCAAAATTTCCGGACTGGCCATATGGGCACAAGTGACGCTGAACGTTCTGGACGGCCTGTGGAGGTTACGACTCCAGAAATCATTGATCAAATCCATGATATGGTGATGGATGACAGAAGAGTTAAGGTGCGTGAGATTGCTAGTGCTGTGGGCATCTCGACTGAACGGGTACATAATATTTTGCATAAACATTTGGACATGAGAAAGCTATCCGCAAGATGGGTGCCGCGATTGCTCACGCTTGACCAAAAACGGAATCGTGTGAAGTGTTGCAAGGATGGTTTGCAGCTGTTCCAGAAGAATCCGGAGGACTTTAAGCGTCGTTTCGTGACTGTGGATGAAACATGGATACATTACTATACTCCTGAGACCAAACAACAATCTAAACAATGGGTTACCAAGGGGGAATCTGCACCAAACAAAGGCGAATACCGTTCCTTCTGCCGGAAAGGTTATGGCGACTGTCTTTTGGGATTCGCAAGGGATAATCCTCATCGACTATCTGGAAAAGGGTAAAACTATTACAGGTGAATATTATTCATCGTTGTTGGACCGTTTGAAAACCGAGCTGCAAGAAAAACGCCCGCGATTGGCCCACAAGAAAGTCCTTTTCCATCACGACAACGCACCAGGACACACCTCAGCAGTTGTATTTGCAAAATTAATGAAAATAGGATTCCAACTCTTTTCACATCCCCCCTATTCTCCAGACTTGGCTCCCTCGGACTACTATTTGTTCCCCAATTTGAAGAAATGGCTGGCGGGACAAAGATTTTATTCAAACGAGGAGGTGATTGCAGACACTAATGGATATTTTGCAGACTTGGACAAATCCTATTATTCGGAAGGGATCAACAAACTAGAACATCGTTGGACCATGTGTATAAGTCTAAAAGGAGACTATGTCGAAAAATAAAAAAGGTTTACCCCAAACACATAAGTAGTTTTTATTTTTGCACGAACTTTTCAAACCAGCCTCGTAGTAAATTTGAAGGACCTATCTTTAAAAATGTCTAAAATGTCCTAGAGAAAAAATCAAAAAATTAAAATTTTAACAGTCTTCTATCGCGACAACAATGGGTGCCCGGACTTAAATTTTTTGTTTATTACTTTTAGTTGTACAATTTATTTCAATTTTCTTTACAAAAGTTAGGAAAGCTTGTATTTTTCTAGGGATGATATTATTTAAGTTTTAAGCTAAATCTAAAAGGGTTTTCGCGACCTCTTACTTGGTAATTTGATATGACTTTTGAACAATTTTATTTTTATTGAAGTATTCATATTAGTTATTTAGATGGCAGCCTTGATATAACAACTAAAAACGAAACGAAACGAATTGTTCGTTCTTTTAGAAGTTACCAAAAGTGTGTAAAAGAACGAACGATTCTTTTCGTTTCGTTTTTAGTTGTTATATCAATGCTGCCATCTATGCCTTCGAGCAGTGAGCTCAAGAAAGGTGCGTTTCTGCAATAAGTGCCAGCCGTGCTGTGCCGCTCTGCTTGAATAGACTTAGTAAGTCGCCGACAGAGTGCAGTATGAGCATCTATTTGTTATAGTTATTTAGATCCTTAGTATTTTTTAAATAGAATTATTTACATTTAACTAGCTTGTCAATATCAAAATATACTCGATGCTAATTCATTTAGAAATTTCCGAAGCAACTTTTACAGGGTCGACTTTAGCGAGCCTGGTGCTATGGGCAATAGACGCCTAAATGATAGATAATGTCCTGAAGAACTAGAAAAATAGACATGTTATCACTGGGACATTTTCTAAAAAACATATATAATAAAATTTTTAATTCCATAACAACTTATTTTTTTCCAGCAAAGATAATAAATATACTTTAGAGTCGAATAAAGTTTTATAATGTTCCATACGGAACACTTATAAGATCACTTCGGTGTCTGTCCGTCTGTCACATCCGATTTTCTCCGAAACTACATATTTGATATAAAAAGCTGAAATTTGGCACTAATATAGGAATTGATGGCCTTATCAGAGCCGTGTAGTTTTGAAAGTTAAATTTTGACTTAAGGGGTTACTTTTGGAGGGTAAAATCGGAAGTGGAAAAAAAAATTACCAGGACATCGAGTGGGATCTCAAGTTTTAAAAAATGAAAGCGCACTTTACCTCATATTATTTTTAAAAAATTGCCAAAAAATCGCAGTCCTCCCCACCTTATCTCGAAAAGTACTGATCAAAAAATTTTGAAAAAATTCTGGAATATTCTCCCCAGGGTGTTGATTGAACGAAAATTGTCAAGTCATTATCTTTAATAATTTATCTGGTATATAAAAAAAACAAAAATTTCAAGATCATCAGTTTTCAGTAAAGATTGGAAAAAAACTTCGTTGAAAACTCATTTGGGGTGTGTCTTGTGAAGTCATCGATCATTTTGTACCTGCATAACAAAAATTTTATTTTAAAAGCAATCAACGTACGGAATACTAATGGCGCAAGTCCGACTTGCCGGTTATTTATTTAATTTCTTATTTAAAACGTTTTACAAACGTGCTTAACGTGCTCAAAATATTTCTTTATAGAAATGAAGTTGTCAATTCGTGTAATTGTGAAGTAAAATTTGAAAATTGTGGTGCTTGAAAATGGTCGACTGGCTCCCGACAATAGTTAAATTGCTAGCCTCGTTTCTATAAATAGAATATTATGACCACATCAACCTCCACTGCTGACTACTGTAGTAACGGAATATGTGTAAATCGAGACTGAATTATATTACTGTACCTAAAACATGTACTCAATAGTTCCCTATTTACAAAACACTTGGGAGTAATTCTGCGGCCTAGTATTGCGAACATTACCATTTACAAAATGCCATTTCTTGTCCTTTTAATAACCTGCGAAAGTTACATGTACAAAGAAACGGATGCATTAATTCACTGCTTGTTTTTCTTAAGTAATTAGTTGATGAAAAAAGTCCTTTTATTATCGTTATTAAAGGCGTGACATATGATATAGACTCAACAATAGTTTCATAAAACCTAAAGAAAAGGTTGGGCTTGGTTTATTTGTTTGCATTTAATTCCGTTTTATATGAATAAAGTAACTCAACGAAGTAGGTTGATATTGTTGATATGAAAAGTTACATCTTGTATAGCGCCTAGTGACACGAGCGGAACCTTTGCTAGACATCATCACTTTATGATAACAAAAATTTCTAGTAACTTAAAGCATAAAGGAAAGACTTATTTCTATCAGGCTATGGAACTTCGTGTAAATTTTAGATAAATTAGATAAAATGAGAGTATTTAAATAGTATGTAGAATTCAGTACAAGACGTAGTGAACTTTTATTTCTCGTTGTTCAAGTTCAGCCCAGATCATAGTTACCGTGGGTAATTTTCAGCTGGCATTATCAGTTTATTTCGGGTGTTGGCTATTAAAAAATAAAGAAATGGACGTTTGATAGTTTTGGATGCATCTAAGTAACTGTTTGGTTTTTATAAGTGTTTCTTTTTTTCTTTCCTGGCTAAAGGAAAGTATTGCAATCGTGAAAAAATTGTACTTCGAGATTTTGGCTTTTCTTCACGTTTTAGGGCTCTAAGATTACGAAAAACATAGTCGTTGGTCTATCTGTATGTTTGTCAGTTTATTGGCACGATAACTCTTGTACGAAACGATATATAGATTTTAAGCTTGGTGCATAGATTAACTTGCAACGATATGAAATCGGAACCGAAAAAACTGTTCATATCTTTTATCATCTTGGCAACTAACACAAGAGCGTCAATAAATAAAGTCTAAAGGGCTCAACGAGGAAACACAAATAAAATATAATAACTGAACAAAAACAATAAACAAAGCTATTACACAAAAGAAAAACAAACATATAGCCAAAGTGAAGTGTGAAGAAATAGAACGGCACGCACAAAAATATGAAATTACAGATTTATTTAAAAAAGTCAAACAAGTAGCGAATACATTCACATCAAAATTTCTACCAGTAAAAAGCAATACTGGGGAAATTTTGACAGCAAAGCCAAAAGTAATCGAAAGATGGCGCGAGTACTGTTAAACTCTCATGGAAAGTACAAATAACCATAGCATACAACTGAATATGGGAAATCTAGAGCCAACACTTGTCAGGAGTGAGGAATAAAAAAACTCAATAAAGTCCACAGGGTGTAGATGGCATTGTGGTCGAAATGCTTAAAGCGATAGAAGAGACCGGTGTTAACTTAATCCACGAAATATGCAAAATCTGGACAACAGGTGAATGGTCTAAAGAATGGACACAATCGATATACATACTGTAAAAATTATCGAACTGTCTCTCTTATATGTCATGCAAGCAAAATTATGCTCCACATCATCCAATAACAATTGAAACCAATTCTCTTGCCTCAGATTCCCCAAGAACGGACAGGTTTTGTACCCAGTAGAGGCACAAGAGAATAGCTAATGTGAGACAAGTGACAGAAAAGTTCTACGAATATATGTTCCTGCTGTGTTCTGTTTCCTTGATTATACAAAGGCCTTTGACATAGTACAGTGGGATCACTTATGGAAAATTCTTCAAGAATGAGGACACAGGACCACTTAGTCTTCTTAATCCACAAATTATACAGCTATAACATCGCTTATGTTAGAGTTGAGAAAAATCTGTCTAAGCCATTCCAAGTCGGAAAGTGGATGAGGCAGGGTTGTATTCTGTCTCTACTACCCTGCAATGATCTGATGATACTTCAATAACGCCTAGCTGCGAGGAAGAAATGGTTGCACTGCTGCATCGAATCGAAAAGATTAGCGCAAATGTCGGTCTTTCACTAAATTGAAAGAAATGTTCTCTTCTTATAGTAAATCGAGCTAAAATTTTGCCTCCCGAAGACAGATATTATATATTTAGGCGCCAGGGGGGTTGCGAAGAAGAAATAAAAGAAGGATAGCGATGGCCAAAACTGCAATGATAAGCCTAAGCAAAGTATCGAAAGATCACAGAATAAATAAAATGACAAAAAAAAGAGTTGTCAATTCACTAATATTCTCTATAACCACATATGGAGCCGAAACATGGACTATTAATGCAGCATGCCGTAAAAGAATAGAGGCTAACATTCAAAATAGTGACCGGCTGTTATCATCGATTCAGAGAAAAATGGCATCATTTTTTGGTCACGTAATAAGGAGGGATAGCATGGAAAATTGCTGATCCAGGGGAAAGTCGACAGCAGAAGAAAGAGAGGCACTTGGAGCTACCGGAGATGATGAGAAGTGTCGAAAATAGAGAAGCCTGGAGGACTGTTGTAAATTCTGTGTAACAATGTCATAGAGGTCGCGCTGCTCGGAGCCGAGCAATGATGGGAGAGAGGATATATATTATTTAATAAGGGGACAAAGCCTATATAATTTTTGAACGATATCGCTTCTGGACATATTATGGTTTAATAGTAATATGATAACTACACTTATTTTTACTTGAAACAATAAATAAATGTTATGCCTAAATATTTCTAGTTAAATATACAAAGAATGAAAGGGGTGGGGGCTGTTTAATATTGGAAAATTTAAACAGCATTTTGAAATATGTACTGTTTTATTGGACAAATTTTAAACATATTATTTATAGTAAAATATGTAAGGAGTTAAAGGAGTGGGTTAGAGGTGAAAAGGGTTGCTTCTTATAAATGGTGTTATATGGAATCGAGAAATGTGAAAATGTTTATATTATTTTCAATTTTGATGGCGGAAGGGTGGGGCTAAACATGATATAGTTTTAATAATATTATGGGAATTTTTCCCGGTTCTTGGCTGTGATAATGAACAAATTTAAGGTATAATTATTTATTTACTGGGAATAATTAGGCAACATTAGGTGGACGGGAGTTAGAAGTAAGTTTCATATTTATTATGTCTTTCAGGGTTGTTTGAGTTAGAGGGTCGAAAAATTACATTATTTTTTCGTTACTTTGAATATTACGAGGGGAAGAGTGTGACAAGGGTAGTGATCATTAAACATTATATAGTTTTAATATAATTATGAGAATTTCTCTTGATCTTCGGTCGGGACATTTTATAAAGTTTTAGCTAATTATTTATAGTAAAAGATATATGAGATGTAAAAAAAGGGGAAGGGGGCTAGAAGGGTGGTCGTATATATATCGTAATATACTTCTATTTTAGTGTATTTTTTCATTATTTCTAATTTTAACAGAAAGAGTATGTAGAAGGGATTGAGATCTGGTTACAGAGTGGCCTAAAAAAGTGTTAAGTTGATTATAAAACAAGTTTTAGAAATATAAACAGTTAACTTGGCCGAAACTTACTTCTTTCGGACACAGTAGATAAATTATTGTTTTTACTTGCCTTGCTGAAGGGAAGTAATGTTTGCGTGAAAAAATATCCGGTGTGTATATTCGACTGTCGGCCTGTCGGTCTGTCAATTTGTTGGTACTATAATTCTCAAATAAGTGATTTTATAACACGTAGGCTGAAAAGTTTTTGGTCTGACACATAGATGTCGCCTTCCTCAAAAAATCCATATGATTTTTAGGAAGTATCGACCTTCAAACGATATGTGTCAAAATTTTATGACATTTCGACGATTAGTTTATAAGTTACCGTGGTTTTAGATGCACTTTTGATATTTTCAAAACAATGGAAAAAAATCTAATTTCGTGTGTTGATTAAACGCTGTTTTTTGATGGGAAAAATACCGTTCAAGCAAAGCAATGGCTTGATAAGTGTTACGGGGACTCCGCCCCTCATCATCTACTGGTATACTGAATTTAAACGCGGTCGTGCAGATACAAATGATGCTGAACGCTCTGGACGCCCAAATGAGGTGGTTACGGAAAACATCGAAATAATTCACAAAATTGTCTTAGTGACCGTAAAGTAAAATTGCGGGAGATAGCTGACACCCTAAAGATATCAATAGAACGTGTTGGTCATATTTTGCTTGAACATTTGGGCATGAGAAAGCTTTGTTCGAAATGGGTAACGCATTTGCTCACAGTGGATCAAAAACAACAACGTGTTGATTTTTTCATGCGATATGGGAAAATAGATGAAACACGGATCCACCACTACACACTAGGATCAAATCGGCAGTCAGCTAAGCGGACAGCAGCTGGTGAAAGCCGCCCGAAGTGACCAAAGACACAACAGTCGGCTGGGACGGTTCTGGCTTCTGTTTTTTGGGATGCGTATGGAATATTTTTCATCGACTATGTTGAGAAGGGAAAACCATCAATAGCGAATATTATATAAAGTTATTGGTGCGTTTGAAGGCAGAAATAGTAAAGAAAGGGCCCCAAATGAACAAAAAATCAGTGCTCTCTCAACAAGGTGTCACAAGTCAATGGTTACGATGGCAAAATTGCATGAATTGAAGTTCGAATTACTTCCTCAACCAATGAAGAAGTTATCGTCGAAACAGGCCTATTTTGAAGGCAAAGACAAATCCTTCTACAAGAAAGGTATAAAAATGTTAGAAAAGTGTTGGACTAATTGTATCGCTCTTAAATTAGACTATATTGATGAATAAAGTCGAATTTTGCAAAAAAAATGTGTTTTAAGCAGTTAGACCAAAAACTTCAGCTTATGTGTGAATACTTGAAATAGAAATGAAATCTCGTTTTTAGCGAGATCGTTTTAAGGATAGAGGGTGAAAGTTATGGGTGTATATATGGTTTTAATTGTGTTATGGAAATTTTCTTCCCCTTCATTTGAGAAAGTCAGATTCGCGACTCATTTTAGAACTGCATATTTGTAAGAAAAGTACGGGATAAATCGTTTTACCGATTTTTTCATTTTCAGGTTAAAAACAAATTTTTAATAAAAAAAATTTAACGAAGATCTTATCAAAATCTTGTTGAAAATTGTATGTGGTTAATTACCCGAATAAAAAATTTAGGTGTAAACGACGATGTTCTGTCCTGTGACTCCCAGAATCTTTTTAAGCTGAAGCAAAAATATTATTCAAATAAAATATTTCTGCTGTAAATTAGGTCTTTGTTTCACATTTGTACTTTTAATGGGTTTTTAAGAAAATGTATCTTTTTTTAAATAAATTTTATACAAAAAATTATAAAATTTCTTTCATGGGAAAGGGCATATAAAATCTTGTCCAAATTTTACTTTAAAAAATTATCAAAAATTTACATCCATGCCATTTCTGGCAGCTGAAACACGACGAGTGCTAAACGCTGATATAAATCGCTGATTTAATTGTATGATATTCTCCTGAAGTAATGATTGGAAACATATTTTTCAGGAAATGAACAAAATTTTTAAATAAAATTATATAAACACCCCTAGAAATATCCATTAAGACTATTTTTAGTATAAAATTAGTAATATATTTTCTTATGTGCGCTAAAGCATTTCGTCAACGCAACCCATCACTTAAAACCATTTAATGTCAATTCCTTATCTTCTTATTTCAAAGACTTAAGTAATTTACATATATCTACTTATTCTATTGTTGATTTTCAAGGAAAAATACCACCCACTATTCCCACAGTGCAGTCAAGGATGCTCGATATTGTTTTCAGGCAGTCTATTATAAAATGTATTTTCATGAAGCTAGACACCAAACAAAACTAACATAAGTTTTCTGTAGACTTTTCAACCTATCCCACAGAAAGGGAATATTTCATTCCTGTTGGAAATGCGCTCACAAGAAGTACTTGTCATTCAACTATCGACCAGCTTCACGGCTTTCAGATGCTATCGAAAGTCATGGAAAAGGCTATCAATCAGCATCTTCTAACATATCTTGAAGGATTCAATCTTATTAGAGATATGGCTTTCGTAAACATAGATCAACAGGAGATTTTCTAACTTATGTAACACATGTTTGGAACAACGCAATTGAACATTGTGGGGAATCTCGAGCGATTGCTCTTGATATATTCAAGGCATTTAACTGTGTTTTGCACGATTGATTGTTGGCTAAGCTACGCTCCTCTGATATGTCTGAAAGGTTCTGTTTATGGCTCTCAAGTTTCCTCAAAGAGCGTTCTTTGCGAGTGGCAATCGACGGACTTCTTTCTAACACCTTCACTATCAACGCTGATGTGCCCCAGGGTTCCATACTGTCTCCTACTCTCTTTCTCATTTGCATTAACGATCTGTTGAAAAAGAACAGGGATCCAATCCACAGCTTTACAGATGATAGTACGGTTTTCTCATCATTCACTTTAAACGCTCGAACATCGGCTACTCATGCAAATTTCCGCAGACAGCAGGAGGTCTTTCAACTTAACAAAGACCTGGAAGACATTCTATCTTGGGGTGACAGTAACCAAGTAGAATTTAAAGTTATAAAAACCCAGGCGGCAATTTTTTCTAAAAAAATTAACGTTGCTGAACCCGACATAGTTATGTCGGGGCACTCCATTCCTCTAGCATCATCATTCAATTTGCTGGTCGTTAATTTGGGAGCGAATATGTCTTGGCATGAACATGTCGCAAGCATAGCAAAGAGAGCTTCTCAAAAGCTGGGAATATTATTTCGAACTAGAAAGCTTTACACTCTACAACAACTGTTCATTCTGTACAAAGCTCAATTTCGTCCAACGATGGAATAGTGCTCCCATGTTTGTGCACTGGATTCTATTCAGAAGAGAGCTATTCGCTTGATTGGAGACCTGAAACTGGCCAACAACCTTGATTCGTTCGAACATCAAAGAACCGTTGGCGACTTGAGTCTATTCTACAAGTATTTTCATGGAAAACTATTTGATGCCCGCTTAATTTCTCCCAGAGCGGTGCGTGATGGAAATACACGTTGCGCTAATACTTCACATCCGTATGAGGTTCAGCTTGTTACTTCTCGTACAATCCTTTTCAAGCAGTCTCTTATATGGAGAACCTCATCCCTTTGGAATAATTTGCCCAGAACTCTGTTTCCGACCGAGTATAATTTACAGTGATTCAAGACCAATGTGTATTGCTTTTTCCGCACAGGTGTCGCTAGTAGCGCCTTAGGGATTTCCCTGCAGCATGTAGTTTGGGCTCATAAAAAAAATAATTTTGAAACTTTGGAAGGAATTCTAAATGTTGAATAGCGCAATTTAGCGTTATTTAAAAGGATGTGCTATTCAGTCCATTAACATGTAAAATTTTAAGGGTCGATTTTAACATCCCTTAGGGGGTACTAAAAGAATCTACAACTTCCCATTTTTACGCGTTTTCTTTTCAATGGGTTAATGCTTAACAAAGAATATTTGTTTTCTTCTCGATGAACAAACCGGTTTAGCAGGTATTTGTTCTAGAAAACATTATGAAAAATATCTAAAAAATCTTGAAATAACAAATAAATAAGCAAAACTTTCTCTCTCTCTCTGTCTCTTTCGAGCCTTATGACTTGTTTTGCAATAACATTTATAACATACCTGGAACTAAAAAACACACAGTTTAGTGTGAAGATATTGTACAAACATCATTTAAAGACTACATCATACTCGAAAAAAATTCCAGATACTCATCCTACTGTAGTAATTTTTCTTTTATTATCATACTTACTCTAAAAATTCTGTAACGTAATGCTTCGAACATGGAGACCACATAAAAGGCTTTGAGTCATTTTTTGTCGTTCTACTCATGATGTTATTGCTGTTTTGCATTTCATTGTTGTGGACAGTACATTTTGTGTCGTCATCGTGAAGCATACTAAAAAAAAATAGTTTGTATTTAGACATGTCTTTAAACTAACAATAAGTTGATAAATTAACCTATTAAAAATAAATTGACATTTGCTGTAAACCGAACTATAACAAATATCATTTGTTGAGATATTATTGTATACATATGTCAAAACTTAAAATTATTATCTGATTGGAATTTGGCCCTCAATACTGGCTTAGTTAAAATATTATAAAAATCTTATAACCGTAGTGGTTTGAAATTTCGGTGTTTTGTTTAGTTATTTTGATCATCCGATATCGAAATTACAAGTGTTACAGGCTAATTTACTAATAAGCTTCCCTTGAGAGAAGAATGCGATATAATATGATATTGGATTCGAAAAGTCTTTCGACACTGTTGAATGCCTAACTTCTATGTTTTTCTGTCATTACATCAGCCCTATATTCCTTTTCAGGTCTTCTTTCATCTTGTAGGTCTTTTGTGGTTTTCTGGCGTTCTACAATTTGGCGGTACCTACTTCATTATTATTTTCGGCAATCTAGTTTTCTCCATTTCTAGTATATGACCGTACCTAGAACCATCCACTTCCAGTCATTTACTCAAGTTTTCTTTGGTTGTATTCCTTTAGCTTGAATGTTCTTACATCGGAGTTCAGGTTACTTGTAATTAGCGTTTCATAGATATATTTTAGTGTCTTTTTAGTCTCATGTCTTGAAATTATTCCGTTTCCACTTATACAATTTTCGTTGAGTGTGTCATTCTTTTATTAATCTCCCTGTCATCTGTTCCTGTTATATCGAAGTCTAGGTATAATAAGTACAGGGTATTATTTCCACTGTTTGTAATCAGATACTTGTTGATTCTGTCCCTAGAGTTAGGTATCTTGTCTTGTGTTCAGTTTTAATTCCCATTTTTATATTGTTCCTCTCACTTTTGCGTGATATATTCCAGATTGTTTTTATAATTTACTACTATATCTCTACAATTTCGTCAAACACTTTATAGAGATTTATGAACATAAAGCGAGTCTTATGTCTTTTTTTCTATTAGTTGTTTCAGATAAAAGATATTATCTTAGTTATAGTTATATATGTTCTTACAGTTAGGAAGGACGAAAGTAAGCAGTAATAACTTAGACCGCTTAGACCACATTTTTAGAAGCATCAGCCTAATTATTTCATATTCTATCATGATGGCCTTTTATATTTTGAAATAATCAGCTAGACAAAAATAATTTTTATTCCTTAATAATGTTACGACAGAATGGTGCTTTTAAAGTAGAAAGATAAAAATTACATATATAGATTCTACTCAGTATATATCACCACTACACCAAACACTTCATTTTTGCACTCGACGCGCGTTTCGCTAACCATGTTAGCTTCATCAGGAGCGATGATTGACTAAAGCTAAACTACAAATCTACCCTATTTATACTTAGCCTAACCCTTGAATTACTCAAGCGGAACTAATGACATAGGCAAGGCCATCAATTCCGGTCAAGTAACCAGTAGAGGGGACTATAAGGAATAGGCCCTCTGTCTTTATTTAAACTACTTTTACATTTTATGATTTCCATACTTTCGTATGCGTTTAACAATCTCCTATCAGATACATTTTTTATCAATCTTAGATTATCTAAGGTTACAGTATGATCAGCTTCAAGGGCATGTTCGGCAATGCTAGACTTTTCTGTTCTATTGTATTTTAAGTGTGCTAAATGTTCTTTAAATCGTGTTTTAATTGACCTTTTAGTTTGCCCAACATACTTTTTGTCACAATCATTACAACTAATTTCATAAATTCCACTTTTCTCACAATTAGGAATTTTATCTTTGGGATTTCCTAAGATATTCCTCAGATTGTTGATGACTTATAGACTAAGGTGAGGCCTACCTTATTAAATACCTTATCGAGTCCCTTGCTATATTTCGGATTATATGGTATGGAGACATACTTGGTGTTATTTTCTTCGCGTGTAAAAATGTCTATTTATTAGCTTATTTACTAAGTCGTCGTCATAACCATTAACTCTAGTTATATTTCTAATACGATTCCTTTCTTTATTAAAGTTTACTCTATTCAGAGGGAAAGTGATTAAACGATGAACTAAAAAATGTAATGAGGCTAATTTATGTTGTTTGCAATGAAATGAATCATTAGGAATATATCTATCTGTTACTGTGTCCTTCCTATAGATATCAAATTCTAATCTATTATTATTTTTAATAATTAAAATATCTAGAAAAGGCAATTGTCCTTTGTACTCAACTTCGTAAGTGAATTTAATGGAATCATACCGGCTATTTAATTTAGAAACAAAATCATCAATATTTGCTTTATTTGTATCAAAAATCGCGAAAATATCATCCACATACCTATACCATACCCTTGGGAAATATTCGAATTCTTGACTGGCTTCGATTTCAAACTTACTCATGAATAAATTGGCTATGAAAGGTAATAAGCAATTACCCATAGCTGTTCCTTCTTTTTGAACATAAAATTGATTGTTATATTGGAAATAATTTTGTTCCATACAAAGTTTAGATAATGTTAAGTATTCACGAATAATTTCGTCTTCAAAGTCATTCATTCTAAGTAATTCTTCGAGATATTGTAAAGTTTGTGGAATTGGCACACTTGGAAACAAAGAACTAACATCAAAAGAAATTAAGACTTCACCTTCATTAAAAATTAGATTTTTTGTTTTATTGATGAATTCTAACGAATTCTTCACTGCGAAAGTATTTAATGGTAACTTCTCAAGTTCTTTTGATAACCATTTGGATATTAAATATGTGGGTGATCCGACCGATGAAACAATGGGTCGCATTGCTCTTCCAGGTTTGTGAATTTTGGGTAAGCAATACAATTTTGGTATGGTCGGATTACTCACATTTAATTTAAATTTTAGCGAGTCGGAGACAAGGTTCTTACATTTTTTTAAAGAATTTTTAACCTCTGATATTATTCTCGGTAATGGATTTCTTGTTACCTTTTCATAAGGGCCAGATTCGATAAGATTATCGACGCGTTCAAAATAATCTTTCTTATCCAATATAACAACCTTATTTTCTTTATCCGCTTTTAAGTAGAAGACATCTTTCTTTTTCAATCCTTTAACTACTTTTATGTTTTTTCGTGAATTAGAATTTGTGTTGTTAACCATGTTTTTCGATATTTGATTGCGGCATGCTTCCCTAACAAATGATTTACTATTTTCTGGAAGTGTACTAATGGAACTTTCAATGTGAGCAACTATTTCTCATTCCATTTTTTAGTTCATCGTTTAATCACTTTCCCTCTGAATAGAGTAAACTTTAATAAAGAAAGGAATCGTATTAGAAATATAACTAGAGTTAATGGTTATGACGACGACTTAGTAAATAAGCTAATAAATAGACATAAGTTTAGGTTTAATATTCAGAATTCCACCTTTTTTACACGCGAAGAAAATAACACCAAGTATGTCTCCATACCATATAATGCGAAATATAGCAAGGGACTCAATAAGGTATTTAATAAGGTAGGCCTCACCTTAGTCTATAAGTGATCAGACAATCTGAGGAATATCTTAGGAAATCCCAAAGATAAGATTCCCAATTGTGAGAAAAGTGGAATTTATGAAATTAGTTGTAATGATTGTGACAAAAAGTATGTTGGGCAAACTAAAAGGTCAATTAAAACACGATTTAAAGAACATTTAGCACACTTAAAATACAATAGAACAGAAAAGTCTAGCATTGCCGAACATGCCCTTGAAGCTGATCATACTGTAACATTGGATAATCTAAGATTGATAAAAAATGTATCTGATAGGAGATTGTTAAATGCATACGAAAGTATGGAAATCATAAAATGTAAAAGTAGTTTAAATAAAGACAGAGGGCCTATTCCTTATAGTCCCCTCTACTGGTTACTTGACCGGAATTGATGGCCTTGCCTATGTCATTAGTTCCGCTTGAGTAATTCAAGGGTTAGGCTAAGTATAAATAGGGTAAATTTGTAGTTTAGCTTTAGTCAATCATCGCTCCTGATGAAGCTAACGTCGAGTGCAAAAATAAAGTGTTTGGTGTAGTGGTGATATATACTGAGTAGTATCATTGTGCTAAAGATTCCACATTCCCAACTAGTTGAACATATATAGATTGCTAAGAAGCCTAAAAGTAATCATCAAGGAGAGAAAATTAGAAAACCCAAATTAAATGAATAGGACAGTAATTTAAATTCTACTGTTGAGGAGGTTATTTTCCAACACTCCCCTGCATACAATGTGAGGCCTTCAGTCTCTGATATTATTAAAATCTTGCTATCTCCGTAAAACAATATATTTAATTCTATGTGCTAGTGGAATAAAAAATATAAAGATTGAAAACACGGTTCTTTGTTTCTGATGTACTTCGATTAAAATATAATACTTATTCAGAGATGGCGCTTTTATTGTTTAAAAAATTATATTTTTCGTAATCTTTCACAAGAATCCTTTCAAATTTTCAAGTCGCTGCGTGATTTAGTTTGTGAGTGGCAGCCATTACCTTTGGTGATTTTACAACAATGGAAAAAAATTGAATATCGAGCAGTGATAAAATATTTGTTTTTGAAAAAGAAAAGGAATGTTGAGGGAAAAGCGGAACTTCGCGAAGTTTATGGGAACTCTGCACCTTCGTTATAGACTATAACACCATAATATTGGACAGCAAACAGGGCAGTACAAGAATTTTTGATGAAAAATGTCCAGGCGGTCCAAATGAGGTCACAGCATCAGAAATGATTGAAAAATCCACGATATAGTGATAAATGATCAGAGAGTGAAAGTGCGAGAGATTGCTGAAACTTTAAGCATATCAATTGAACGGGTGCAGAATATTTTAACAACTCATTTGGATATGAGAAAGCTTTCCACAAGATGGGTGCCGCGGTTAACAATAAACACACATGTGTGTCAACTTCAAAAGAATGTTTAGCGATGTGAAAGCGCAATCGGAATGATTTTTGGCGTCTATTCATATCTGTTGACGAAACACAGATTCATCAGAGACCAACAGTCCAAACAGTGAGTTTTCCGTGGCAAACTGGTGCCAAACAGGGGCCAAGGCGACTTTATCGGCCTACAAAGTCATGGCCACAGTGTTTTGAGATACATGCGTATAAACCACGTCGATTACCTTGAAAAGGGCAAAAGGATTAATGAAGAGTATTATGTCAGCTTATTGGATCTTTTTAACCATGCTGTGAAAGAAAAACGTCCGAATTTGGCGAAGAAAAAAATTCTCTTTCATCAGACAATGGACGCATCCATACTCGTGCCATCGCCACATCAAAATTTCGTGAGTTAGGATAAAAATTGCTTTCGCATCCACCACATTCGCCAGATTTAGCCCCCAGCGGTTTTTTACTGTGTCTGAATATGAAAAAGGTTGGAAATCATATTTTTTAGATGGGATACAAGAGGTAGAAAAATGTTGGACTAACTGTCTCGAGTTAAAAGGAGAGGATATAAATTTTACCCACAGAAATGTTACTTACAGGTACTTATCAGACAACACTGATATTTTCTGATTTTCTTTAACATTTTAACTGTAAATTTGTGAGCTATTATATCACTTGCCACGTACGTTATAGTACTCTTTAAATCTCATACTTGAAGAAAAGTGCATACGCCATGTGGGTTTTTCTTAACTGAGAACCAAACTCGAGAATCCTTTATATTCGGATATAATAGTAAAGAATATAAATACTCCGAGTGTTCTATAATCAGTAAATTTTAAATTCCACAATCAAACAATTTGTGAGGTAAAGTTATTTCATAATTATAAATTTATAAATAAAGTGTTTGGTTAAGGCGTTCTCAATGTACTAATTTAAAGAAAATAAGACGTATTTCTGTTCTTTACTCCGTATAATTCAGTTCCAGTAACGTAGTTACGTTCAAAAGCGGTGGGGAGGGGGCAGATGAATAGAAAAGGCCTCTGTTTAGGAAAAAAATATATTGAAGAAGAGGCTTATAGACAGAGCTGTAAGGATCCATTTTTCTAATACGGGTCCTTCTCGAAAAAACTCTTTCTTCCCAGGGTAGCAGCAAAAAATCAATAACATGGTGGGCTTCCGACAACAAAAACCTTTTCCTACAGTGAGATTTTAAAAATATAATTCCTTTTCAACACATTATAAACATCAGTAACCGGAGGGAGAATTCTCGAATAATAAAAATCCTTTGTTATAACGGAACTTTAAGAGCTTGAACTCCTCTCAATATTCTAAAAAAAATCGGTGACCGGAGGGAAATACCTCAGGCAAAAGAACTTTTATAATTTTAGACCCTTCTTCCCATTACAAATTTAAATAAATTTTAAATAAAAAAAAAACACTTTAAAAACGATAAAAAGGAAAGTCTTGCTTATAGAGGGCACTCTTTTTTAATCTCTAGATTTGGCACAGAGGAATATATCCCCCTGCTTCCTGTCTGTATCGCTTTTAACAAAGGTACAACGATACAGGCAGGGAACAGGGGAATATTTTCCTCTAGGAAAAAAATCTATAGAGATTAAGAAAAAGCGCCCTCTATAAGCAAGACTTTTCTTTTTATCGTTTTTAGAGTGTTTTTTTTATTTAAAAATTATCTAAATTTGTAATGGGAAGCGTCTAAAATTATAAAAGTTCTTTTGCATAAGGTATTACAATAATAAGCTAATATAATATTAAAATGATTTCTACTAAACTTAAAAATTTGTTAAATTAAAAAATATAGACCTGGAAAACTTATCTAGAAATATTATATCGGCCAAAATATCACATTTTCTGACACACCTTGGGAAAACTTAAAATAAACCTTTCATTATTGCCAATTTTCTTATTATTAAAAAAATCGCCGGGGTTTCTAAATGATCATTAATCGAAGTCTTTTAGTATATTGGTTGTACTAGCTACTACAATTTAACACATTTTATCATCATTAAACTCTTTGAAAATAAAAATCCTAAATTTGGAAAAGTAAGAAGTTTGGCATTTACCATTTGAAGAAACTACAGTGTAATGAAATATATCACGGATATTTTCATCGATAATAGTAAAAATTTCCAGTAAAAATAACAAAAGTAAGCAAAGTATAAAACTACTTTCTTGACTTTAAAATACATGTCCTCAGGAAGGGCATATTAAACTGGGCTCTTAGCGATTAATTGAAGAAAAGAATGCCAGCATTTTATCTTAGCAAATCCTAATGGACCTTTTTTTCTCTCGATTAACCTTATACACAGAAAAAAGTTTATATATGAAGCCGAATTTGGACTTTGAAGTAACCGAATACCGTGTATAAATCTCTTTGTTTGCTGATGCCCTAATAAAGTTATTTGGTTTACTTAATACCATTTAATTTTCTAATATAATGTTACAATTGACAATAATGAATGTAGGTAGATTTTCTCCATTAAAATTAGCGGATATCGCTAACCTGAACAAACTTTTTATGGTTTTTATTTGTTACAAACAGATGTATGTATTTGAGTTATATTTACCTCATAGCATGTCCAAACTCATGAGCGATTGTATAAGAAGTGGATAATCCCTTATCTCGAACTATAGTACATCCTGACGGCCTACACATAGAGTCGACTTCGGCGACGCCTAAGGTGGCACAAGATGTAGTGTTCTTGCAAATCGTGCGTCTGGAAAAAAGAAACATAATCATTCGCTTTTACTATTTGGATGAATATCGCTAGTGGTGGCATTACATAAACAACACTAGCGGATTTGAGGGTATATAGATTGTCCGTCACAAAAGTTACTATCCTAAAATTAACAAGCGAGGTATAATGCAACAATCTCAGTTGGATAAAGTGAAGCTGAATTTCCATGACGTTTCAAAGGTTAGGTAGACAACATAAATATTTGCTTACAACGTTCTGGAAAGATATTTACGTAAATTAGGTGAAATAGTCAATTTTTACGAAGAATGAAAAAAACAGTAATGGTTTTAGAATATTTTAGGTAGAAATTAGTTGAAATAAACAACTTTTATGGCTTTCTAGAACACTCTTATTTACTTAAAAACTGTAATATTAAAAGTAGCTTCATAATTAATAAAATTTTCTTAATTTATTTCTAGAAATAAAATAATTGATAAAAGAGTGTGCGCATGTTAAATTATTAAGGCAACGGTCTGAGTCAAGCATGTTAGCAAGAACGTTGGCACTTATTATACTAATATCAAACTTACCGCGTTAAAAGAAGAGCAACGTCGTGAGACTTATCCAAAATGTATTTTTGTTTCCATTCGCAAAATCTTCGAAGCATATCTAAAAAGTAACAGACGTCGGAAAATAAATAGGAATGCAATTTTGTCTTAATTAATTATTTAGTAATTATTTTTCATCTGTTCGTCATATGTTTAATATAAAAAAAATGCAAATTTTTATCCCTTCTACACGCATCGTGAGTAGTAATTATGTTTTTACTTGCTAAAGGAAAGTATTTTCGTGAAAAAAAATTACTCGTCAAGCTTTTTGCATTGTTTTACGTTTTAGACTTTCTATATCAAGAAAAACATAGTAACTCATTGCTGCGTTCTGGGTATCTGTCAGTCTGTCAGTCTTTCATCTCGAACAAAATAAGATATCAATTTCAAACTTGATACATATATAATATTTAACGAGAAGATGAAGCCTAAAGTTTTAAAACGATAGCGTTTCAGGCTAAAAGGTGAAAAGGGTGGGGGTCGATAAGTTTTAAATGGTTTTAATAATAATAATTTTTGTTGAGATAATAAACAAATCTTATACATAAATATTTAGAGTAAAATATATAAGGGACGAAAGGGGTGGGGGAGAAAATTAGAAGGGTGGCTTCGTAAATATTGTATTATATATCCTTTTCAGGGTGTTTGAAGTCGGCAAATTCTAAAAATTAGGTTATTTTTTTTATTGCTTTCAATTTTAACCAAGGAAGAGGCTAAAAGGGGAGGTGGTTTTATGGATCATGTAATGGAAAAGTTTTAATTCCTATTATTTATCGAAAAATATGTAAAGGGGTAGGAAGTTAGGGGAGTTGCTTCCTATATATGGTGTTATAGATTCTTCTCGGGGTTTGTGAAGTCGAAGAATCTGTAACTTAAGTTATTTTTTTAGTGCTTTGAATTTTTGATGGTGAAAGGGGTGAAAGAGGTGGAGTGGTCAAATGCTGTATGGTGTATTATGGGCATTTCTCAAGGTTTTCGGTTATGATAATAAACAAATTTAAAGTATGATTATATATTTACTACAAATAATTTGGCAACGTATAAGGAGTAGGGAGGGGAGTTAGAAGGGTGATTTCGTATTTACTGTGTTATAGGTATTTTTAGGGTTTTGTGAGACAAGGGAATCGAAACATTATATTATTTTTTAGTTATTTTCAATGTCAACAGGGGAACAGGGTGAAAGCGGTGGGGAACAAAAAATATCGTATAGCTCGAATACTATTATGAGATTTTTAAAAAATTTTAGCCTATTATTTATAGCCTATTATTGTAGTAGAAGACATACGAGGCTAGAAGGTTTAGAATGGGGGGGGGGGGCATCATAATATAACTATTTCAGTGTTCTTGTGTTTTCAATATTTCCAATTTTGACAGAAATAGTACGTGTTAAGGATTAAGAACTGACTACAGGGTAACCTAAAAAACGGTAATTTCATTATAGAAAAAGCTTGGGAAATACACAAATGTTAGCCGAAACTTGCTTACTTCTAACAGAGTATAGTCCAGCCGCCAGGGGTTTTGAGCTCTCATTGAATGTTAACAGCCTGCATTTTGGCATACATGTAGTTTTTTTGGACGTAGAATACGATAAAAAAAGTTTACTAAATTTTAATATATGCTAAGCCCACAAAATCCAAAATAAAATAAATAATTCGGTTATTCGGTAATATCTCGAAAAATAAGAAAATATTAAAAAACTAATAGCACCATGTGAAAGAGCGGGAAATTTTACAAAAAAATAATGTATAGATTTTTTCAAGATTTTTTATTAACGTGAGAATTTATTAAAAATTCGGATAGGATTCAAAAAGTGTAGCGGGCCAAACAAGTTAATTTGAAAGTCTACGTGCACCGCTCGAAGGGTAATCGATATTACTTATTTACAGAGTGTAAAAAAAAATTAAAAGAGAGTTTTTTAAAGAGGAGACTTTCATCTTTCCGATGATACTAATAGTTTTTATTTTTGTTGCTTTACAATTTGTAAAACTTAAAACGAAATTTTCGTTTGCATGATTTTAACGGTAAATTACGAATATTTAATAAAATATTGTATTGAAAAAAAAAATCCTTGTGCATATTTCATTACTATACCTGAAGTTTCAATATAAGAATAACTAAAAATACCTAAATTGTCTGTGTTATTTAAAAATTGAGTTTTAAAATATGAAAATTCACCTGCTCTAATGAGCCACTGGCAATTTTACGTTTAAAGCAGTATGAAATGGTGAAAAAAAGTCGGGCAATTTTTTTTTAGTTACGATTAAAAGTATACTTGATATTAAAAAATCATTAAAAACTTTAAAAAACTTTCTCTTCTTTTGTAATTTTGCTTTTAAAAAACTGTTTAATATAAATGTATTTCTGTGTTTATTATTAATCAAACAATTTAAACTTAAAATTAAAAAAAATATATGCAAAGGTATGAAATGAAAGATAAAAGTCTAAGCCTTAAGCATAAAGTATTTACATTTCATTTAAATATCCAGGTACAAAGAAAACAGTTATTGAAAACACAAAAATTCTAAATTACTCGAAGAAATTAAATGAATTATATACTTTCTGGCCAACATATTGGATCTACCATTTTGAATTTTTCAAACCTGTAATTGGATTCTTAGTTAGGACCCCGAGAAACGCCTTAAGAGTCAATTTCAAAATATTTAACAGTATACAGAAACGTTAATTTAATTATAAATGAGGTTGGAAGCATGATTCCCACTACAACTGAAGGGGTTAAACAAGCCATTTTATTACGGTAAAACTAAAAAAAATAATCTATGCACTATTTTCTTCGTAAAATTTCCCGTTCTTTCACGTGGTGCTATTAGTTTTTCGATATCTTTTTTATTTTTAGGGATATTTGCGAAAAACCGAATTTTTTATTTTATTTTCAGGGTAGCGTACACTTTAGAGCAACAAACTTTTTTTTTATCGTATTCGCGTCCAAAAAACTACCTGTATGCCAAAATGCAGCCTGTTAACATTTAATGACGACTGGTCTAATAGGTAAATTATTGTTTTTACTTTTCTTGCTAAAGGGAGGTACTGTATTTCTGGAAAAATTACCCTCAACGATTCTTGCTTTTCTTTATTTTATAGGGTTCTTAGATCATGAAAAACATATTTTTCCATATCCGTCGGTCTGCCTATTCGACTATTGGCCTGCGGTCTGTTGGCATCACAACGTTTGAATAAAATGATATATATAACACTTGAAATAGGAAATTGATGAAACCTGCAGTTTTTGAGCAATATCGTTTCAAGGGAAGATGGCAAAAACTGCTGTGCGAATCGATATGTTGTATGGTTTTAATTGTGTTATGGAAATTGACTTTCTTTTTAATTTAAAAAGTCTAATTCAGTACTTATTTTAGAACAATATGGTTGCAAGGAAAGTAATAGGTAAGTCACTTTACCAATTTTTTTCTCTGCCCCGGTCAAATTTCGTGGAGTCTGTAAATCTGCATTTTCCCTGCGAGAAAAAATAATGATACTTAACGTCCACGATGCCCTAGTGCATCAACAGCCAACAAGCCAAGTCCGTGAAATTGTGGAAACCTGTGCCAACATGACGGGAGTTGGATCAACAACTATTTATAGATTTCTAAAAGAAAGTAAAACGCGGTCATTGCAATGAAACCTCAGAATCACAAAGGAAAGAAGCCCTTAGAGGTCGATGAAGACTTTAAAAACGCAATAAGAAGAAAGTACACCATTTTTTTTTATTAAGAAAGAAATACCTACACTACATAAAGTTTTATAAGAAATCAGAGAGCACCAGGACTTACCAGACTTTAAAAAATGGAAATTATGGAAAATCCTTCATAACCTGAATTTTCGTTGGGAAAAACAATAGAAAATCTGTTCTTATCGATAAAACAGAAATAATTTGTTAGAGCAGAGAATATCTACGAGCAATCAGTGGAAGGAAGAAATATTTTTTATTTAGATGAGACTTGGGTTAATGAGGAACACACAGTGAAAAAATCATGGATTGACAAATACATTAAGAGTGCCAAACTTGCTTTTATGGAAAGTTGGTCAACTAGATTACAACACCCTTCAGGAAAAGGTCGCAGGCTAATTATAGTACATATTGGTAGTGAATACGGATTTCTCGACGGCGGCTTGTTGGAATTCGAATCAAGGTCAAATAAAGATTGCCATGAGGAGATGACGGATGATGTTTTTGAGGAGTAATTCCAACAAATGATTGAATGTATACCAGCAGAATCAGTTACAGTATTAGACAATGCCCCATACCACTGTCGATTAATAGAACGACTCCCGACAAATTCATGGAAGAAAGCGGATATTCTTTAATGGATAAGACAAAAATCTGCATGAAACAAAGATGGTCTCTTAAAAGCGGCACTTCTTAAAATTGCGAAACAAAATAAGGCACAGTTCAAGAAATACGCAGTCGATGGGACGGTAAAGAAATGGAATATTACAGTGCTTAGATTACCTCCATATCATCGCGAATTGAATCCCATAGAGCTAATTTGGGCAGAAATGAAAGGTTTCGTTGCAAGGGAAAACACCACGCTCAATCATCAAGACATAAGGCAATTATTACTCGCCGGAATAGAGATGATCCAAGAGGATAATCGGAAAAATGCCATTCTACATGTTATTGAAGAAGAAAATAAAATGTGGAAACTTAACGAATACATCGAAGAAATTATGGAAATAGAACCCTTAATTATCAACTTAAGAGAAGTCTAGTCTTCAGATTTTGAAGATGATGATTGTTTTTGATTGTAATTAAAGTAATTATATATCGTGAATTGTGAATTTGTATATATAGATAGACCTATATTTGAAAAAAGTTTTGGTAATAAATCTTATATTTCTATAATTTTATTTCTAAGATAATTTTATTTATTAAACACTAAAAGCAGGTTACGCTCGGACAACTATGCTACCGATGAACCCTCATTTACGTTTTATGACTCTATTGTATAGCAGAGGTTTTCTGCCTAAAATAGCGATTTCTTTTTAACCACCAATTCGGAGATTTACAGTGTCAGCGTAAATCCGCCGTAAGGTTCTTCTGACCATAAATTACTTCCGACATCGAGTATTCTACCAATCAGTGACAGAGAGGCGCCTAAACCGCGCAAGCGCACTACAAATCTGCTAAATGGGACGATCTCATGGAATATTTTCGAACTTTCCCTTGGTTAAACGTTTGTTCTCGATCCGACACCCATCTGACTGCGCCAGGGAGGTTTCCGATGTTATCTTGGCCGGTATGGAGGCTTACATCCCTTTTTCGAAGAAATGCCCTTCCAACGGCAAGCCTTGGTTTGAGCAAAAAGGCAAAGAAGCTGTTGCTTCTAAACATCTTGCCTACCGACAATGGCGTGACAATCGTAACACCATAAACCTTTGTTCGTTCCAGGAACAGATGCAAAGAAATTATCGACGAAACCAAGGAGGCATACAATCAACGAATTAGAAACAAACTTCTCGCTTGTCCCAACAATTCCAGGTCCTTTTGGTCAGTCACTAAGGCAGTTAATTAAAATTTCACCAAATCCACGATACCAGCACTCACACGGCCAGATAATTCTATTGCAACGACACCTGTTGAAAAAGCAAACTTGTTGGCTGAACTCTTTGCATCACATTCTACTGTCGATTTCCGAGGAAAAAACCACCTATTATTCCCATGGTGCAGTCAAGGATGTCCGATATTGTCTTCAGATAGCGTATCATAAAACGTATTTTAATGAAGCTAGATATCAAAAAAGCTTCTGGCGCTGACGGAATACCTGCCATAGTTCTCAAAAACTGTCAGGGAACTAACACCAGATTTCTGTAGACTTTTCAACCTATCCTATAGAAAGGGAATATTTCCTTCCTGCTGGAAATGTGCCACAGTTCAGCAGATACCTAAAAAAAGGCAAGAAGACCCTGTTAAATAACTACCGACCAATCGCACTGCTTTCAATAATATCGAAAGTCATGGAAAAGGCTATCAATCAGCATCTTCTAAAATATCTTGAAGGATTCAACATTATTAGCGATCACCAATATGGCTTTCGTAAAAGTAGATCAACAGGAGATCTTCTGACTTGTGTAACACACGTTTGGAACAACGCAATTGAACACTTTGGAGAATCTTGAGCGGCTGCTCTTGACCTGTCCAAGGCATTCGACCGTGTTTGGCACGATGGGCTGTTGGCTAAGCTGCGCTCTTATGGTATGTCTGAAAAGTTCTGTTTGTGGCTGTCATGTTTCCTCAGAGAGCGTTCTTTACGAGTGGCAGTTGACGGATTTCTGTCTAACACCTTCACTATCGACGCCGGTGTACCTCAAGGCTCCATACTGTCTCCTACTCTCTGTCTCATTTACATTAACGATCTGCTGGAAAAGACCAAGAATCCAATCTACAGCTTTGCAGAAGACAGTACGCTTACCTCTTCATTCACTTTGAACGCTCGGACATCGACTACTCAGACGAATATCCGCAGACAGTAGGAACCTAGACCTGGAAGAAATTCTATCTTGGGGTGACAGTAACCAAGTGGAATTTAAAGCTACAAAAATCCAGGCGGCAGTTTTTTCTAAAAAAGTTAACATTGCTGAACCCGACATAGTTATGTCGAGGCACTCAATTCCTCTAACATCGTCACTCAATTTGTTGGGCGTTAATTTGTGAGCAAATATGTTCTGGCATGAACATGTTGCAGGCATAGCAAGGAGAGCTTCTCAAAAGTTAGGAATATTATTTCGAACCAGAAAACTTTACACTCCACAACAACTGTTAATTCTTTACAAAGCCCAGATTCGACCAACTATGGAATACTACTCCCATGTTTGGGGCTCCGCCCCCAAACATATACTGCATTTGTTGGATTCTATTCAGAGAAGAGCTGTTCGTCTGACTGGAGACCCGAAACTGACCGGCTGCCTTGATTCGCTGGAACATCGAAGAACGGTGGGCGACTTGAGCCTATTCTACAAGTATTTTCATGGAAAGTGTTCGAAGGATGTGGTCCGCCTAATTTCCCCCAGTGAGGTGCATGTTAGAAGTACACGTCGCCCTAATACTTCACATCCGTATGAGGTTCAGCTTGTTACTCCTCGTACAACGCTTTTCAAGCAGTCTTTTATATGGAGAACATCATCCCTTTGGAATAATTTGCCCAGGACTGTGTTTCCTACCGACAATTTACAGCGATTCAAGAACAACGTGAATCGCTTTCTCCGCACATGTGTCGCTCCTGTAGTGCTTTAGGGACTTCCCTGCAGCACGTGTGCACGACCAATAAAAAAAAGAACCCTTAAAAATAATTCAAAACAGGTAGCAAAATCCAGTAAAATGCATATGAAATCTCTTTTTTTTTGGGCGCACCCCAACATGTATTTGCATCTACAATGAGAGAATTCTGCTAACAACTCCAAACAAATACACTTTAGTCATTAAATCTTAATCCTATTTGGTATTATTTATTGTTCTTGCTATCGTAAATTATGAGGTACAGATACATACATGAGGTTGTGGCATCATCTGTAAATACTATTAAGTCGTCTATCCCGTTTAGACCTTAAATTTACTTTGAACATTTTAAAGTACATGGGGATATAAATATGTTTGATATCTGGTATGGATAGTAAAGCATAATATAGAAATTGTGGCAATCGTTTGACGAAAAATGCTGGATTTATTATTAATTTTATTAAATATCCACGAATATCCCAAATGATAAAGTAATCGCGTAATTACTCCTAACAGAAATAAAATTAAATCTTATTGCCAGTAGTTTCACCATAAAGTAAGAATCTCTATTGGTTAAATTTAATGTATATTAAGACTATAATAAACATCTACACACTTTTGTCTTTTTGTCTATTTATTTATGTGTAGCATAAAAACAGTTGAAAGGTTCTTGCTTGAAGATTAAATAGATCCCAGAACAGGTTACAGGCTACATTTTATCTAGAAAAGTAGCACATAAGATGTAGCATGAAAACAGATTAGACATTTTTATTTCAATGAGTAATATAAAAAAACAAAAGTACAATATTTCTTATTCATCTACAGGGCGTGTGACAATAATTATTTTGCAGGGATCTGAGCAATTAATAATTGATATCCTTTGGTTAACATGGGCCCAGATCAAGCTAGTGGTGGTACTGATAGTCAGTTACTGTCATCTGAGGAAGCATTTATAGAAAATGGATATCCATAACATGCAGACTACGAGACTGGTTTGAAAAGTCCGTGCAAAAATAAAAACTACTTATGTGTTTGGGGTAAACCTTTTTTATTTTTCGACATAGTCTCCTTTTAGGCTTATACACTTCGTCCAACGATGTTCTAGTTTGTTGATCCCTTCCGAATAATAGGATTTATCCAAGTCTGCAAAATATCCATTAGTGTCTGCAATCACCTCCTCGTTTGAATAAAATCTTTGTCCCGCCAGCAATTTCTTCAAATTGGGGAACAAATAATAGTCCGAGGGAGCCAAGTCTGGAGAATAGGGGGGATGTGAAACGAGTTGGAATCCTATTTCCATTAATTTTGCGACCACAACTGCTGAGGTGTGTGCTGGTGCGTTGTCGTGATGGAAAAGGACTTTCTTGTGGGCCAATCGCGGGCGTTTTTCTTGCAGCTCGGTTTTCAAACGGTCCAATAACGATGAATAATATTCACCTGTAATAGTTTTACCCTTTTCCAGATAGTCGATGAGGATTTTCCCTTGTGAATCCCAAAAGACAGTCGCCATAATCTTTCAGGCCGAAGGAACGGTCTTCGCCTTTTTTGGTGCAGATTCCTCCTTGGTAACCCATTGTTTAGATTGTTGTTTGGTCTCAGGAGTATAGTAATGTATCCATGTTTCATCCACAGTGACGAAACGACGCTTAAAGTCCTCCGGATTCTTCTGGAACAGCTGCAAACCATCCTTGCAACATTTCACACGATTCCGTTTTTGGTCGAGCGTGAGCAATCGCGGCACCCATCTTGCGGATAGCTTTCTTATGTCCAAATGTTTATACAAAATATTATGTACCCGTTCAGTCGAGATGCCCACAGCACTAGCAATCTCACGCACCTTAACTCTTCTGTCATCCACCACCATATCATGGATTTGATCAATGATTTCTGGAGTCGTAACCTCCACAGGCCGTCCAGAACGTTCAGCGTCACTTGTGCCCATATGGCCAGTCCGAAAATTTTGAAACCACTTATAAACTGTTCTAATCGAAGGTGCAGAGTCACCATAATGTTTATCAAGCTTCTCTTTACTCTTGTGACGTTTTGCCTTTCATAAACTAATGTTTAATCACCACACGAAATTCTTTTTTCCTCCATTTCTTGAAAATCACTCGACTTCCTTGATTCACACGAATGCCAAACACAAAGAAATAGACCAATATGGACTGAAACTTGGTGTGCGTTCATTCAAGAGATGCTACTAACTAAACATGACCTCGATACGCGCCGGTGGTGCCATCTCTCGGACTTTGCACGGACTTTTCAAACCAGCCTCGTATGTGGTGAAGATGAAGAAACATCTATGCACATTCCACATGAATGTGCGGCTTTACCTCGGAACATACGTAAACTGTTCGGAGATTTACATGGTGGCGATAAATTACCACATGCAGGAAGAAAGCTAATAAACCTTCTTAAAGGGATGATGCTTATGTAACCAAGAGAGGGGTGCACCAGTAGCCAAGAGGCTGCAGTGCACAAACAAACACAATCGCCTACCCCTCTTACAACCACCCAAAGATCAGAGAAATTCCTTCATCAGTAGAAAACTATTATTTATGTAAATGATAAAATTACTACTCATGTACTAGAAGTAACATAGATAATTTTGTTCTTTTGTAAGTAGCTATTATTCGTCACAAGCAACTACCGATAATAATATATATACGAAGTACACCTTAGAAAAAAAACCAGGCCAAGTACAAGTCGGACTTGCGCAATTAGTGTTTTGTACCATGATTGCTTTTAAAATAAAAATTTTTGTTACGGAGGTATAAACTGATTTGTGACTTTCACAGAACACATCCCAAATGAGTTTTTAAAAATCAACATCTAGGATTCGGACACAAACTTGTTTGTGATGGCTAAAAAAACTTTATATCACGTGAACTTCTATATAATTAGAAAAATTGCAAAACCATATTGTCTATCAAGGTTCTGTCTCTAGTAGAATTAGTATATTTTATCACTCGTATAAGCTCAATGCTATTCAAACAGGTGGATAGACTATTATTTTAGCACATTCCAAAAAATTTATGTTAAAATCTTCCACAACTTACATCCTGGCTGTACATGTGTGTTTATACTTTTATCTATACAGTGAATAACATTTTTTATTAAATAAGATGGGGACTTGTCATATCATATTAAACAATGTTTATTTCCAATCCTTGTTTTTATGTACCAGATACAATATCAAAGGTAATGTACTCGTGATAATTTTCATTTAATCTACACCTTATGTAGAATATTCCAGAATTTTTTCGAAGTTTTTTGATTAGTATTCTCGTTTCCGATTTCACCCCTCAAAACTAATCCCTTAAGTCAAAATTTAACTCTCAAAACAACATGGCTGTGGTTGGGCTAGTAATTCTTATATTTGTGACAACTTTCTATGTCAAATAGTTTCGGAGAAAATCGGCTGTGACAGACAGACAGGCAGACACCGAAGTGATTCCATAAGTTTTCCGTTTTTCATTTTTGATACGAAACATTAATAAAAAATAATAAATTCGATGAACTTGCTTGAAAAATGTATGTTAAACTTGATGCATTTTTGAACGATCCTATGTATGCAAAAATATTTTTAGTTTTTGCCTTTCATTAATTCCAACAAATTTTATTACATTTCTTTCTTCCTCTTAAACAACTTTAATGCCCAACGAATTTTAGAAAAAAAATCTATCTACATTGGCAATAAATAAATAATCTTACCTTGAGATAACGAGTTTGAGAAATCATCTTTGGGATTATCCAGAATTCTAATATGAACTACGGCAACGTTGATGGCGTTTCCAATGGATGCTTCTTTAAATAGAAGGGCCACCTGAAAGTACAGCGGTATATAAGTAATCTAACAAAGTTGGTAAGCCACTAACAAAAAGATTTGAAGCACAAAACATAAATCACATAATCATATTTTCTTGTTAAAAATAAAAATGTCTATGTATAGACTCGGACTTAGCTGCACGATGTACAGTCCCTGGCCAAATTATTAGACGCACTGTATTTTTTTTAGTAATTTTATGTTTCTTAAGAGTTTTTATACATGATATATTTTCTACAATTTTATGATTTTTATTTATAGACTCGACTTAGCTGCAAGTACGATGTATGTTAGACGGAATATGGATTGTTTGTTTAAAGTTTTATACTACTAATGTTTATTTTGTATGCGAGACTAATAGAAAAGGCTCTTTCACCACGTAAAAAAGCTGAAGTGAAACGATTTAAATATCAAAATAGGTTATGAATGTGTGAGATATCTGAGTCAGGGAAGGTGAATGCGGTAGACGTCTCAAAGGTAATAAAATCACAACTCCAGGATGCTAGCGTAAATGCTTCTGAGCGCACTGTTCGAAGAAAATTGAAAGAATCAGATTTTAAGGCCTGTCGCCCCGCCAGGAAGAAGGCTGTGAACATCAATTTTTGTATCTTTCCTGCAAATAAACAAATTTTAAAGGTATGACGAAAGCACATTCGAAATTTTTAACTGTGCGTTGTAAAACATCTGATTGTTATATATCCCACCGTGATGAAGATCAACACGTCGTCAAAGGAATTCAATGTACAAAGAATATAAATGCTGAGAATGGTTTAACCATTTTTATGCAAGATGGAGTTCCCTGCCACACTGCTCGGTTTTAAAGCTTTTTTCATCCCTCTGTTGGTGCGTAATTATATGAACCGCATTGAAAATGTGTGGGAGCCGTTTTAGTATGTACACTCAAAAAGGCTGGACGGATCGTCACATTAATTTCACTTTTCTTTAAAACTTAATAAAAATTTTTTCTGTAAAGATAAAAAACAAATCAAATGGATTTCTAGTCTAATAATTTAACATATATATCAACGATTAAATGAAAATAGGTATAAATTCTAGAAGGGTGAACATATCTTTCCTGGAAAAAGTTTTTTGAATTGTGTTACAATAAATGGCAGTCACTAATGGACGGATCGTTTTCGATCAAATGGATTTTCTAGATCTTTCCGAAAAAAAAAAATATTTTTTTAGATTTAAAAAAAAAATATTTGGTCACATAGGAAAAATTCATAATGTACTGTGTATATGTGTCACTCTAATGGAATTTGAGATACGTTGATCCTCAAAGTTTCCGAGTTTGATGAAATTTTATGTATGGATACAGCTTGGTCTCATCATATCCGATTTCATAGCGTTCTACGCCTTCCGGTTCCCACTCGCCAACCTCTTCTGTCGTCCAAATCCTCTGGTATTAAGTTTTCTGCGAAATGGCTTTCTGGATTCCACCAATCCAGGTTGTTTTCGGCCTTCCCCTCTTTCTTCTTTCTATAGAAGTCCATTTTAGAACTAGTTTTGGGATGCACTGATCTATCATTCTCTCTGTGTGCCCGTACCAAATTAATTGTTTTTGTAATATCGTCTATTATTGTTCTTGCGACCTTCATGATTTCTCTTATTCTTCCATTTCTGCTTCTATTCACTTCTGATACACCAGCCGATCTTCGCTAGTAGTTCATTTCGAGAGCAAGAAGTTTCTATTCTAAACTCTTGGTTATTTGCCATGCTTCGCAGCCGTAGTATAAAATGCTTCTAAAATCGCATTCTAGATGTAGTGTTTCTTTTCTTTTGAAGTGTTTTTTGATCAAGGAACGGAGTTGAAGTGCTGTATAACAGCTTTTCTTTTACTGATTCTATCTTCTATTTCTTGCTTTGTTCTGCCTTCCCTATTTATTCCTGTTGCTAGACAGATATAATGATCAAACGCCCCAATTACCTGATCACCATTCAAAGTAAGGCTCCACTGATACACATATATTTAGTTTTTGTATAGCTTACTGTTAAACCCATCTTTCATAGTTTTCAATAGCTTTTTTGTCATACCTTCTAGGTCTTCTTTGTCCTGGGCAATTACTGCCTGGCTGTCTGCAAAGTGAAGAGTGTAAGCGTTGTTTCATCATTCAACTGTACTCCCATTCCACTACATGCTCTTCTCCAACTCTTTAAAGCTTCATTCAAGTAAATTTTAACCATGGTGGAAGACAAGCAGCAACCTTGCCTAAGTCCCTTCGTAATGAGGAATGCATCAGATAACGTATATTCTAGTTTTATTCTTGAATATGGCTGATCGTATAGTTATTTTATTGCTCTAATTGCTGCTTTCTCATTTACATTAACGATCTGCTGAAAAAGACCGGAATCCAATCTACAGCTTTGCAGATGACAGTACGCTTATCTCTTCATTCATTTTGAACGCTCGGACATCGGCTGCTCAGAAGACGAATATCCGCAGACAGCAGGAAGTCACTCAACATAAGAAAGACCTGAAAGAAATTCTATCTTGGGGTGACAGTAATCAAGTAGAATTTAACGCTACAAAAACCCAGGCAGCAGTTTTTTTTTAAAAAGTTAACGTTGCCAAACCCGACATAGTTATGTCCGGGCACTCCATTCCTCTAGCATCGTCGCTCAATTTGTTGGGCGTTAATTTGAGAGCAAATATGTCCTGGCATAAACATATTGCAGGCATAGCAAGGAGAGCTTCTCAGAAGGCTCCATACTGTCTCCTACTCTCTTTCTCATTTATATTAACGATCTGCTGGAAAAGATCGAGAATCCAATCTACAGCTTTGCAGATGACAGTACACTTATCTCTTCACTCACTTTGAACGCTCGGACATCGGCTACTCAGACGAATATCCACAGACAGCAGGAAGTCATTCAACTTAACAAAGACCTGGAAGAAATTCTATCTTAGGGTGACAGTAACCAAGTGGAATTTAGTGCTACAAAAACCTAGGCGGCAGTTTTTTCTAAAAAAGTTAACGTTGCTGAACCTGACGGAGTTATGTCCATTCCTCTAACATCGTCACTCAATTTGTTGGGCGTTAATTTGGGAGCAAATATGTCCTGGCATGAACATGTTGCAGGCATAGCAAGGAGAGCTTTTCAAAAGTTGGGAATATTATTTCGAATCAGAAAGCTTTGTTGGATTCTGTTCAGAGGAGAGCTATTCGTCTGACTGGAGACCCGGAACTGACTGGGCCTTGATTCGCTGGAAAATCGAAGAACGGTTGGCGACTAGACCCTATTCTGCAAGTATTTTCATGGAAAGTGTTCGAAGGATGTAGCCCGCTTAATTCCTCACAGAGCGGTGCATGTTAGAAGTACACGTCACGCTAATACTTCACATCCGTATGAGGTTCAGCTTGTTACTCCTCGTACAACGCTTTTCAAGCAGTCTTTTATATGGAAAACATCATCCCTTTGGAATGATTTGCCCAGAACTGTGTTTCCCAACGAGTACAATTTACAGCGATTCAAGAACAACGTGAATCGCTTTTTTCGCACACGTGTCGCTCCTGTAGCGCTTTCGGGACTTCCCTGCAGCAAAAAAAAATTGTTTATAACATAGATGACAGTTTCAGAGTTTTCCAGCGTTTCTTAATTGGTACAGTGTCATACGCTTTTTTGTTAGGTCTACAAAATAATAAGTGAACTTCCTTCTTGCTGGGGCTAAGAACCATATAAATTTTAACCAAAAATATTAATTTTAGGCAGAGATAAGCCAGCGCTAAGAAACGTACAGGCTGTTCTTTGAAAAATCATCAAGATGTTGAAAATAACCATAGAAGGCTCGCAATGAATGGTTTTGAACTCAGGACAAGTACTTTTAAAATAAAAATTTAAAACAAAAATTTCAAAAATTTTGACTGACTTTTCTTAAAAACACCTTTTTTCTATTTGTTTCAGCGAGAGTTAAGTTCGACATTTTTAAAATATTCGAAAAATTTAAGACTTTAAAAATTAAAATAAATTTTTGGTTTTAAAAGTACTATCATGACCTTTCTAAAATATCCATTGTAAGCTTTGTGCGACAATTTTTACTAGCTCTACGAATATTCCAAAGAATAATTACAAATTTTCAGTTATTAACGCTGGTTACAATTTTTTTTCTGAGATTTTTAGATCAAGCAAAAAATTTCATCAGAAATTTAGAGTTATTCTAATTAAAAAAGAACGGCCAAGTGCACGTCGGACTTGCGCAGTTAGTGTTCCGTACATTGATTGGTTTTAAAATAAACAATTTTGTTACGAAGGAATAAAATGATCAATGACTTCACAAAATACACCCCAAATGAGTTTTCGACAAAGTTTTTTTTCCGATCTTTACTGAAAACTGATGATCTTAAAACCTTTTGTTTTTTTTTTTATATCATATAAATTCTTAAAGGTAATGTACTCGCGATAATTTTCGTTCACTCTACACCCTGTGGAGAATATTCCAGAATTTTTTCAAAAACTTCTGATCAGTACCTTTCGAGATAAGGGGGGAACAGCAATATTTCGCAATTTTTTAAAAATAATGCAAAGAAAAGTGTGAGCAACATTGTATATACTTTTGAACTGGTGTTTTTACAAGCTTTCATTTGACACCCCACTCGATGACCTGGTAAATTAAAATAAATGCACTTTCGATTTCACCCCCCAAACCCCTTAAGTTAAAATTTAACTTTCACAACTACACGGCTCTGATGAGACCATCAATTCCTATATTAGTACCAAATTTCAACTTTCTATGTCAAATAGTTTCGGAGAAAATCGGGTGTGACAGACGGACAGACAAACAGGCGGACGAACAGACAGACAGGCGGACGAACAGACAGACAGACGGACAGACAGATAGACACCAAAGTGATCTTATAAGCAATAACATTTAAGGTTTTATTAAACTTTTTTTAATAGTATATAAAATTGATCATTGTTCATTTGAGAAAAATCGTTTTTTTTTTTTCAACAACTATGAATTTCTCTAAAATCTGATTTTTTTTGATTTAAGAGATTTCCGAAATGACCGATTCAACTTGAAATTACCGAAAATACCAACAGAAACAAACACAAGAAGTCAGATTATCACGTAGACAACCTTATAAAACTATTTGTTTATTATAATACTTACATGTGACATCAATATCAAAATATATTTCGTCAAATCCTCGTGCGTCTTATGATATTCAAGCATGGTACTATCGGCCACAACCAACACCTTGATAAAATACTCATTACTTCTTTTGACGTATCCTGCACTCCAGTCTGTGTCTCTAGCGGTCCTCAAATATTCAAGAGGACTAATATTATCATGCCTCGACGAGTCATAAATTACGTCATCGTCGAAAGAAAGTAGTTCGCGTTTTCGAATGGAATGATGACGTTGAATAATTTCTTCCGGAAAGTCATCCTCGATAATTGCGTGTGTTCCTGGAACAAAGAAACTAAGTTGTTATATCTCGTCATTACTAATTGTGTAATAAATATATGCACCGTCCGACGATTAATTGTCCAACCTGGTACTATAAACTTTAAATGAAACATATTTTTTCAGTTTTTTATTCAATATATTCTTCTAATTCAATTCACTTTTTACATTTAGTAATTCAAATTCCAAGTTTTCCGGCTCATTTTGTGGGATTGCCTGCTAAGTAGGTGCAGAAGCAATTTGAAGAGTTTCTAAGTCATTAAAAAGCATCCTTTAACTTCATTTTAATTTTTGAGAATAGTGAAATGTCATAGTGTGAAATTAGAATAGACTTGATTTGAAGTAAAAAATTAATAAAAAATGAGTGAAATGTGACTTGGTGCATTACTGGTTAACAAGCACCTACTGTTTTTTACACGTCTCAATACGTCCAAATAGTACTCGTCATCGCTAGTTTGAAGAATTGGAATAAATTAACGATAAGTTCGAGATCCTTGCTATCGTAGAAAGCAACGACATTGTTTTGAATTTTAACGGAGCTTTTGTGTTTTTCTTTTAACTTGCTATAATGACTTTTATTTCCATTCTGCACTTTAATGCTTGTTTGTGAGGCATATGAAAAAACACCATGTCTCGTCACCAGTAGCAATTGAATTCAGGAAGTTTAAATTGTTTTTCGAAGCTCGGATTTTTCTGAAACATTGCACAATCATTATTTTTTGATATCACTTGAAGTGTGAAATTAATTTGACACAAATCTTTGCTTTGCCTATAACTTCTTCCAAAATCGTTTATTATTCCCCCCTCCTTTCATCATTTTCAATGACACGTTGCGATCATCTACCCTGAAAGACTAATCATTTCTGATGTTCAAATTTATATTAGTCTTCTCGTGTGTTTATTGTCCTCCAGCTGTTTTCTTCCATCCAAAAATGAAATTCTGTTAAATAACATATTCCCTCTCAGTCATTCATCATTTTGAAAAACGACGTATTAAACTTGTAGATGATGCCACTAATCTATAATATATATATATATATATATATATATATATATATATATATATATATATATATATATATATAATGCAACGTCTCTCTGTCTGCCTGTCTGTCTGTCTGTCTGTCTGTCCGTTAGTGCGCTTATCACTGGAGAACCACTTATCCGATTTACGTACTTTTTTTTTTAAAACATACATATGTTCTCTGGCCAGGTTATAGGCTATATTTTATTACGATAGCATACCGAATGCGCAGTGACGATAATAGTGAATGAAGTCGGAAAAAAGTTTGCCGCTAGCGCGTTCCTTTGCAGTACACATCGTAAACCATTAATTTGGAACAATATATTATGTAGCAGAGAATATCTATAATCTATAATCTATAATATATATAAAATGCAATGTCTCTCTGTCTGTCTGTCTGTCCATTAGTGCGTTTATCAAGCGAGAACCACTTATCCGATGTACGGGTCCACATATATTCCTGGCCAGGTTATATAGTAATAATAATAATCTATATCTATAATTATATGTAAAATGCAACGTCTCTCTGTCTGTCTGTCTGCCGTTAGAGCGCTTATCCCTTGAGAACCATTTATCCGATTTACGTGATTTTTTTTTAATTCTTAATTTAATACAGTTACCCCGCTTTTTGTTAACTGAAATTCGCGTATATCGAGGTTTATGATTAAATAGTCAAAATTTAATACAAAAAAAATACAAATCATTTTAATCAATCACTTTAATTCTACTTTATGCAATACATACTCTTATTTTTACGGAAAAATACATCTATTGTCTTTTGGGTAACGTTTTGTTTACGTTCTTGTAAAATACGTTCATAACACCCAACACTGTTTTTAATTGTTTGACACACGGAGACACGGTCATCATTATTGTCTATACTCTGCAATATGTCCAAACCTGAATAAATTTTTGAAAGTGCATTTTGTATTTCCCCTGAAGATAAAACTTTCTCTTTCTACTTGTTCTTCCTCATCGTAGATAGGATTATTCTGTAACTCGATCAGATCTTCATTGCTAATAGGATCGTCGTGCGTTGCTACAAGTTCTACGAGATCTTCTACCGTGACATCTTCAAGTTCAGACCCCTCAATCATTGCAGCAATGTCTTCAAGCACTTGTCTCTGCATCTGGACAATTCTTCTAGGTGCTTTACATTGGCCTTACGCCACACCCCATTCATACAACTCATTTTAACTCCTTCCAAGCCTCTTCTATGTTGTGAATAGACTTCATAATGTTGTATGACTTCCACCACTCTCGCATAGACTGTCTTCCTTCCCCGTCAGTTTCATGAATTAGTTGGCTAAAAGTGCGGCGATGGTAATAAGCTTTGAAGTTTGCTATTGCTCCCTGGTCCATAGGTTTGTAATATTGACGTAGTGTTTGGTGGAAGGAACTTTACGTACACTTTTAAGTCTCTGGGCGTATCAAGTGAGGTTGGATGTCCTGGGGCATTGTCTAAGAGTAATATAACTTTAGGTTCAAGCCCATTTCTGTCACAGTATGATTTGACTGATGGGCAAAAACTATTAGAATACCATTCTTGAAAAAATTTCCCGTGTAACCCACGCCTTTCTGTTTGATCGCCACACAACTGGTAGACTTGTCTTGTCTGTGCCTCGCATTGCACGGGGTGTTTCTGAATGGTACACTAGTAAAGGTTTCAGTTTGAAATCACCAGTGGCATTACCACCCAGCAGAAGTGTTAGTCGATCTTTCGCAGCTTTGAAACCACTGGCTTGACGTTCTTCCTTAGAAATGAATGTTCGAGATGGCATTTTTTTCCAGTAAAGTGCGGTCCTCATCAACATTGAAGATGAGGACAAGCAGGAATTTTCTCTCGTCTAACGAAGTCTTGAAACTTGTCTGGAAACTCAGCTGCAGCTTGAATGTCCGCGCTGGCCGCCTCGCCTGTTATGTGGATATTGTGAAGATTAGAACGCTGCTTGAACCGATGGAACCAGCCTCTGCTGGCAGCAAAAGTCGGAGTGGCACTCCCTTCTCCTTCTTTTGTTTTCAGCATCTCATACAAAGATTTTGCTTTTGTGCATATGAGATCTTGACTTAGTGGTGTGTTCTTCTTATTCAAATCTTCGATCCAGACTGACAGTAATTTCTCCATTCTTTCTAAGATAGATGATCTCGAACGAGAAAGTTTTGTTGCACTTATAGGTGTTGAACCTTCGCTGGAGATTTTAATTTTTTCCCGATTTTTATAAATCGTTCTCACAGTCGATTCTGAGAGTCCAAAATCTCTCCCAACAATTGTTGCTTTGCCTCCATTTTCCATTCTTCTTAACACTTTCATCTTCAATTCCAAAGTGACGCTTTTACGCTCTTTTTTCTTTACAGGCGGCATTTTTAACGTAGGGTTAAATTATGTATGTATGTATCTCCAATAAATATTAAAACAAAACTGCCAGCCGACCGAACTAACATTACGGAACAAATGAACACACGAAACGAACGAGGAAATCCACTGCGCTTAGTACTCAAGAACCACTTATTCGATTTACGTGTTTTTTTTTTTATAAAATACAAAGGGAATAAACAGAGACAAAATGCTAACATGTAAGAAAAAAGATGGAAGTATAGCAGTAAGCTTCGCAGAAAGACTGAATAGATGGGGGGAATACTTTAAAGAAACACTAAATGGAGATGAAAATGAGTTGAATGAGAAATACGAAGCAAAATTAACTAAAGGGCAGGAGGAGACAAATGAACCCTGCAAAGAAGAAATAAGAGAAATACCCAAAAAAATAAGGCCCCGGGTGAAAATGTAGAACTGATAAAAGCTGGAGGAGTAGATCTGGAAAATGAAATATGCCGGTTGGTGCAAGAAATATGGGAAACAGAAAAGATGCCAGTGAACTGGAGAGAGTCGCTTATTTGCCCAATATACAAAAAAGGAGAAAAAACTATATGCGCTAATTATAGACCAATAGCCTTACTAGATGTGGTATACAAGATAGTAGTGTTGACTATCAAAAACAGACTAGCAGAGAAAGCCGAGTCTATTCTGGGAGAGTACCAGTGTGGATTCAGGAAAAATAGATCGGTTACAGACCAGATATTTTCGATCAAGCAAATCCAAGATAATAGCTTAGAACAAAATTTGGCACTACACTTGGTCTTTGTGGATTTCAGAGAAGCATATGACTCTGTAGATAGAGAAGGACTCTACAAGATAATGGAAGAACTAAAAATTCCAAGTAAATTGATTCTCATGGTGAGAATGACCCTGAATGACACAAAAAATAGAGTGTTGATTGAGGGAAAAGTATCAGACAAGTTTAAGGTGAAAAGAGGATTAAGACAGGGGGAACCAGTGTCGACATGTCTATTTAATTTGGTACTAGAGAAGATAATCCGGGAGTCAGAAATAACAAATGGAACGATATACCAACAAACAGTGATTGCAAGAGCAAAAGAAAACCTCAAAAAAGCCATAAGTAGGATAGAAGAAAGGGGAAGGATGAAAGGACTAAAGATAAATGAAGAAAAAACAAAATACATGGAAATTACAAAGAAGAAGGATAATGAAAACAACAAAAGTTTAGATATAATAAACAACTTAGGGAAAAGATATATGTTTGAAAAAGTAGACAAATTTAATTATCTGGGAGTAACAATAACAGAGAGTGGACAAGAAAGGACGGAGATACAAGAAAGAATAGCGAAAGGACAGAGATGTTTGGGGGCAATGAATCCAATATTGAAATCAAAGAATGTATCAAGAAAAGCAAAAGAAAGAATATATACGACAGTTGTCAGACCCACGGTAACATATAGATGCGAAACGTGGAAACTGAATGCAAGAGAAAAGGAGACGTTGGAGGTGTGGGAAAGGAAAACTTTGAGAAGAATCTACGGAGGAAGGAAAGAGGAGGGACTGTCGAGAAGAAGAACAAACTACGAATTAAAATGCCTATATACGAAACCCCTTATAAGCCAAATCATAATAAGCCAGCGATTAGGTTGGTTGGGACACGTGGCAAGGATGAAGGAAGAAAGACAGGCAAAGTAAGCCCTAATAAGAGGAGTGGTTGGAAGAAAAGGCAAGGGTAGACCTCGATCTACATGGATTCAGGCAGTAAAGCAAGATCCGGAGTTGATAGGAATCCCGCACTGGGAAAAGCTAATAGGAGACAAAAAGAAGTGGAGACAAGTATGCAACCAAGCCATGGGCCTCTAAGGCCCCTTGAGCTATATAATAATATAAACATAACGAATAAGCAGTGACGATAAAGGTGAATCAAGTCCACGCGAGCGGAGCCGCGGGCACGACTAGTTTATGATATAAAGCACCAGGCGATATTATTATTGTCTTGTTGCAATTATTATTATTTTTTTATATATTTAAATATATTTTTTTTAATATATAATACATTTTCATGGGATTGATAGTATCGAAGGTGAATATCACTATCAAAATATTGGGTCGGCTGTCAATGATTTTTATCAGTTATTTTCATTCGAATCGTTCGACAGTCATTAAAATGATAAACTTACATGGAGATATCAAAAATTATTTATTTCAATCAGCTGCCGCACCATTAAATTTTGTCGACATTGCAGTTAACAATAATTAACGTTCTTTCATAACATGTCTTGTCTAAATTTATGTTATATAGGTAGAAGACAGGGCCGTAGTTATATTAAAATGTTTTTGCTTTATGTTTTAAAAAAAAATTATGATCAAGGACATTCTTCTGCGAGTGCCTATCTGTGCCGGATTATGAGAATCATCAGCGCTATCTTCCTTCCTGTCCTCCTGAAAACCAAGATCTCAAATTTTTAAGCAATAAAATTCTCCATCTGCCGACACTTCTCTCTCCGACGACTGCCCCTCTAATACTAACTGAAGCAGTCTATGTCTTTGTTGGTTACGCATAATATGCCCGAGATATTCTAATTTACGTATTTTGATGTTTGTCACCATTTCTGTCTTTTTTCATCTTTGTAATACTTTGCGACATGATCTACCCAAGATATTCGCAATATTCGTCTATACGTCCACATCACAAAAGCATTAATCTTTTTTGGCTACTTCAGTTATTGTCCGACTTTCTATTCTGTATAATAATACTGTGAACACGTAATAACAAAGGAGTCTGATTTTTGTCTCCAATTTGAGATGGTGGCTTTTAAAGAGAGGAGTTTGTTAAAAGCTGCTCTTGTTTTTTTATACGGGCTCTGATTTCTAAAGAAAGGTCTTATTGATAATGACCAACTGTACAGAGTGAGTCAACGATAGAGTAAAGTTCTTTTTTCGGGAATGACGTTAAATACAATAGTTTTAGGGAATGTTAAGGTGCACAGTTTAAAATTATTTTTGAGTATACAAGGTACTTCAAAAATGTGTCGCCAATATAACATACGTTTTTTTTAAATGGAACATCCAATTTTCTAATTTATTTTTAAATTCTGCGCAAAATTTTATAACTTTTTTTAATAATAATGTTATATACCTAAATCTAGCAGTTTTTCTAATATTTCAATTTTTTTTTTAAAAAAATACTAGTTTTCAGTTTTGCAAAAAATTGCCAGTAGCGCCATTGTTTTTGAAGGTGGAATACTCATAATTGGTACAAGCGTTCTATAGAGATGAAAAAAAAGATATACGTAAAGAAATTTCAGTTAGATGCCACAGGGTGTTCAAAATAAATTTATACATTTCGACTATTTTAAATTGAAAAATCTCAAATTTTTTAAATTGCACACCCTGTGTATTATTATTTTTTCTGATAGATTTTACAAAGCCCTCCAACTTTTATTAAGTATGTCATTTACCTATTTCTAATAGTTTCCGATTTATTTTGAATTTTTCAATTTTTACCCTTGTTTTTAATATATCTACGCTATTGTGAAAACATAAAAAAATAGTTAATAATAATTTTAATATAGTTTAACTTATCTAATGATCAATTATTATGATGTAATAAATGTTCAAAAATATGCCCGTCTACTTGAATACACATGTTTAGTCGTTTTACTGTATTTTCCTTCACTTTCCTTAGCATAAAGGGCGTTATTGTCCTGGACGCATCCCGTATCCTATTTTCCATATATACTTATGTTGTAGGGGGATTCACATAAACATCATCTTTAATGTAGCCCCACAAAAAGAAGTCTAAAGGTGTTAAGTCACATGATCGAGGGGGCCACTGAATGAATCCATCCCTACCGATCCATTTTTGTGGGTAACGATCGTCTAAAAATTCCCGAACTTTCCGGTGTTAATGAGCAGGAGCTCCATCTTGTTGAATCCACATTTGTTCTCTTTCAAAGTTATCAACTTCTTCAAGAAGCTGGGGTAATTCGTCTTGCAAAAAATTTAGATATCTAGGCCCGTTAAGTGATTCGTGGAAAAAATATGGACTAATAATTCGAAAATTTAATATTCCACACCATACATTAAGCGACCAATGGTTTTGGTTTTGAAGTTCCCAGACCCAAAATGGCTTAACTGTTGAATAATAATGCATGTTATGGCTGTTAACTGCTCCATTACTGCGGAAAGTAGCTTCATCAGAAAACATTATTTTGGATAAAAAAATTTGGATCGGTCTCTATTGCTCCATTCATGGTGGTATAAAAGTTTAATCTTGAAGTTTTTGGTGTAGTTCCATTTGAAAGGGATGATACTTGTATTTGCTTGTGGTGCGATTAGCCGTAGATTGGGATGTGTCAGATAAGTCAGCTAGTTGACGGCTGCTGACCTGGGGTTATCTTCAACAAGAAGTAAAATCTCCATTTCTTTTTCCTCATTGGTAGCATTCTGGTTTACTACTTTCCGTTTCGTATACTCAACGCTACCACTACCATCAAACCGTTCCATTAAGCACTGAAAAGATTTCCTAGATGGTATACGTCTATTAGGGTACTTCGCTCCGTAAAGCCTTACTGCCAAAAGACAATTTTTTCCCGCCTCGCCCAGTATATAAACCATATCAATTAATTCATTTTTAGAAAAATCTATTACCTTTATACGTCACTTACTACAACAAATTAAACTGGTGTTTACTTACTTAGTAGACATGTCAAAATTTGACAATGCCTACATTTTTGTTTTGTCTTGGTAACTGTGTTGTTATAGTGTAAGTGTATTAAAAACAAGAGTAAAAATTGAAAAATTCAAAATAAATCGAAAACTATTAGAAATGGATATAAGCCATAGTTAATAAAAGTTGGAGGGTTTTATAAAATCTATCAGAAAAAATAATAATATACAGGGTGTACCATTTAAAAAATTTCAGATTTTTCAATTTAAAATAGTCGAAATGTATAAATTTATTTTGAACACCCTGTAGCATCTAACTCAAATTTCTTTTTTTTTCGTCTCTATAGAACGCTCGTACCAATTATGAGTATTCCACCTTCAGAAACAATGGCGCTACTGGTAATTTTTTACAAAACTGAAAACTAGTATTTTTTTTTTTAAATTGAAATATTAGAAAAAAACTACTAGGTTTAGGTATATAACAATATTAATAAAAAAGTTATAAAATTTTAGACAGAATTTAAAAATAAATTAGAAAATTGGATGTTCCATTTAAAAAAAACGTATGTTATATTGGCCACACATTTTTGAAGTACCTTGTATACTCAAAAATAATTTTAAACTGTGCACTTTAACATTCCCTAAAACTATTGTATTTAACATTTTTTCGTTATTCCCGAAACAAATGAGATAATGAACTTTACTCTTTACCCTGTACCCTGCTTAAAGTAAAGATTTTTGAAGAGCTTCAGATTCTTCTCATCTTGCTTATCACATGTCGCTTAAGATGTCGATAGGTTTCGAGTATTTTACAATATCGAGTGCCTTTTGATAATCTATAAAACACGCGTATATGTTACAATCCATATCGTGATATCGTTGGAATAATACCTGAATACAGAAGAGCGTCCATCGTTCACAAACAGCGTTTCTAAAATCGAACGGAGTTATGAATATATGTTCTTCACATCGACGATAAATCTTGTTATGGATAATTTTGAGAAACAGTTTCAGGAGATGAGGCTAAATTTATGGATCTGCAGATGTCACAAGTCTTTGCAGATGCTTTGGTATAATTATGAAGGTGTAAGGCAGCCATTGTTGAGAAATATTACGAGTGTACGTATACTTTGTTACGTAAAGAGTTTCAGTAGTTCAGAGTGAACTACTTTGTTATCTTTCATTTGAGTTATTGCTTTTTCCACTTCATCTATTGTGATTTCTGGACCAGTATAACACTCTTGTTTTTCAATAACAGGTCTTCTTTCATTATTAAAAGTTTTCTTTATTTAGTCCTTCCAAGCTCATAATCTCTGATTTATCTATTACAGGCGTTCCTGTTTCGTCCAGAAGATGAGATGATTTTTTCATTAGTTTAACTGCCATTTTCCCCAGTTTACTTTTAATAATAGTATAATAACTATAAAGCATTCTAAATTTAATTAACATTTTTTTTTAAATTAAAATTTTCTAATTTTATTCAAAGGTAGGCCTGTTAATGGTGAGCAATAATTTGAAATACTTATCTACTAGGTAGTTTATTTACTGGCCATCCAATCAAAAGAATCTGCAAGATCTTATTCACTTCTGTGTAACTAAAGGAATATCCGCAAACCAACAAAATGCAACTTCCAGTTTGAATCTTCAGCTCGACCATTCCTATTCGCCAATCCTAATTTAGTTAAGTACTGCATTACAGCAAATTGACATTCGAGTATATTTAAGTAACGAAAACACAGAATGTCTTCTATTTTGTAATCTGTTAGACGAAAACACAAATCTAAATATTTCTATTAAAAACGATTTAAATATCAACGTAGTCGTAAACCATCTAACTAACACCATTCAAAAAGCTGTCTGGAAATCAACCCTTGCAACAAGAAAAATCATCCACAAAGATAGGTTACTTACCGATATCACGGAAAAATTTCATTCAAATGTAAACTAAGTAAAACATGCCAAAAAATAAAAGAAATACAATAGAGCAATACAAGAACTCAAAATTTTATTTGATGTCAAGAAAAAAATGGTTTCGAGAATTGCTTAAACCACCTGTACAGTTATTGGGATTGCTATTAGAACACAGCAAGGTCAGTGGATAGAAGATATTGATAAGAAGACTTACATTTTTGACAGCTGTTTGAAACGCGTATTCAGGCAAATCCATAGGAAAATATAAAAAATCATGACAACGATACTTAGAATCATCTCAAAAACTTGAATTATCTGTAGTCCTGAAAGATCAGTTACCTACTGGTATCAGGGAAAAATTGTATTTAAACGTAGTCTAAGTTAAACAGATCAAAGTACAGGAGTCAAAAAAGATAAAAGAGATGCAAAAGAACAAAAAATTTTAATTGATATCATTAAAAATGATGGTATCTAGAATTGCTTAAAACACTTGTAGTTACTGAGATTGAGACCATGAGAATTACTTGTAGTTGAAGAAGATAAAAAATACTGTTCTGCAACATTTTTGGATATTAACGAAGCTTTTGATAAAATCTTAAATATAGCATTTCTGTACAAAGTAAGAAAACTCGTACCTTCTAATTATTTTATAATTTTCAAATTATATATTATATTATATATACTAAAATTGTACATTCCTCGTAAAAAAAAAGCAAACTGCATAGTCAGCTCTTCGTCCTATTACCGCGTTGTCCCTCAAAGCAACCTCTCTTATATATATTTTTTATAGAAGGCTTACCTACAACGGGTAAAGCTACTATAGCGACCTTCGCGGAGAATATATAAATATTAGCCTCACAAGAAAAACCAGTAATAGCTTGTTGCAAATTAATCTTAACCTCTCAAGCCCGACTAAAGAAGTGGTATAGGTATAAAGGTTAAACACAACTAAATCTGTCATGTTATATCTTCAAATCTCAGACTCGAATGATGCGAACTATCTTGCAGAAAAAATTAATGTGGAAACGAAAACAAACAACTAGATCTTAAGCTATAGAGGTTATATTGATTAATTGGTCGTAAATCCCAACATTCCACCAATAAGCAGCTAATATATAAAACCACCCCAAACCAATCTGGACGTATGGAATCTAGTTTTGGGGAGTTATTTTACAGTCATATAGCGAAATTCTCGAAGATTTTCAAGCTAAAATGGACTCAAAGGCTACTATCTCAATGAGATTTAAGGTCTTAAATGAATTAATTTCGATAATTATGTGTTTACTTCATACATGTAATATTAACTTGTTAGAAAACAGCTATTGGGCCTTTCCCGCACGTCATTTTATTTCTGAACTACTTATTATTATAGTTATGAAACATGGTAAATAAATGTGGATTAAATTAAAAAATAAAAATAAAGTTCCATTTTTAAGGAGCGTGTTTTGGTATTTTCTACCTCCCCCAGCTTTTTAAAGATTCTCCTTCAGCACAGTGTGGTCATTCGAGTGGTGTTGTTTTAAAAATACCTACAGGTCTCAGGATTCAGGTTATTTTAAATATATATACAGTCGACACTGTTTATAGTGAAACTCTATATAGTGAAAAAGTCTTTATAGTGCAATTTTTTCAAGACCTAGAATATTTTGATGACATTTCATGTAAAAAGCCCTGCATATAGTGAATCTGTAAAATAGTAACACTCTATATAATAAAATTTTTACCGGAATTTTATGTATAAATTTTTATGCGTTTATTGAGATCTTGGCCACTTCGGGTTTCCCATTTTTATCTAACAATAGCACGAATTCCATTTTTATGACGCATTCTTTTGAAAAGGTTCTTAACGCGTTTATAATGCCTAATGGTTGGCAATAAATCAGGTAGATTTCTGTGAGAAACTCGGGAAATAACTCATTTTATAGAAACCCGGGGAAAAATCCATTTTATAGTCGAGGCCTAGTAATTCGCAAATTCAGGTTCAGTTTCTTTTTGTTTAAGAATGAAGTAAGATGTCAAGCGAGTGTGTTTAAGTTTAGCTGAGAAAATTAAAGTTTTGGAGGAAGTTGATAAAGGCTGCAAAAAAATTGATGTTGCTGCAAAATTTGGTGTTTCTCCAAGTTGCGTCTCTCTGATAATAAAAAGTCGCGACAGTATCATCAAGAAACCTAGTGTTCCAAGCAGTCGAAAACGAGTACGGGTGAGTACTTACGAGGACGTAAATGAAGCAGTTTTACGATGGTTTCAAGTGGCCCATACGCATCAAAACGTACCAATATCGGGAAATTTAATAAAGCAAAAGGCTCTACAATTTGCTAAAGAATTTAACTGCGTTAATTTTCAAGCTAGTGAAGGGTGGTTGAGTGCCTGGAAGACTCGCAATTCAGTTGTTTTAAAGACGGTGTCTGGCGAGAGTGCAAGCGTTAGTCAGGAGGACTGTGACATTTGGACTGAAACTGTTTTTAAAAGTGCATTGAAAAAGTACGAGCCAAAAAACGTTTTCAATTGTGATTAAACCGGTTTGTTTTTTAAATGTTTGCCAAATAAAACTTTTGCTTTTAAAAGTGATACATGTTTTGGTGTTAAAACAAGTAAAGAAAAACTGAAATTACTGCTCATAGGTAAAAGCAAAAATCCCCGTTGTTTAAAAGGAGTTAAATCTCTGGAGTTAGATTACGCCAATAATAAAAAGGCATGGATGACTTCTGAGATTTTCGAAAGATGGATCAAAGAAATGGACACGAAAATGAAAAGCCAAAAGAGAAAGATTGTGATGTTTATAGACAATTGTCCTGCACATCCAGTTACTGTAAGTAAAAAATTAAGGAATATTGAATTGATCTTTTTTCCACCAAACATGACCTCCAAATTGCAACCTATGGACCAGGGTATTATAAAAAACATGAAACATCATTACCGAAACAGAATTGTTCACAAAATTGTTAATGCGATTGATAACAACCTTCCAGTCCAAAAATTGATTACCCTTAAAGAGTGTATAACCGAAGTCGCTAAAGTATGGAGTGAAAATGTTTCTCAGAAAACTATCAAAAACTGCTTTTCTAAAGCAGGTTTTACTGAAAAAATTGACGAATGGAAAGAAGAAGACGATCTCGCTACCTTAAAAAGGCAATGGGGTATTCTACAAAAAACTGCTACCGTCGACGCAGATTTTTTACTTGAAGATTTCTTAGAAATCGACAATGATGTTGGTACTACAGATCTCCCAACTGACCAAGACATAATTGACGATATAAAAAAATATAGAAGATCTTGAAGAAGAAACTGAAACCGGGGAATGTCCTGCTAAACTTAGTGAAAATGAAATAAGAAATGCATTTGACATTGTGCGAACTACTCTCAGGGGCCAGGAAAGTGTACCTGATCAAATCTTTATGTATTTGAATAAATGCGAGAATTTTGTTGAGCAACAATTATTTTTCAAAAGTAATGTTAAAAAGAAAATAAAATAACTGATTATTTTTCCTAGTACGTATGTACGTAGTATGTACATATTGTATGTATTATTAACAGATTTTGTATTATTCTTTTTATTTTGTATGTAGTACTTACATACATACATAAAGTCCGTACGTTATATCTTTACACGTGCGTCATAGTTTTAGGCAATATCCCAGACGACTATTATTATTTTTTGTCTCTTTTTACCAATACCTACGATTTATTGGTGAAAAGAGACAAATAATATAATAGTCGTCTGTTATATGGCCTGAAAACTATGACGCACGGGTAAAGATAACGTACGGGCTTTATGTATGTATTTAGCCCTGTACATGCTATGTACTATTTAAACTTTCAAATGTTTAATAAAATCTTTTCTAATAATTCAATTTTGCAATTTTTTTTGTTGCTTGTACCTTATAAAATACAAGTAAATGATTACCAATATAAAATACATACATAGCAATATATACGGATTTTTTCTTTATATAGTGAAAAACTTTCTATAGTGAAATTTCGGTCAACATTTTGGTCTTTCACTATATAGAGTGTCGACTGTATATATATATATATATATATATATATATATATATATATATATATATATATATATATATATATTTTTAATAATCCTGATCAAAGATCTTCGGATGTAACCTAGCCTAACATAAAGTAAAATAATGAAAAATCAGGAAATGGAAAGTAATAGTATCTGAATCTAAAAGCCTTAAATATACATATGGTTAGTAAGGTTAGGTTAGGTTATATTTAAGGCTTTTAGATTCAGAGACTATTATTTTTTATTTCCTACCTTACATATACTCGTATTTTACATATATTTATTTTGTATTATGTTATGCTAGGCTAGGCTAGTTCAGATTAGGTTAGGCTAGATCAGGTTTGGTTCAGTCGTATTAGGTTGGATTGGATTATGTTGGGTTATATTTAAGGTTTTTGAGATTCAGAGATTTCCTAATTTTTCATTATTTTACTTTATGTTAGGCTAGATAAAGTCAGGTTAGGTTAAGTTATGTTAGATTTTTTTTTTAATCGGGCTCCGAAGATCTCTTCGAAATTTGATCAGGATTATTTAAAAAAAAAATACATTTAAAATGGATGAATCCGGTAGGTATTCTTGAAACAACACCACTCGAATGACCACACTGTGCGGAGGGAGAATCTTTAAAAGGCTGAGAGAGATAGAAAATACGAAAACACGCTCCTTAAAAATGGAACTTTATTTTTATATTGGTTCTCTCTTTTGTAAAAAATATTCATTCCTCAGTCATCGATTTTTAAATTGAGTGTAAGTTTTTGGAGTTATACAGCAGAATTTTTTTGTGAAATATCTCCCCGTTAGCAGTCATCAATTTTTAGTTTGCAGTGTTGAGAGGGGTCTAAATTTTAAGAGTTCCAATGCAAGAGGGCTTTTTTTCATCAAGGTGTTTTCGCTCTCTGGTGGTCGTTTGTCGTTCGATGCCCCCGTGTTTGTCGATTAAGCACCTCTCTATAACTAACTCCGCCTTTAGTATTTTCCTTCTTCATTAAACGCCTCTTAGATCCATATGCTCTTCTCTTGCCCCTTGAACCTATTCCATTGATTATCGGTATTCTATATCTTTCAGGTCATCATATTACCGGTTTTTACTTCCATGAAAATGGAAGTAAGTGATAGTTTTTGTTTTCCTTGAGTTTTGAAGACTAGCTCTACTCGCCTCTAAAGGTCCTCTTGTTTGCTTAGATATTAGGTACTACGAGGTTCATTTTCCCGCAAAATACGCCACCTAATATCACCGAATGCGATTTTAGTTGATAGTCCAGTAAACAGGAGACAAAAAGTGGTCATTTCAGAAAAAAAAATATGGAAGTGGGATGCCGAATTGAATTTATTTCAAGCTTACCACCTCGTATATGTTGCACATTTTAAATAAAATGCAAAAAAACTGACAAAAAAAAAGGTGTTTCTTTTTTCAGTTTTTCGCTTATAACTTGAAAACCACGCATTTTTCGAGAAAAGCATTCCCATATAGAAATAAACTACATTAAATTTCCTACAAACTATGTTTTTTTTTTGTCAGGTGAACGGTTTAGCTGCTATGGAGCTTTGAAATTTAGTGAAATTTCGGACACAGCGCTAAACCAAGAGCAACTCTCCCTCATTTCTTGCTCGGAGCTCTATTCTCTAGTCACAAATGTAGGTTAATAATTTTATTAAATATAAATAATTAAATTGTTTTCAATAAGTGCGCTTGGCTTAGCGTTATGTCGTAATATCATTAAATTTCAAAGCGCTCTAGCGGCTAAACTGTTTGCTTGACAAAAAATCTATAAAATAATTTGTTGGAAATGCAGTGGAGCTTTTCGTAGTTTTTTGCATTATACTCAAAATTCACAACAGGCCGTAAAGTTGAAAGTCTGATTCTGCACCCCAAAAAACATAAAGAACAGTTGAGAAAAAAATTCCATATTTTTTTTCTGAAATGATCACTTTTTGTTCCCTGCTTACTGGAGTTGCAACTGAAATCGCATTCGGTGATATTTGATGGCGTTCTTGCGGGAAATCAAACCTCATAGTACCTACTATCTAAGCAAACAACAGATTCTTTGGAGGCCAGTGGAGCTAGTCTTCAAAACTCTAGGAAAATAGAAACTATACTTCCATTTTCATGGAAGTAAAAAAAAACCGGTAATATAATATAAACTCATGTTCGCTGCATGATTGCTTAATTTTGACGAGTTTCTTGAAGAAAAACTATTGAAAAACGTTATAAGCAGTTTACTATCCCTAAAGAAACATACGAAAATCGTAGGTAAGCAGTGATCTCTGGTTCGGGCCACTTTGGAGGCCGTTTTTATGCTTCTGTGGACGCTATTGCAAAAAAGGCTTGTCGTGGTAAGAAGCTTTGAGATTTAAACTACAATAAAAATTAACAATAATAATTTTTAAAAGTGTTCTAAATTTAGGGTTTTTTCCACTTATTTCCCACTGTGTGTCGGCCTGCTCGATAACTCTCAAATAATATGATAATATAATACTTGAAGTAAGGATTAAACCTGTAGTTCTAGTTAGTTTCAGAGGAAGGAGGTGGGAATTTACTTACTCTTTACTTTAGAAAGTTAAACAGTATTAATTTTAGAAATGCATATTTACGGGGATTAAAGTACCGTTTTTTTTTTTTTTAAATCGAACTGGAACTCGACTATCGTTACTAAAAGGCTTTCAAAAGTTGAAATAATAACATAATTTGCAGCCTTTTCGAATCTGAAATAGACGTATAACATGATATATTTGAAATAACCTCTCGCACGCCCATTTCGCCTCTTTATGATTGAGTAAATCTTGCTTAAAATATGCTTATTATCGTAACTAAAAACCATCAAAAATTCTCATAATATTATTAAAAGTATACAAAATTTATCGACTTCTAGCTCTGTGACCTGCTTTCCCTGAACCTATATCGGTAAAAAGTTATAAGTTTTTTTTCTACGCCAGGTATTATATGTGTACCAAATTTGCGGTTGATATATCATTTTGTTTAGAGTTCGACAGACCGAACAACCGACATACTGATGGACCAGCGGAAATTGTTTTTCATGATCTATGTAACCAAAAACCTGAAGAACACACAATACAATTCTTTTTTTAAGCAAGGAAAGTAAAAATAGTTTATTTAATAAACAATAACCGCCCCAGTGCAAGTCGGAATTCCGTAATTAGTGTTCCGTAAGTTCCTTGTTTTCGAAATAAAAATTTTTGTTACGGAGGTATAAAATGATTAATGACTTCACAAAACACACCCCATCAACAAAGTTTGTTTCCGATCTTTGTTGAAAACTGAATACCTTGAATGTTTTGTTTTCTTATATAAAAGATAAATTATGTAATGCATAATATTCGTTCAACCTACTTCTGTGGAAAATCTTCCAGATTTTTTTCAAATTTTTTGATCAGTACTTTTCGAGATAAGGTGGGGACAGCGATTTTTGGCAATTTTTTAAAAATAATACAAAGAAAAGTGTGCGTATTAAATATATTTTTGAACTTGTGTTTTCACAGGTTTTCATTTGACACCCCACTTGATGACCTAGAAATTTTTTTTCACTTCCGATTTCACCCCCCCAAAACTAACCATGTAAGTCAAAAGTTAACTTTCAAAACTACATGGTTCTGATGGGGCCATCAATTCCTATATTAGTGTCAAATTTCAATTTTCTATGTCAAATAGTTTCGAAGAAAATCGGGTGTGACAGACAGACAGACACAAAAGTGATCTTATAAGTGTTCCGTATGGAACACTAAAAACTAATTAAAATTCAAAGTAGAACGTGCAGAATGTTATTAATTGCTCCTGAATTTTTTGTTGACCTTATTCTTGCGTAAAATAGGAAGCACGCAATCTGTTTTTGATAATTTTTGTTTAAAATAAGAATTTGTTCTTCTCTTTTTTACCGAACACAGTAGTATTTGTGTTGAGTTCATTAATTTTACAAACTGACTAATAGTGCAGGTACTTTATGCATTAATGATCTTTTACTATCGAGAGTTGTTAACCCAGATAATTTTGTACCCGGAAACAGTCAACTTAAAGAAAAAAAAACTGTTTAGTACATCTCTGTTTAAGTACATACACAAGGTGAACAGGTGAGTAACTTCTAAAGGCCGCGTTAGCTGAATGTAAAGAAGAAAAAATAAAAGAAAGAACCCGTACAATGGCATTTAGGAAATAGTCGCTTGTTATCTTGGCGCCGCGGGCCGAACACCTGGTATAATAAATTTCATCTACGCAGATTCACTCTCATAAGTCTCCAATGAACTAAATTGGATTTCTAGAGTGGTTACTTTTATTTAAATATTTGCTGCACTTGTAACAAAACAAGTTTTGTTAAATAAATGGCTAAAAGGAGGCACGGAAGTAAAACAAGTATAATAATATGCACAGTTATGCAAATTATTGATATAAAGGAAAAATCTTTTGAAGCTTGATATAATTAATAAACTACTAGATTCCTTTGACTTTTTTTTATCTAAAACAATATCTTAATGTTAGATTTTTCTTGTGCTAAAAATCATATGTATCAACAATTCTAAATTGAGGTCATGTTTCCTACCACAGGATTAGTGTTAGGTTAATCTTCAGTTAATTTTAGGTTTAATTGTAAGTCTATGCTCACGAAATATATGAGCGTAGTCAGCCTCTGAGCTGGAGGGGGGGGGGACAGCTTCTCAAAAATTAATGGTTTTTTTAATTTTATAATTTTTTAGGTCCTCAAGGCTCTAGGGGGGGGGGTGCGCTCCCCTTTGCCACCTGACTACCACCATGATGAAATATGCTAACATCTAATATCTTACGCTCTCTCTCACCACATTCATACAAAACCTATTACCTCCTCCTTTCACACTCGAGACTCTGTGCTCAATAAATGGATTGAATATCATCTGCCACTGTTCTCGGTTCTGTGCATGCTCTGCTGCTTAATGCAATGACTTGCTGGTTAGCTATTTCATCTGATCCACCCAACGTGAGAGTGATCTACCCCTGTAGCGCTTGCCTTCAAACTTTTCCTGTATGACCAGTGATTTCAGTGGCCGAAATACCTCAAGTATGTCTGCTTTATAAGTGAGTTCAGTTTTTTGTAATTTGTAGTTCCTGTAAAACAGACTGGGTAGTTCGATGTTTCACACACGATATCCTAAGAATTCGACAATACACCCACATCTCAAATGAGGCAACTTTATATTATATATATTATTCTATCAGCTCTCTTTATCGTTCATTTTTGTGTCCGATGGATATGTTGCAATCGAAAATATAAGCGTTCTTGCGAGCCTTAACTTAGTCGATCGCGAGATGCTCGAGTATTTCTATATTTTGACTAATTTTGTGGTTCCAGAGTGAGCAATTGAGAGTCTCCTATGTATTTCTGAGTGACACGGGCCGGTATTGGTAAGAGTAACACTGGCCGGTATTGGTAATTAGAGACCCAAGATATTGATATGAATCTACGATTTCATACCCTTATCATTCGTTTGTCTAATGAACATTATTCTTGTTTTGTTGTTATTTACTTCCAATCCTTGCCAGTCTTTGCATAGTGACCTCTAATTCACTTTCATTTGTGGCTATAACTAAGGTGTCATCTGCATACAGCAAGTTCTGTATGCAATTTCCTCCAACGGCGATATTACCATTCCAGTTAATGAAATCTTCGCGCATTATTTACTCCGTATAAATGTTGAACAGTAGTAACGAAAGAATGCATCCTTGCTGAAGACCAGTTTTCGTGGTGAAGCTTGCTGTGTACATGTTATTAACACGCTATGTTGGATTTGTAAAGCGTTCATATTAGCTTTAATAAGTGTGGCAGAGTTCCCATTTCCTTCAGAATCGACCATAGTTTCGGCCATCTCACCTTGTCACACCCTTTCTGATACTCGATGACGCAGAGATAAATTTTGATGTTATATTCTCTTCCTTTCTCTCTTTTGTGGTATAAATTCTCTTTGTTCTTCTGACATTTGTGGTAACAGATAAGACGTTCATTCAAAATGATTAGAAAAACCTTGCTAGCGTGAGAGATTACGGACACAGTTCTATAGTTGGTACATTTTGTGGGGCAGTCCTTTTTGTATACCGGTATGAATATTGACTCTCTCCAGTCTTCAGGCCATTCGCCGGTATTCCACACCATAGGCATATGTCATGTAGAAAATCGACCACATGCTCGCCCATGGCTTTAAGGACTGCGGCTGTTATGGTATCTGGGCCTGGTGCCTTTCGATTTTTAAGTTTTGCAATGGCATTTGCAATACATTTGATCTCAGAATACTTGGTTCATGATGGTTTATTTGAAGGGGGGGGGGTATGGATCAGGGTCAGAAAAGTCCTTATATAGCTCTTCACAATATTCTTTCCTTTGAAATTCCTTTTTGGTCCCTCACAATCTCACCTTCCTCATTTTCAGTCGCCTGTGTTTGAGGCTTTAATTCTCGTGTTAGCATATTTTATTTTCTTATAAAGTTTTTGTGGCTCATTCTGAGCTAAATGTTGTTCGACTTTACTGCATATGCTGTTTATGTAGATGTTTTTTCTCTCTTCTGCAGCGATTTTTAATTAAATGATTTGTGTGTTTTAATTGAGCTTATTTTATATCATTGGCTATGTTCATCGTTCTTATATGCTTTCCTTCCTCTATTTCTTTCATTGTTTGTTTTGACATCCAGTGCTACTTATGCATTCTCTCTGTAACTGTACTTTTTTCAGCTGCGTACGTAATCCAGCTTCTAGAATCTTCCCCACTCGTATTTATATCGCCTGTCAGTAAACATCTTAAGACACAAATGTATTATTATGATTAGTTCATCACATTATATACTAGTTATAGAACTAACCTCTCTAATTGCCAATAAAAGAATCTAGATTCTAGATTGAGCTCATACACCATAGAATGTGTTATTTTAATACTTGGTTGTCGAAATGGGATCCCATTCTTACAAACATTTTGAATGCATTTTATCCCTAGTCTTCCACATCTAATATTAAAGTAAGAGCATCTTTGTTGATGCAAAATAACAAAGCCATTAGTTTCTGTGCCATTGGAAGCCCCAGATAGTGAAAAATGTGTGAAAATGAAATGTTCCAGGAGATTATATTCGTTCAGCATTCTATAAAATATTCGCAGTTGCACTGAAAACAGTGTTGCGGACTAAAGTGAAGTGGGTACCATACTGAACGTTAATACGAGGATGGATTGAAAAGGTCGCGGCCTCACTAAAAAATAATTATAATATTTTTATTATAGTGCCCTCAATAAGTCCATACTTTCTTTGGCTATCACAGTGTAAAATTTTGTTGCTGTAAAATTTGTGGTTTTTAGGTTAGAACGAGTTTAGTGAGACCAAGTGCGGGTTTTTGGAAAAATGGAAAAAAATTGAACAACGTGCGATCATCAAGTACCTGTTTAAAAAAAAATTAACCCCAAAGGAGATCCACGATGATATAAAAACAACACTAGGGGAATCTGCTCCGTCATATACCACTGTGAAAAAATGGGTTGCAGGATTTAAACGTGGATGAGAGAGCATCGAAGATGACCCTCGCTCTGGCCGGCCCACGGCGTCTACGACTAAAGAAAACATCGGTAAATTGTGTGATCTCATATTGAAAGACCGTAGAACTATCAGGGAGCTTGCAGACACTATAGGCATCTCATATCAACGAACACAAAACATCACTGCCTACGAACTCAGATTTTCTAAGCTTTCCGCTAAGTGGGTCCCCACATTGCTTTCAGTTGAACAAAAACGAATTCGACTCACGATTTCTAGCGACTGTTTGAAGATGTTTGAGGCTAATCCACAAGATTTTCTTCACAGCTTTGTGATAATGGACAAAACCTGGGTTCACCACTATATCCTTAAATCCCTTTTTCGTAGAAATGCTCCTCCAACGGCAAGCCTTGGTTTGACCGAAAATGCAAAGAAGCTGTTGCTTCTAAACATATTGCCTACCGACAATGCGTAAAAATCCTAACACCATAAATCGTAACACCTTTGTTCGTGCCCGGAAAAGATGCAAGGGAATCATCGACGTAACCAAGGAGGCACACAATCAACGAATTAGAAACAAACTTCTCGCTTGTCCCAACAATTCCAGGTCCTTTTGGGCAGTCGCTAAGGCAGTTAGTCAAAATTTTACCAAATCCACCATACCACCACTCACACGGCCAGATAATTCCATTGCAACCACACCTGTTGAGAGAGCGAACTTGTTGGCTGAACTCTTTGCTTCACATTCTACTGTCGATTTCTAAGGAAAAACACCACCTACTATTTCCATATTGCAGTCAAGGATGCCCGATGTTGTCTTCAGACAGCGCATCATAAGGCGTATTTTAATGAAGTTAGACACCAAGAAGGCTTCTGGCGCTGACGGAATACCTGCCATAGTTCTCAAAAACTATGCAAGGGAACTAACACCAGTTTTTTGTAGACTTTTTAACCTATCCTACAGAAAGGGAATATATAACTACCGACCAGTCGCACTGCTTTCAATAATATCGAAAGTCATGGAAAAGGTTATCAATGAGCATCTTCTAAAATATCTTGAACGATTCAATATTATTAGCGATCACCAATATGGTTTTCGTAAACATTGATCAACAGGAGATCTTCTGACTTATGTAACACATGTTTGGAACAACGCAATTGAACACTTTGGAGGATCTCGAGCGGTGGCTCTTGACATATCCAAGGCATTCGACCGTGTTTGGTACGATGGACTGTTGGCTAAGTTACGATCTTATGGTATGTCTGAAAGGTTCTGTTTATGGCTCTCATGTTTCCTCAGAGAGCGTTCTTTACGAGTGGCGGTTGACGGATTTCTTTCTAACACCTTCACTATCAACGCCGGTGTGCCCCAGGGCTCCATACTGTCTCCTACTCTCTTTCTCATTTACATTAACGAGCGACCGGGAATCCAATCTACAGCTTTGCAGATGACAGTACGCTTGTCTCTTCATTCACCTTGAACGCTCGGACATCGGCTGCTCAGGCGAATATCCGCAGATAGCAGGAGGTCGTTCAATTTAACAAAGACCTGGAAGAAATTCTATTCTATTTGGGGTGACAGTAACCAAGTGGAATTTAACGCTACAAAAACCCAGGCGGCAGTTTTTTCTAAAAAAGTTAACGTTGCTGAACCCGACATAGTTATGTCGGGGCATTCCATTCCCCCAGCATCGTCGCTCAATTTGTTGGGCGTTAGTTTGGGAGCAAATATGTCCTGGCATGAACATGTTGCAGGCATAGCAAGGAGAGCTTCTCAAAAGTTGGGAATATTGTTTCGAACCAGAAAGCTTTACACCCCATAACAACTGTTAATTCTTTACAAAGCTCAAATTCGACCAACTATGGAGTACTGCTCCCACGTTTGGGGCTCCGCTCACAAATATACACTGCATTTGTTATATTCTGTTCAGAGAAGAGCGGTCCGTCTGACTTGAGACCCGGAATTGACCGGCGGCCTTGATTCGCTCGAACATCGAAGAACGGTTGGCGACTTCAGTCTGTTCTACAAGTATGTTCATGGAAGGTGTTGGAAGGATGCAGCCCGCTTAATTCCTCCCAGAGCGGTGCATGTTAGAAATACACGTCGCGCTGGTGCTTCACATCCGTATGAGGTTCAGCTTGTTACTCCGCGTACAACCCTTCTCAAGCAGTCTTTTATATGGAGAACGTCATCCCTTTGGAATAATTTGCTCAGCGCTGTGTTTCCCACCGAGTACAATTTACAGCGATTCAAGAACAACGTGAATCGCTTTTTCCGCACATATGCCGCTCCTGGAGCGCTTTAGGACTTCCCTGCAACACGTGTGCTAGACCCATAAATATATATATATATATATATATATATATATATATATATATATATATATATATATATATATATATATATATATATATATATATATATATATATATATATATATATTCCAGAGTCAAAACAACAATCCAAGCAGTGGAAAAAATCTGGTTAACCGACCCCAAAAAAAAGCGAAGGCAATTCTGTCGGCTGGAAAAGTGATGGCGTCAGTTTTTTGGGATGCTAAAGGTATTATTATGGTGGACTACCTTCTGAAAGGCAAAACAATAAACTCGACTTACTTTTGCACCCTTTTGAGTCGTTTACGTTAACAAATTAAAGATAAACGCCCAAGATTACTGATAAAGAATGTTTTGTTCCATCAGGACAACGCTCGCGTTCACACGTCTGTTGAGTCTATGGTTCAAATTCGTAATTGTGGTTTCGAATTGCTGCCCCACCCGGCTTATTCTCTTGATTTGGCACCTTCGGATTTTCATCTGTTTCCAAACCTAAAAAAAAACACCTCAGTGGCCAGAAATTTTCATCAAATGAAGAAGTGAAGCTGCAGTTAATCAGAAACCTTGAGGAATCTTTTTTTTAAACAGCTTTGGAAAGCAAGTGGAAGAAGTATATAGAGCTAGGTGGAGATTACGTCGAAAAATAAAAATATTTTTGTACGTATTTTATTTTGTTTCCTTGACTAGGCAGCGAACTTTTCAATCCATCCTCGTAATATGAATTTTAATCTAACGAGCAGAAAAATAAAGTATTAGCAAGCTGGTTTTTGAAGGGTAAATTTTGGGCACTTTTTTATATAGTGCCAATGGATACTATTTTGGGGTTGACATTCGATTCAAATGCGGTTATATATCTCGAAAAAATATTGGACCTAATGTACAAAAAGAAAAAACCAAAGCTGAGATAGAAAGATAGGGTACCGGCGTAGTTAATTAGTCTAAAAAAAAGACTTTTTTTTTAAAATTAAATTGTCTATGGTGTTAATAAATTATCGAGTATTTAAAAAAATGAACTGGCAATGTTCGGATGTGCATATATATTATTTTTCTTGTCAGGAAAATAAATATGTTGATTTATAGACTTTTGTAATCGATCAGAAACCCAAAATGAACCCAGTATCATCGTAAAAAATTGCAACAATGTATGGTCGTATGACTTGTTAAAACCATAAAAAAACTGGTCCCAGTCGTAACTTAAGTCTTAATGCCTTGCTAACACGCCAACCTGTGTATTCGTGGGCGATTGTTTCGAACCGGGCCTTCGCGGTTTCTTTTTGTAATTTTCTTAGACCAAACAACTGTGCAGAGTAATTGTTATTTATTGGTTTGAAGAAATCTAAACATTTTTTTGTTTAATGAGGAATCTTGTATTAAAATGTAGCTTTTCGTTAAAATAGGAGTACCCTTGGTATTGTAATTGATGATATTTACAAAAACACTCAAGTCGAAAGAGGTGTGTGTCAGGGTGACACTATTTCCCAAAAGTTGTTTATCACCCTTCTGCAACACATGTTTAAAAATTTGAATTGGAGCAACATGGGCATAAATATAAATGGAGAAATGCTGAATAACTTGAGATTCGCCGATGTGATAGTCCTGTTGACAGATCGCGCAGATCATGCAAATGTCATGCTTAACACCCTAAAAGAACAGTCCCATAAAATTGGCCTAAAGATAAATTTTTTGAAGATCCAATTTATGACAAATCTAGTTTTTACTAAGTCACTATCAGTAAACGGGGTAAATATCAAGCAAGCCATGATTTATAAATATTTGGGACATGAATTGAGCAGAGATAATGAACTACAACGGAGGGTTACTCTGGCTTGGACCGCATTTGGCAAACTACGAGAAACGCTGAAATCAGGACCACCTATTTGTCTTTAACGAAAGATCTTTAACCAATGTGTTTTACCTGTGCTTACTTATGGGTCTAACCTTGACAAAGAAGACAATAAATATTGGTCAATGTTGGGTTTGTCTCTTCGCGATAAAGTCCTAAATAAAGCAATTAGGAACCGAACGAGACTGATAGTTGCAGTTGAGAAAGTTCTATCCTTAAAATGGAATTGGGCCGGTCATCTAACCAGAACGCAAGACAACAGATGGACTAGGAAGGTGTTGACATAGCGACGTAGACAAGAAGCGTGTAGGAATAGAGGAAGACCTCCCACCAATGGACAGACGATCTGAGAAGAGTAGCGGGAAACTGGATCCAAAAAGCCCAAGACTGATTTAACTGGAAAAGATTAAGAGAGGCCTATGTCCAGCAGTGGACGCTAAGGGCTGATATATGATGATGATGATGAATTAAATACTTGTATAATTGTATTGGGTATACAAATTAATTCATGGTCTTTGTAGAGCAACTTTGACACATTATTATAAAATAACTAATACAAAATTAATCTTTAAAGCAATCTTTTTCAATTTAGTTGCAATATCCACGGAAAACCATTTAAAAAAATGTATGGTCAATTTACTGCACCTTAGAATCAGAAATCTCGAATGAATTCGAGGAATATCATTTAAAACATGTATATTTAGCTTATTTTGTGTTATTAGGCCATCCTACATATGCAAAGATATATCCTACAATCCAACAAAGTTTTGATAACTTTGTACAATTCGAGATATCCTTCTCTAATAATGGTACACTATGTAGAGTCTGGCATGTAAGAACGTGACCGCTCGCTCGTATTATTGAAAAAATGTGTTTTAAAGAACATTTTTTGCCATTAATGTATTTTTTGGCGTGCTAATAACGGCGCAATTACCTTGGTAAGTTACTAATCGCCTGCTGCATCAACAGTCGCCTGGCATCTTCGAGGCATGATGTTGCGAGATTTTCTGCATACTCTGTAAATTTTTCGAATCTCGCGAGACAACTGAGTCAAAGTCAGAGTTTTTCCTCTGAGCTTTCTCTTTATAAGGGACAGGACGTTTACACTAAGGTTTTCAGCGATTGTGAGGGCCACTCTAGTATCTTATCGTGGGCCAAAGCGGGCCACGCTTCATGACGTGATTTTCGCCCAGCACGGGTTTCTATAACGTGCTTCGGAATTTGACAACATGAGCACGAAGATTTTGTCGAATGGTCTCATAGGATACATCCAAACCCGATTTTCTTAATTTTGCCTTTCCTTGACGTAGCATTAATTTCGGGTCCCGTAGAAACAAAGACACGATTCGTTTTTCGACTTTCGGAGTGACTTTGCCTACCGAGCACGTTTTGGCAAGTCGTCGACATTTTTCGTCCCGTTAAAACGATTTACTCACTTTTTCACAAACGATACCGACTTTTTAATATATTTAGCGCCCGCAGAATGTGTCATTTTAGGCCCTTTGGGATGGGAGCAGGACTGCCTTAAAGCGACGTGCAAACAAGTGATTAATTTTGGATATTATATGATTTCGACGAAAGCTCGGAATCTACTGACACTTTTACTAAAATGCGTTGTAGATAAAGGTTCCCTCTACCGGTTTTTTGTTGAATCGCTAAAATCGCATCTACCAAAAAGGAATTATTACGGACACATACTTACTTGACAGACTGTATAATGGAAGGTCCTGAAATATAGTAAACTTCGATACAACTAATCCTTGGTTTTTTTAAACAATTTACGTTGAGACGAGGATTGCGTTAAAATCCCTGATGTAACGAATGGACCCTAATCAGGCAACGGTTACGTTACAATGAAGAGTTGTGGGAAATAATGTGGAAAAAAGCCTGCTTCTAATTATATGGGTTTCTGTAAAGACCTCAGTAAAAATTGGGAGGGCTATCAGCTTTTTAGACCAATTTCAACATATATATATATATATATATATATATATATATATATATATATATATGTATATATATATATATATATATATATATATATATATATATATGTATATGTATATATATATATATATATATATATATATATATATATATATATATATATATATATATATGTATATATATATATATATATATATATATATATATATATATATATATATATATATATATATATATATATATATATATATATATATATATATATATATATATATATATATATATATATATATATATATATATCAAGGATTTTACTACAGCTGACGCTGTCTTCCTTCTCTCAGCCTTTGATTCCATCCGTTTCTATATTCCCAGTCTCCATCTGTTAGACCCCTGTCCTCCATAGCCTCGTCCACATCGTCCCTCCACGATCATCTGGGTCTTCCTCTTTTTCTTCTCCCTATAGGGCTCCACTCTGTTATTTTCTTTATCCACCCATTATCTTCGCTCCGTCTTATGTGTCCATACCATTTTAATCGTTTTTCTTCAATGGTGTTTATTGCGTTCTCTTTGATGTTCATTTTGCTTCTTATTCCTTCATTTGTTATTCTCTCCATACGTGTCACTCTACATCTTCTCCATACTCCATCTCTACCGCGTTAATTTTAGATTTATTTCTTTTGTTGATCGTCCATGTTTCTGACCCGTATGTCATTATGCTTTGTATTATTGATTTGTATATGCGTGTTTTGTTTCTCTTTGTAATGTGCTTGTTCCACAGGATAGAATTTAATTGTCTTATGCATGTCCGCGTTTGTCCTAATCTAGCTTTAATCTCTTCTTCTGATGTTGCGTTTTTTAAAACGATGGTTCCTAAATATTTAAATCTATCGGTTCCTTTGATTATTGTTTCGTTATCGACTTCTAGATTCTCCACGTTTCCCTCCTTTGTTGTTAGATATTCCGTTTTATCAAAGCTTATTGCTAATCCTGCTTTAGTGTATTCTTCTTTCAGTTTTCTTACCATATAACTGAGGTCTTCCTCCTCTTGCGCTATGATTACTTGGTCGTCTGCGAAACTTCGAGTATATCTTCTCGTATTGGGACTCCCATTACCCCACTACATTTTTGCTTCCATTTTTTTAATGTTTGTTCGAGGTATATTTTGAATAGTGTTGGGGATGTAGAGCATCCTTGTAATAGGCCTTTTGATGTTTGGAGTCTCTTCCCTATTTTATGTCCTAATTTTTATGTTCACTGTGTTGTTTTCGTAGAGAGCTTTTACTGAGTATATTAGTTCTTTGTCAATGTCTATTTCTTTCATTGCGTTCCATAATCTTGTCTTGGTACTGAGTCATAGGCCTTTCTTATGTCTATGAAGGCTAGATGAACTTCTCTATTCTTTGCCAGTTTTTTTTTCCATTGTTTGTTTTATAGTGTATATGTAGTCTATACATGATTTTCCGGCCGTAAAGCCTGCTTGGTCTTCTCCAATTTTCTTTTTATATTTTCCTCCATGATATTTTTAATAATTACGTCCCATACTCGATATTATGCTTAGGTCTCTATAGTTTCTGCATTTTCTGCGGTCTCCATTTTTAAATATAATACTATATAAGCTTTTGACCATTCCTTGCTATTTTTTCTCCATTTATCGCTCTGTGGAACATGTTTCTCAGCATTCGATGTAATTTATTAGACCCGTACTTAATCATTTCATTTACCACACCTCCAGGCCCTGCAGATTTATTATTTTTGAGTGTTTTTATTGTCTTCTTTACTTCTTCATAGCTTAGTTCTTTTTTATTTCCTTATTCTGTTCTTCTTCAGGGTTCTCTTCTCGGAATTCTTGTCTGTCTTCTGTTAGCAGCTTCTTATAATATTCTTCCCACTCGCTTTCTGGGATGTACTCTATATACGTCTTCTCTCTATTGTTGGTCCTTAATGCTTTAATTATTCTCCATGACTCTGTGCTTCTAGTTCCTCCTATATACTGTTCTACATGTTCGCACGATTTTTCCACCTCTCGTTCTTTTCTTTGTTTATCATCCTCCTCGTTTCTGCATTTTTCTCTTTATATTTCTGTAGCTCTTCTTCTGATTTTGTATTCAGCCATTTTTCGTATAGTCTTTTTTTCTCCTTTATAGATTCTTTAGTTTTTTCACAGATTCTAATTTTATGTTTCTTATTCTTGTTGTCTTCTTTACCTAATGCTTCTAGGGCCGCCTGTTTGATGTATTCTTTTATGTGGTCATACATCTGTTGGAGGTTGTCGTAGTTAAATCCATTTAATTTTTGATCTAATCGTCGTCCTATATAGGGTCTCTTATTGTTTCGTCTTGCAGTAAGTGTATTTTGTATTTTATTTCTTTGTCTGCTTTTTCTGTTATCTCATTAGTATTTCTGTTTTCTTTATCAATTTCAACATAAGAGCCTAATAATTTGTTCCGTATATTGGCTCAAACACTGGGCAGTTTTCATGTATTGAATATGCTTTTTTAGTAGTACATTTTAAACCTAGAAATATTGGTGAATAATTTGTGATTGAAATCAAAAAAGACAAAAAATATCAGCGATATTTTCGAACCTGCTGCGATGCAGTTATTTTCTAATTTCCTGAAGTAGAACCTAATACTAGTCCTTTTCAAAGAAGCTGATAAGCTACTGACGGATATTTTTATTTTACTTTATACATAGTACTACTTAAATTGAAATGTGTGGAGTATCTATTAATAAGAAGTATGATTTTTACCCTGTAGTAGAATTCAATAGGCCGTAAAACATTTACAATAGTAAATCTTTTTTTGCCCCCATTTAACACAGATACACACATATTAAGGTGATAAATATTCGCATATATAGTCAAGGTAGGACAAATTTTACCCGTCATTCGTTATATGAAACAAAAAATTGCAGGTTGGAATGATGGAAAACTTATATTATACCAAGGTTCGTTATATAGAGACTTTAACAAGGGTTGAAATGACTTGAATCAGCGAAAAATTTTCGTTATATCGAAGATTTAATTATATCGAGAGTGGTGTTTTTTCTATCCTTTATGACATTACTCTATGCGGATATCATAAAAATGGAAAAATTACTGTGTAACAACCTAGACCATCTCGATACAAATGCGTGGTAAACATTACTTTTGTGATATCGTGTGGTGGACAAACTATCTTCCAGAAATTGTTCAGTTTATTTTTCGTCCCAGTGCAGAAAAGGCAATTTCGATTAAAAAAAAAAATATGAGAAAGTGATAATTCTTCTGATGAAAGCACCAAATGAAAATATTCAATGGTTATTTGATTATATAATACAGTAGAAAATTGGTGGAAACGTAAAATATGAGAGGAAAATATTGCTGTAACTTGTTTTCCCATATGAAAACAAACGATATTTAAAGATGATCACTGTTTTGAACCTTAAAAGAAAATAATAAAAACGTCTTAGCTCTTAAAATCTGCTATTTTACCACAATTGATAGCAACACTTTTTCTTTCTTCGTAATGTTGAGATGGACACTTTTAAAGATGATAAGTAAAAGCATCGAACTAAGAAAAGATAAATAAACTGGCAAAGTCATTTACTCAGTACTTCTTTGCAAAGGCCAACAGAACTAGAGATATACAGACTAACCAGTGGGAATGAGAAACTGTTTCTCTCTAAAATTCTCGAAGGGCGGTTTTTTCATTAAAACAATACCTCTCTTTAGCAAGGATTTAAATAGGAGAACTCCTTATTAGCTTTTGCTGAATTACGGATTTAATATTTTCAAAAGGGCATGCTCGGCAAGTTTTGCAGTTACGACTTTATGTGTGAAAAATAACTCGAAAATTTCTGGTAACAATTCGACTCTAGGAATATTATAAGTGTATCAATATGTTTACCAACGATTAGTCATATATCTTCACGCGGGACACTTATTGATGTTTTCAATATCCAAACGTTTAGTTTGTGATAATTCTTGGCATCAGATTAAGTGTATCGGAATCAAGAATATTCCGCGGAGGATTGTCGAATAATACGACAGCCAAAATGAGAATCATGTGCTGCAGAAAATTATTTCAAAAAAGAAGGTTCCAGTTTAAAAACTTCATGGATATTTGTGAGGCAATACGAGGACTGTAGTATGCTAGAACTGAAGAAAAAAAACCTTCTGCAAACCCAAGCATCAAACGCTGGAAATTGTTAGCTTGTAAAGTCTATGTTAATTCTGGATTCAACGTTAACGCTGTGTAATATAGCAAACGAGATGGATAAGCTTAGATCAACAATTGTTTTGTCAGCACAAGAAAGTGTGGTAAGTCGAGATTATGACCGGTCATGGCAAATGCAACGCCAGGCCAAATGAGGACGACCAGAACAACATGTTATCGCTTACCTTGAAAAGGGCAAGGTCGATTTTGTGCTAGCTCGGGAAAATGCCTCAAAATTTCGCAGGCATTCAGAAGTTTTGGACCATTTGTAAAAGGCAGTTGCAATCAAGCTTACTGAAAAATGGCGAATAGGAGGTCTACGACAAAAAGTTCAAACTGTTGATCGGCGTGCTCCCATTGCCTGTATTTTGTTTTCAGTTATTTATAACGTATAATTAGTTAATTGCGTACTGATTTTGATTAAGTATTGAATATTTTAAATTTGTGTGTAAAAGAAATATCTCAAAAATAAGGTAATATAGAAGTAAATTTTTCTTATAGCACAAATATGTCTAAAAATGACGCAGCGTTAGTGTTTGTTAAGGCACGTAATTTTATTGATGATATATAATATTTTATACGAGTCCGTTACGCAGAACGTTTATTAAATTATATTAATATAAAAAGTAAAATATAGCCATATGGGTGCAATAAGAGTGGCAACATTATAAATTTTTTTTACTAAGCATTTTGGCAAGAATTAGTTAGGGATATAAAATTTAGAAATTCTTGAATATGTTTTTTTTTTGCAACAGTAATAAATAATAATAAAAAACATAATTTAAGATAATTCATAAGAAAAATGTAATATTTTTTTCTGTGATGCATAGTTATCCTACGTAGGTGTACAAGTATTAAATGCGGATTTCAGACAACAGATGGCGCACCAATGCAGTTTATACCATAAAGATTTGACACTGCGCCATCTTGTTGTGTCATCAACAAGTGTCAGACGCGCACGAGTAATAAATTGGAAAAGTGTGTGAATAGTGTTGTATTGTTTTGTTCAATATGTCGAAATTTATACCGAACAAAAAGCATTCGCGGACAGCATTAATTTTTTGTTTTCATTTGGAGAAAACTGCTGTTGAATCATACCGATTACTTCAAGAAGCTTATGGTGAACATGCTCCATCGCAAGATACGTGTGAACGATGATTTTGGTGTTTCAAAAGTGGTAACTTCGATGTTGCAGACAAGGAACGTGGAAAACCACCAAAAAAATACCTAGATGTGGAATTGTAATCATTGTTGGATGAAGATGATTCGCAAACACAAAAACAACTCGCCGAGCAATTGAGCGTTAGTCAACAAGCTGTTTCCAATCGGCTACGAGAGATGGGAAAGATTCAGAAGACCGGTAGATGGGTACCACATGAGTTGAACGACAGGCAAATGGAAAAGCGCAAAAAACACGTGTGACATTTTGCTCGTTCGGTACAAAAGGTAGTCGTTTTTGCATCGTATAGTTACAGGGGATGAAAAGTGCATTTATTTTGAGAATCCCAAGCGCAAAAAATCATGGATAGACCCAGGCGCACCATCCACATCGACCGCAAGACCGAATCGCTTTGCAGAAAGACTGTGTTTGGTGGGACCAGGGGGGCGTGGTCTATTATGAGCTGTTAAATTCTGGGGAAACGTTTAATACTAAACGTTATCAACAACAATTGAGATTTGAACCGTTAGCTGCTTGAAAAAAGGCCAGAATACCGAAAGAGGCAACACAAAGTCATTTTTCTTCATGACAATGCTCCATCACATATGGCAAAACCAGTTCGCGACACGTTGGAAGCACTCAGCTGAGAAGTTCTACCCCATGCGGCTTACTCGGCAGACTTGGTTCCTTCCGATTACCACTTGTTTGCATCGATGGGTCACGCACTTGCTGAGCAGCGCTTTTAGACAAGGCGAAATCGGCGCCATCGTTGGAAAAAATTTTCTAATTGAATTTTTTTTCATAACCTTCTCCAGGAGATGCCCCTGAAAGAGGATCAACATGTTGCCGGGCGGTAACCTGGTCCGAATTTGTTTAAACAAATTTTTTTTAAACAAAGTCCAAAAATTGAAATTTTCGCCCCGGAACAGTTTTTTTTTAGATAAATTGGACCATTTTGAACAAAAAATGTCTCTTGTGAATTTTCTCTAAAATGCGCCATTTTCGAGATATCGGCGATTTTAGGTGCGAGAAAACGCAAAAATGGCCACTTTCACCTCCCAATATCGGGGTCAAAAATTAAAATTTTCAATGTTGCCAAGTGTCCAAATTAAAGTTTGAGATCTCCTCTACAAATTACCGTAGGAAATATTGCAATATCTTCATTTTTAAATATTGTTTTTTAACAGTTAACAAATTGCGTTCGAGCGCCCGCGGCTGCATCGAAACTGTATACATAGATATATACGCAACGCCCGTACGTAGGCGCACGGAACTGTATACGCACTGCGATGCTCTATAAAGCTTTGTTTCTTGATTTCTTATTAAAATTAATATATTTGAAAAGTATGTAAAAAATATTTATTTATTAAAGAGTAATTGTTATATCAAATTTAATTATTATAACAAATGAATATAAATAAAAATTCAATATTCGATTAGGATGGTAGAAGAATTAAAACAATTTTATGAAATATAACTTATATATATTTAATAGAATTTTCGCAAATATTTAAATTACACCCACACATGAGTATACAACTTACGTTGTTGCTTTTGCAATTACATGCATTAGTTTTACAATTTTTTGTACATTTACATTGCCTAATTAACGAATCTGGTATCGAATTTTTTAACATGAATTTGGGTAACAATTCACCTGTTTCTATAGTGTAACCAAATTCTGTTGCATCTAAATGTCGATACCGAGAATACAATGACATTTTCCATATGTACGTTTGTAGTGAAGCTCGTGAAATGTGCAATTTTAAAGCATCGGATGTACATGGAATTTTTCCAAAATTAATACCCATCCCACAAGAACGTTCTAAAATTATTTGTCTAGCATTATCTGCTGTTTCTCCAGCTTTATTCAAAATTTTCAAATACAATTTTTCTAATGCATTGAATTCCATGGCATTTAATTGTAAGCCAGTACCAAGTGGGGTTAATGCATTTTGAGTATCTAAATCAAAGACTAAATCTAAAGCTTTATTTTTAGTACCTACTTTACTAGTAGTATCACAGCCTGTAAACGCATGTAAAGCAGGCAAAACTTGACAAACTTGACTAGTTAAATATTCAGCAGCTACATTACAAGACAATAATCTTGGCTTCTGACCAACTACTTTAAAATACAATCCTGTACAATCAATTAATTTGAAAAAGCTCCAATAATGAATTGCTAATATAAAAAACGTCGGTATCAACGGAATGAATTATTATTTCAGAATTATAAGGTAACATATATCGAGCATGACAAAATATCCTTGTATCAGCCTCTAAGTGATTGTTTTCTAACTCAATAATTTCATGTATATTATTTCCCTGTATACAATAGCACTTTTCAATGTTATAGAATCCACCTGATATTATTAATTGTTGAGTGTGACTTAATGCAACGTAATTTACAGCATTATTAGATAAATATTGAACCAATTGAAACTTATTATTTGTATTCATCATTAAAGTTTTAATATTTTTTGGAATTTTTGTATCACAGTTTTGAATATTCGCGCCTACGTACGGGCGTTGCGTATATATCTATGTATACAGTTTCGATGCGGCCGCGGGCGCTCGAACGCAATTTGTTAACTGTTAAAAAACAATGTTTAAAAATAAAGATATTGCAATATTTCCTACGGTAATTTGTAGAGGAGATCTCAAACTTTAATTTGGACACTTGGCAACATTGAAAATTTTAATTTTTGACCCCGATATTGGGAGGTGAAAGTGGCCATTTTCGCGTTTTCTCGCACCTAAAATCGCCGATATCTCGAAAATGGCGCATTTTAGAGAAAATTCACAAGAGACATTTTTTGTTCAAAATGGTCCAATTTATCTAAAAAAACTTGTTCCGGGGCGAAAATTTCAATTTTTGGACTTTGTTTAAAAAAAATTTTGTTTTAAACAAATTCGGACCAGGTTACCGCCCGGCAACATGTTGATCCTCTTTCAGGGGCATCTCCTGGAGAAGGTTATGAAAAAAAATTCAATTAGAAAATTTTTTCCAACGATGGCGCCGATTTCGCCTTGTCTATTTGGTTCGTACGAAGATGTGAAAAAATGGCTCGATGAATGGTTCGCAGCAAAAGGGGAAGATTTTTACTGGCGTGGTATTCATAAATTGCCCGAAAGAAGGGGGAAAAATTTATAATAAGTGATGGAGCATACTTTGAATAAAGCACTTTTTATCATTCTTCCGAATTTAACACGTTTTTTTAGAAAAAAAAAATCCGCATTTCATACTTGTACACCTGGTATACATATATATATATATATATATATATATATATATATATATTTATATATATACTATATATATATATATATATATATATATATATATATATATATATATATATATATATATATATATATATATATATATATATATATATATATATATATATATATATATATATATATATACATGTTTATTCAGTGTACGTCTGTTACAGTTAATATCAAAAACAATACTTATATACTGCACGGAAATAAGTTTTCTGTTGTTAAGCGAAATCGGCAAAATAATTACTGCTCGTAATGTGTAACTCAGAGTCTCTTATTGTGCAAAAGTTGTTGTAAGTGATTAGGGCAGTTTTCGATTCCCGTTCTTCATCGAAAATGATGAATTTTGATGTCTCAGTCAACACGTTTGGACTACCGGAAAAGTCGCACAGTCAAGGCGTGACAAAAAATTTCATATAGAAAAATTATTTGCTATTGTACATTTAATAATATCAGCATAGAAAATTCTAAAATTGAGGCAGTTACTTTCAAGTTACACGTATACGCACGACCGAACACGCATACATCTTGTTAAAATTACTATTTATACTTTTTTTTTGCCTTATTATATCTTATTTATCTATCTATCTATCTAATAAATCTTCCTCCATCCAGTGTCGGACATAGGTCTCCCCTTTCTTTTTCCATCCTTTTCGATTCTGCGTCTTTCTGATCCATCCTTAACCAGCTGTTCTTTTTAGGTCATGTTTCCATCTTATTTGGGGCTTTCCTTTGGATCTTTGTCCCAACCATTCTTGTATTCCTTTATTCCATCTCTCATTGTATTGTCTCATTGTGTGACCTGCCCATCTCCATTTCAAACCTAGTACCTGTTCTCTTAACATATTCAAATAAAATCAGATAGTGGGTACACTTTGATCTTTTCGTAAATTATTTAAAGACGCATTTTATTAATTAGAGGTACTTGTTAGCAGAGCTTTATTCTATGTCAATTTATTTTTTTTTTCTATCAACAGCTGAAATCAGTAACAACAGTTACGGTAGCTTTTCGTCTCTTGTAATTTTAGTTTCTTTCAGAAATGATGTTACTAATGTAACATCTCCAGTGCAATCATGTACAACTTTCAAATTTTTCACTATATTTTGTCCATGCGCCTAATCGTCATCGATGGATCATAATAATGGATTTTTAACCAGGAAGTTTAAAGGCAGTTAACTAAAAAAACTTAAGGGGAGCTACAGACGTCAAATCTGGTTGTAGAAGCCGCATGGTGCTATCACTCAGTGTAATCTTGGTGTAAGAGCAGGAAACGTCCCTCATTTTCTTGCACTGCACCATTTCATCCAAAAGGGTAAGAAGAACTAGTTCAGGTGACAGATACTACAGGTTAGTTCATGTTACAGTACTGACTGTCAGTATTTTCACGGATGGTGGAATATAATATATTAAAATTCCGGATTTCAATCTGTTTGTCTAACAATGAATTTTCACGACGTTTCGCCAAAATCTTCTTTGGCATTTTCTACCATTTTCACTAACTATAGTAATGGCTAAACTTGAAACATCTATGACGTAACCTTGAATTTGAAAGGCGAGTTAACTTTACATTTTTTTTGGCACAGGACCAAATAATTTAGAAATCTATAAGATAATTATCAGTTCAAGCCATTCGCATTCCTGAATTAACACAAACTTTCTTGTTACTTCTCCAATCAATAACAATCATGACAACATATGTTTATTCAATTTCATCATTGATCTCCCATTCATAAATCGTAACCGCTGGCGCAACTTTTAACACTTAACACCATTCTTCGGTAAAAGGTGCCGCCGCGCAGTCTAGCTAGTTATAGCCTGATTCTGCTGTCCGTTTCAAGTCAAGGTACTTTATATTATCGACGAGCCCGCTAATATGATTATAATCGGTACCGTGGAAAGTACCATGCATGGTTGCGCCGATCGATGTGTCTGGGATCTAAATATATGTACCAGATTATCAGATGGTTCATTCATTATATTCATTTCAGTTTACAGGAATTATATATCACACGCTACTGCACAGTGAAACCTGATGAAATAAAGAAAATGTTTTTGTTTTTGTAATCTTCATTGTTGATTACAATGGATATATTAGTAATCCAATTTTTGCTTCCCTTGCAAAGGGAAGTATTGTTTTGTTGAAAGAACCACGTGCAGAGAATTTTGGATTTTTTCACGTTTCTAAACCCCTAGATAACAAACAAAATAGTTGTGTCTCTGCCTATTTATCGATTTTTCTATCCATCTATCTGTTTATATAGCTGACGGTAAGTCTGTTGTAACGATAAGTCTCGAACGAAATGAAATATCGATTTTCATTTTGATTGAGTATACCCAGGGAAAGAAGCTTAACAGTTTTTGTGAAATATCATTTCAGGGGGAGAGTATGAAAATATGAAAAGTATGAAAATTTTGTATAGTGTCAGTAGGATTAAGATAATTTTTCTTGACTTTTCAATACAAGTTATAGGGTATTATACGGCGCATATGCTGACGTTGACAATAAAATGTTTTAAACTGTCAGTTCGAAGAAATTGCGCATTTTTTTAAATTGAAAACTTGTTTTTTTTTTGAGTCCAACTAAAAATTTTAGATATTATTTGTCTAACATGTTTAAATTGAACTGTTTCGGAATTATTGTCATTTAAAATATAACATAAAAAAATGACAAAAAAACTTAATAAATACTCTAGGTTTATTTTTAAGGTAAAAATTGCTCAAAATGGCTACCATAAACAGCGAGGCAATGACCCAATCTGTCATAAACAGCCTGAACAGAGTTTTGCAGAGAATCCGGGGTGATCTATCCTACTCCATATTGAATTCTTTGTTGTAAATTTTCTACAGTTTCAGGTCGACTTCGGTAACTTTGGTTTTCAAATGACACTATAAAAAAAAATCGAGTGGCGTAAGGTGAACTCCTTGCAGGCCATTCTACAGCACCTCTTCTGCCTATCCATTGATTAGGAAAAATCGCATCTAAATATCTTCGAACATTGATTTCATAGTGAGGAGGTGCTTCGTCCTGTTGATACCACAGATTCCTGTTAAGGGTATCCAAATTATTTTCATCGGGAAAAAGATCTGTACAAGTTGGAATAACTTGTTCTTGGAGTAACTGTAAATACCGCTGACCTGTGAGATTTCCATGGATAAAAAAGGGACCAATGATATGACGTCCACAAATCCCTGCTCACACGTTTATCTTTTCTGGTCTTTGTGAATGACGTCGATTATCCAGTAGACCAGTACCGGCAGCTATGCCTGTGGCCTCGTCAGAAAAAAATAATATTATGAATTAGGTTAGGATCATTATTGATTCGTTCCATCATGACCTCGCAAAATTCAATGCGTCTATCGTAGTCATCTTCAGATAATTCTTGCAATAGAATAAGTTTGTAAGAATGCAATTTTTTCTTCATTCAGTATACGATTTAAGGTATTGGTCTAGGCAAGGCTGACGAGTGGCTGTATGGGGATTTTCTGTAATTTCCAATAAAACATCTAACTTTTTATCATCGCTTGTTTTAACTTTTGGAGGTCCAGATCTGGAACGATAATGACCTGATTGTCTAAATCGTTTTAATGTATGTAACTACGGATTGAGTAATAGGTTCTCGATTCGGATATTCTGCGTTAAAAAGATAACACATTTCCTGTTGTGGTCTCCTACGGTCTCCGTAACCAATGATCATTAATAAAGAGATTTTTTTCTGTTTCTGTTAAATGTACCATTATGATATTACGCTCAAATTGCCGTTTTACAAAATGCAGCAATAAACGTTTTCATCAATAAATCATTTTTTGACGCGTTAAGTCGTTACCTGACAGTAAATGTCTGACACAAGCCAGCTTAAAAAAAAAAATAAATATCAATAATTCCAAAATAGTTCAATTTAGACATATGGTATGTTAGACAAATAATATCTAGAATTTTTAGTAGGACTCAAAAATAAAATGATATACAGGACTTTTAATTTTTGTCAGTTCAAAACATTTTATTGTCAACATCAGCATATGCGCCGTATAACACCCTAAAACTTTTATTTAAACATTTTTTTTGATACACTGATTAATAAATGCTGTCGAGTCATTATTCCATACACATGGGGTACCCTGTATAAGTGTTTACGAGGCTGGTTTGAAAAGTCCGTGCAAAAATAAAAACTACTTATGTGTTTGGGGTAAATCTTTTTTATTTTTCGACATAGTCTCCTTTTAGGCTTATACACTTCGTCCAACGATGTTCTAGTTTGTTGATCCGTTCCGAATAATAGGATTTGTCCAAGTCTGCAAAATATCCATTAGTGTCTGCAATCACCTCCTCGTTTGAATAAAATCTTTGTCCCGCCAGCCATTTCTTCAAATTGGGGAACAAATAGTAGTCCGAGGGAGCCAAGTCTGGAGAATAGGGGGGATGTGAAACGAGTTGGAATCCTATTTCCATTAATTTTGCGACCACAACTGCTGAGGTGTGTGCTGGTGTGTTGTCGTGATGGAAAAGGACTTTCTTGTGGGCCAATCGCGGGCGTTTTTCTTGCAGCTCGGTTTTCAAATGGTCCAATAACGATGAATAATATTCACCTGTAATAGTTTTACCCTTTTCCAGATAGTCGATGAGGATTATCCCTTGCGAATCCCAAAAGACAGTCGCCATAACCTTTCCGGCCGAAGGAACGGTCTTCGCCTTTTTTGGTGCAGATTCCCCCTTGGTAACCCATTGTTTAGATTGTTGTTTGGTCTCAGGAGTATAGTAATGTATCCATGTTTCATCCACAGTGACGAAACGACACTTAAAGTCCTCCGGATTCTTCTGGAACAGCTGCAAACCATCCTTGCAACACTTCACACGATTCCGTTTTTGGTCAAGCGTGAGCAATCGCGGCACCCATCTTGCGGATAGCTTTCTCATGTCCAAATGTTTATGCAAAATATTATGTACCCGTTCAGTCGAGATGCCCACAGCACTAGCAATCTCACGCACCTTAACTCTTCTGTCATCCATCACCATATCATGGATTTGTACAATGATTTCTGGAGTCGTAACCTTCACAGGCCGTCCAGAACGTTCAGCGTCACTTGCGCCCATATGGCCAGTCCGAAAATTTTGAAACCACTTATAAACTGTTCTAATCGAAGGTGCAGAGTCACCATAATGTTTATCAAGCTTCTCTTTAGTCTCCTGAGGCCTTTCATAAAGTAATGTTTAATCACCACACGAAATTCTTTTTCGTCCATTTTTTTTGAAAATCACTCGACTTCCTTGATTCACACGAATGCCAAACACAAAGAAATAGACCAATATGGCTGAAACTTGGTGTGCGTTCATTCAAGAGATGCTACTAACTAAACATGACCTCGATACGCGCCAGCGGTGCCATCTCTCGGACTTTGCACGGACTTTTCAAACCAGCCTCGTATAAAGGCGAAGGAGAGGTGAGTTCATTGGACTCGGAGAGTTATATTACTTCATTATTTTCAGTTTTTGACAGCAATAGTATATAGGAAGGACTGTCAGTTTTCAGTTGAAAATATTTCTTAAGCCCTGACGCTGCTCCACTTTTTCTCGTAGGTAATATCTCGCTACTACTTAAAATATTAAGCTGAAATACTTAAATTAAGTTATTAAATCAAATATTGGGTGATTCGTGGCCGATTAGAAACCAAATTAAATACATTTTCAAGAAAAATAGTATCTATTAATAAATAATGTACTTTCCATTATTTTCTATAACTGTCTCTCATTGTTTTACAAGTTTTTAAATTCCTTTTTTATAAAAGCTGCGTGGTTTCTCTTCAAAAAAAGTCGTAAGGTAGTTATTGACTTCTTCCATAGAACCAAATTTTTTGTCAGTCAAAATATTTTGCAGAAAACGAAACAGATGGAAATTTGAAGGAGCAAGGTTAGGGGAATACGGCAGGTACCGGAGGATTTCCCATTTTGATTCTCTAAGTTTTTGCAGTGTCTGTTGAGCGACATGAGGTCTAGCTTTGTCATGGTGAAAGATGATGCCTTTTCGATTGACCAAATTTGGACGTTTGGTTTGGATTTCAACATTGAGTTGGGTGAGTTGCTAACAGTACGTCTCCGCAGTTATCGTTTGGCCACGTAGAAGAAGCTCGTAAAAAATTATTCCTCTCCAATCCCACCAGACACATAACAATACTTGCCATATATTTTGCTTTCTCTCTTCCATGCTTCCAGCTTTTTTTTCTTATTATATTATTATATACAACCCATTTTTCATCTCCAGTTCTGACTTGATCCAAGAAAGGCTCGTTTTGTCGACGGGTGAGGAGCGAAATGGCTGTGGAAACACGGTTCAGTTTGTTTCGTTCTGTCAAAATATGCGGACCCATATATTGAGTTTTGAAGTGTATCCAAGTTGCTTTAAATGACGAAATGCAGTCGAATTGTCAACATTTAGTCTCTCAGCAATCTTTTCAGTGATATAGTAATAATTCGTGGATTATTATACACTGAGTCACAGATAAAGTCATTATCAATGCCGGGAGTTCGCCCAGAGCGACGTTTATCGTTTAGATTAAGGTCACCATTTTGAACTCGACCAAACTACTTTTTAACTGTCATAAGAGCAGGAGAACGATCTAAATACATGTTTTGAATATTTTTTGTTGCAGCTCTAACACTTCCTTTTTAAATTTATATAACATAACATGACGAAAATGTAACTTTTCATTTTCCATTTTGAATATTAACTTTGCGCACAAATTAATTTAAATAAACTTTTTTTTAAGGTTATATTAACTCACGACGCATTTAGATAACTGTCAGTTAATAATATGGTTATAAAAGAAACATCAGCACAGTCAAAAGTGCGTGCTTCTGCTATCTATGAAAATCGACACGAACTTTTACAATCACCCAGTATAATAGTTTTTTCCAATGGAATACTAACTGTCTCGTATTTTAATACAGAACTGTCTTCATTGTAATTTGGTAATGTATGGTTTGTAGATAACTTAGCCTTGCTCTCTTTCGGTCATCCTTTAACAATCAACGATGTTAGACCTTAGTCCTTCATGTCACAAAATGTGTCGGATGATTTTGTGTCTTCTACGTAATGTTCCTAATATAATCGATTCAGAGTCCGTTTTTTTTATTAATTCGATTCATTACTTTACTAAAATTTGCCAATTAACATGATTGTTTGCGACTAAATTGGTTTAATGAACCCGGTCTACAGTTGGACCGGAGTTGGTTCAATCAAACGTAATAGTAAGGAGAAATTTTATTTCTCTTACTTTATCACTACTACACCAAACAATTTATTTTGCGTTGGAGGCACGTTTCGCTAATCACGGTAGCATCACAGAAGCAATGATTGGTAATTAATCAATGCAGTTGATGAGAATGCTTGTCTAGTGCAAAAATACAGCGTTTGATGTGGTGATGATAACAGTTGTGTTTGGATATTCTATTCAATCTCTCTAATATTATTGGTTAAAGCACGTACCATAATGACATTGAATAAAAAAACTTAATAGTTCATATTAATTGTCCTGATTTAAAAGAATGTTGGGTAACATACGCGTTCCTATGGTTATGTACATATTAAGAAATTCTGCTTGTCGAGAAACAATAAAAATATCAGTAGTTTAATAAAATATTCATAAGTTACTGCATAATCTTAAATTTATTGTTTAGGTGTGTTAATACTAGGTTTAAGTCAACATAATATCTTTTGTGTGTATGTCGTAGCAGCTACTAAATAATAAAAAACTTATGACTTAACTAACTAATAGGTAGGCGAGGGTTTTCTAACCTCTCTAAAAATAACATACCCATTACGCGTTTCGTTATAATGTATTCTGTCATTGCGAAAATTGGAAAAGTGTGATATATTACGGTAGGAGCGAGACTACAAAATTATTTTTTCTTTAAATCCCAATTTTTTCTTGGTATAATTCTTAATGTTAAAGTTTTACTTTACTGACATATATTGTCTTACTAACGTTAAAAAGGAATAGGCATGGATGTTGCTCTATTTCCAGTAATGGCGAACATTTTTATTGAAACTTTTGAAGAAAATACTTTAACTTTGACTCTTTTCAAATTAAAATCTTGGTATACATATTTGGACTACACATTTGGTATTTGGCTACATGGTGAAGGATACCTGAATGCCCTTCGGATCATCAGTAACTGCTTTCTTTCATTTTCTAGACGTCTTGGTGTAAAGGAACTTTGGACATTCAGTTACTAGCCAACTCATGATTCCACAGCATTTATTAATCAGTGTATCAAAAAAATATTTAAATAAAAGTTATAGGGTGTTATACGGCACATATGCTGATGTTGATAATAAAATGTTTCGAACGAACTAAGAAATTACGCCATCTTAAATTTTTTTAAATAGAAAGTCCTGTATATTATTTTATTTTTGAGTCCTACTAAAAATTGTAGATATTATTTGTCTAACATACCATATGTCTAAATTGAACCGTTTTGGAATTATTGATATTTGCAATTACTAAGATCAAATTAAAAATTTATTTTAAGCTGGCTTGTGTGTTAAACATTTACTGTTAGGCGTCAAAAAATGATTTATTGACGAAAACGTTGGTAAAACTTCGTTACGTGGTTCTTCAGAAAAGAGGTTTTTTTTTCTTGGAATAGGCTTAAAATGGTCTAATTTTGATAGACCTATTTTATGAGAAATATCGAGGGGTTGTTGCACTTTTTTTTTGGTAAATAAAAATTAACCTATATCACTGACAACTGTTGATAACCACTGATCGATACTGTCAGTTTTTTTCGAAAGAATAGGCTCCGTTCACACTAATGGGTAAAATGTAGAGGCCAGATTAATCTTTTCAAAAAATTATTAAATTTTTTTCAGTTATAATGTAATCTTATCACAAAAGTGTTTATTGTCATTATTTCTGGTAAAATTTCGGTACGCGGGCTTTTCAGAAAAAGGAAGATTTTTTTTTAAATAATGGCTTAAATTTGAAAAATTTATAAGAAAAAATCGGGAAGTAACTGTTTTTGTTAACCTGAACTAACCGAAACTAACCTGAACTAAATAATCTGCAATTACAAAATACATGAAATAATGAAAAAAAAAATGTCCTACCTAATATGATATACGTGCTATATTAGTAACTGGAGACCAAGGTTAGTTCAGGTTAGCAAGAACAGCCTTACACCGATTTTTTCTCGTCAATCTTTCAAAATTAGGCCATTTAGGCCTATCCAAAAAAAAACCTTGTGATTTGTTCTATTCGTGTTGTTTTCCGCAAAGAAAATTTCCCTGTAAATGAGCATAATGCAACAGAGTTCTCCCGAGCAGTTTCGATCAGTGGTTGTCAATAGTATAGTAGACTTTCGTACGCTTAGGTATCAATATTTATATGCAAAAAAAGTGTAAAAACAGCCTCCCCTCGATATTTTCTAGCAAGTCTTTAGAAATTAGACCATTTTAAGCCTATTAAAAAAAAAACCCTTTTTCTGAAAAGCCCCCGTAACGACGTAACGCGTCAAAAAATGATTTATTGATGAAAACGTTTATTGCTGTATTTTGCGAAACTGCAATTTGAGAGTAAAATCATAATGGTACATTTAACAGAAACTGAAAGAATCATTTTGTTAATGATGTTGGATTACGGAGACCGTAGAAGAACACAAGAGGAGGTGTGTGATCTTTTTAACGCAGAATATCCGAATCGAGAACCTATTACCCGATCTGTAGTTAGCAAAACATTAAAACGATTTAGATGTTAAGGATCGTTCTAAATCTGGACCTACAAAAGTTAAAATAAGCGATGATAAAAAGTTAGATGTTTTATTGGAAATTATAGAAAATTTCCATACGGCCACTCGTCAGCTTTACCTAGATCACAGCATAAGTAAAGGTACTGAATAAAGAAAAATTGCATCCTTATAAACCCATTCTATTGCAAGAATTATCTGACGATGACTACGATAGTCACGATGAATTTTGCGTGGTCATGATGGAACGAATCACTAATGATCCTAACCTAACTCATAATATCGTTTTTCTTTTTTCTGACGGAAGAGTTAACAGGTGTAACTGCCGGTACTGGTCTAATGAGAATCCCACTGGATAATCGACAGTCATTTTCAAGACCACAAAAGATAAACGTGGGAGCAGGTGATCATTGGTCGCTTTTTGTCGATGGAAATTTTACAGGACAGCGGTATTTACAGTTCCTCTAGGAGCAAGTTATTCCAACTTGTGCAGGTCTTTTTCCCGATGAAAATAATTTGGATACCCCTAACAGGAATCTGTGGTATCAACAGGACGGAGCACCTCTTGACTATGAAATCAATGTTCGTAGATATTTGGATGCGATTTTTTCTAATCGATGGATAGGCAGAAGGGGTGCTGTAGAGTGGCCTGTAAGGAGTCTCGACTTTACGCCATTCGATTTGGGTCAATTGACATCCAAAATTCACTGAAGTCGACCTGAAACTGTAGAAGATTTACAACAAAGAATTCAATATGAAGTAGCACAGATCACCCCGGATTCTCTGTAAAACTCCGTTCAGCCTGTTTATGACAGATTGGGTCATTGCTTCGCTGTTAATGGTAGCCATTTTGATCAATTGTTACCTTAAAAATAAACCTAGAGTATTCATTAATAGTTTTTTTGTCTCTTTTTTATTTTAAATTTCAAACGACAATAATTCCAAAACAGAATAATAATAGCTACAGTTTTTAGTAGGACTCAAAAATAAAATAATATACAGGGCTCTCTATTTAAAAAAAATCAAAATGGCGTAATTTCTTCGAACTGATTGTTCAAAACATTTTATTGTCAACGTCAGCATGTGCGCCATATAATACCCTATAACTTTCATGTAAACATTTTTTTGATACACTGATTAATAAATGCTGTGGAATCACCCTGTATATATATATATATATATATATATATATATATATATATATATATATATATATATATATATATATATATATATATATATATATGTAGACCTTAAATAACCCTAAAACTATATGTCGTCAATTCAATCAACATGTGATAAGCACTCTATTCAACAGAAGTGGATGAACTAACGGATGCTCTAAAAAGCAATGGATGTTGCACTAAAGATATTAGAAGTATTTTTAATCGCTTTAAAAAAAACAGTTTTCAGACAAGATATTAATAAGCACTCTATTTCATAAATGGATGAACTAACCGATGCTCTAAAAAGCTATGGATATTGCACTAAAAATATTACACGTCTTTTTAACTGCTGTAAAAAAACAATTCCCATATAAGATATTAATAACGATCCATTAGTAGCTAATGATATTTTATCCCGATAAAATTGCAAAATAATTTCAATGTAAGTGGTACATAAAAGTTGTGTCAAAAATAAATAAATTTTAAAAGACGCCGTGACTGAACATCAACTTTATACAGAACATACCATCAATGTAAGAGAAAGCAAATTTGTTCTTTCCGTCTCTAATTTCTACAAATGAAGATTAAAGAATCATTCTAAAAATTTCCAAACACTCGAGTAATATTAATATCACGGCCTGGTGAACTCCAGTGGAAGCGTACTATCACCTATAATTTTCAACGTTTACACTGATAACCAACCTGTCTTACCTTACGCTAAGCATTTCTTATATGCCGACGACCTAGCGATTGATGTACAGGGCCGTCTCTTCCCAAGAATTAAAGAACTAATGGAATATGTTTTGTCAAATATGATACTAGCACACAGACCAACCAAAATATCTCGGTGTCACTACTGACAAAAGTTTACTTTACCTACAAATATCATTGCCAAATCGCTGCAGCTAAAGTTTATATGAGAAAAGATATTCGAAAAAAGCTATGTAGCAGCAAGTGGGGAGTAAGCTTAAACGTTTTTGCGGATATCTGCCAAGGCACTGTGCTTTTCCACTGCAGAATGTGCCAGTCGAATTTGGAACCAGTCTGTGCATTCTAAGAGGGTGGATGTGGCTCTAAACGAGATGTGTTGGATAGTGACCGGCTGCATGAAACCGACCCTAATACATCTGCTATGTATGTAGCTTTATTGAACCGAAGATTCAGGAATACACAGAACGATTCAAACAAACGTTTAATGAACGACGTGAATATGGGGTAAAAATTCGCCACCAAGCAGGCTTCTCGATGACTTTTCCTTTCACGTATGGATATAGAACTAGCAGAATGGTATCCGGTTCTGGAGGATGACCCGCCTGGAATAAAACTGGACTGAATGACATGGAGGATTCTCAATAGATTGAGGACCGGTATTGCTCCAGTAAAGGCAAATATGGTTAGATGGGGCTTCAGCAATGATGAAGGGTGCGAACGTGGAGAATGACAGACAACTGAACACCTATATGCTTGTACACAATGCGGAATTAGGCTACAACCGACGATCTGTGAATTGAAAACAAAACTGTTATTAACTTTGAGACGCTTATAGTTACGGTAATCCGGACACGAAAAAGTAAAAAGTTTAGTACAGTTAAAATCTCGAAGAGAACAGATTCTTGATAATGTATTGTAGGTAAAAAGTTGGAAAGTCACTTCAATTTGACATGACCTACTTCAAAGAACTATGGTTTCTCACATAGTAATATTGTTGTAGGTTTTCACACACAATACTTCAGTAGACTATTACACTTCAGCAAACCTTTAAAACGATATTCTATATTTAAATGATTGAAGAAAAATTGCATTATTTAACTGGATTAATGCTTCAGTCAACTGTCATTTAATACAATCCCCCCATAAAAAATATCGTTTTCATTAATAGGATTAAATCAACTTTAATTTTTTTTATACTCGTATATTTTATGAGATAAATTGGAGTTGAGTTTAGACATAAAGTATTATCTATTTTGTAGGTGAATGAGATTCAGACGTATGCTCCACTTTCATCAATTATTATTATTAATGACAGGTAACAATACCTGTTCAGTATTGGTGTCATTTCATCTGTATAAACATTCGAATTACTTAATAGAAGGTACCTTAGGCAATGGCGACTCGTGAGTTTTTTGGCTATAGCGGGCCAAAGTAGAAATACACTTTTATACAAAATATATACAGTTATATTACAGGTAAATAAAAAAACTATATAAGTAGATACCAACGCTGAATTTGGTGACCTTAAGTAGTCATTACATGTGATGAAATTTTTAGTCGCGTATTGGCTAAAAAGGGTTTAAAAGTTAATTTTCTTACTAATCGGCAATTCAATTTCTCTATAGTTATTATAGTTGTAACGCAGAAGATCTAACTTAAGTCGTAGTAATTAACGGATGAAGAAATATGTATAACAGTTAATTCGGGAATACATCTTTTATTTTGTTGCATTTCGGGGGGCACACGTCTTGGCACCAACATAATCTCTCATTAAGCCACTGAACTCCGACGAACCCGCATTGACAGTGAGTAAGACATTGATGATATGTTGCAAAACTCACACACGAATGAAAATGTGATTAAAAAATTTTACTTTTTTAAGGTATAGAAATTAACCAATTGGTGAATTAATCTTGTAAAAAAAAAACAAAAAGAAAGCAGTTTTATTAGAATAGTTAAACTGTTATATTGTACTTATACATAGTTATAGCATGTTATTTGCGGCTTCAAATGTAGGTTAGATAAAATAGCGGTCTATTGAAAACTTTGTATTTGGCTGCCGCTTTGTTCATATGAATTGGAGAATATGACTTGGTAATGGGATACAAAATACGTATTTATGCGGATTGTATTTTAGTTTTTAATTGAAACCTGTGGTATCCTAGAAAATTATTTAAATTTAACGAATGTTGGTGGACAGATTAATAAAGCTAATAATGTTATAAAAGAAGACACATATTTCTTCAGTAGCGGTTTATAGACTGGTTAGTAAGCCAAAGATAAGTATCCTAAAATTTAGAGCCATAAAAGTTATAAATATAGATTTGAGCAATTTATACTAATAGTATTAGTTGGTAATTTACTAATTTATTTGTATATATGTATAAATAGCGTAAGGTTTATGTATTGATAGGTCCCGTCACTCGATTTAATTCAAGGCATAATCAAAATTTAAGTAATTAATAATCCTATGAAGTTACTGTACATGAATTAAAGTGCCAGTTATCTCTTCATGGTTAGAAAAAGACACAACGTAAGGTCATAGAGTTGAATACACTTGGACTCTTCGATCGCTTAGAAACATGTGACGCTATCTATAATGTAGAATCGGCAGACTTTCAAGAGCTCTAATCTATTATTTTTTTAGAAGTAAAGGCATTTAGTGTATAATTTAGAAACTTGGTTAGAATGTAATTTTAATTACAATTTGACTTCAAAATTTATTTCAAAAGACACAGATTGCAGTGTGCTTAAACTGGGACTAACCTTTTTAAGTCTGAATTAAATTATGTATTTTTAATGGTTAAGAACGTGATGTCACCCCATTCGAGCGAAGTCAGCAAATCATGAATTTTCACATTACTGCGCAAACTCGCCAGTCCTAAAT